>CAWUFW010001440.1:2312500-2830362 GCA_963921515.1 Calotriton arnoldi
GCCCTTGCCACCACAGGAGTTGTGGTGGTCCTGAGGGGAATTGCCTCTGGGTACCTAGTGGAATGGTCCACCACCACCAGTATAAATCTGTGCCCAGATGCAGTTTGAGGATCTAGGGAACCAACAATGTCAATCCCTACCCTCTCAAAGGGAACCCCACCACAGGTAGTGGTATCAGGGGGCCTTTGTAGTGCTACCTGCCTTACCACTGGCTTGACAGGTGACACAGGAGCGACAAAACTCCTTGGTGTCTTCAGACATATGAGGCCAATGAAAGTGAGGGACAATTCTGTCCCAAGTCTTGTTTTGGCCTAGGTGACCTGCCAATGGGATATCATGTGCTAGGGTCAAGAGAAAACTCCTAAACTTCAGAGGTATAACCAACCTCCTGGTGGCTCCAGGCTTGGGGTCTCTACACTCTGAGTAAAGGAGTCCATCATCCCAGTAAATCCTATGGGACCCACTAGCACTCCCAGCAGCTTCAGCAGCAGCTTGCTGTCTGAGGGGTTCAAGAGAGGGGCAGCTCAGTTGCTCCTGGCTCAGATCTGCCCTGGAAGGGCCCCCTGTCCCCAAGAACTCAACCTGGTCAGGCTCAAGCTCATCTGGGACAGTTCCTTCTTCAAGACTAAGATCAGCTCCCTCAAGAGACTGATCTTCATTCTGAGGCAGGGGGGAAGACTCTGCCTTAACCCTACTGCTCCTTCTCTTGGAAGGTGCCTGGTCCATTTTTCCAGGATCCAGGACCTGTTCAGTGTTAGACATTTTTGCCTGTGACCTGGTCATAGCAAACACATCTGCAGGGATTCCCAACATTTCTGCATGAGTCCTGAGTTCCACTTCAGCCCAAGCTGAAGTTTCTAAATCATTGCCCAACAAGCATTCAACAGGGAGGTCTGCACTTACCACAACCTTCTTAGGGCCAGTTACCCCTCCCCAGGAGAAATTAACAACTGCCAAGGAATGGTCTGTCCTGACATTGCTAGCATTGGTCACTTGGTACGTTTCACCAAGTATGATTTGCTCAGGAGCCACAAGATCTTTTGTCACCATTGTGACACTTGCTCCTGTGTCCCTGAATGCCAAGGCCTCTTTTCCATTTATTATAGGCTGTTGTCTGTAGTTGCCCAGATTACTGGGGCTTACAAATACGGAGGCCATATCTATGCCCCCATCACAGATCAACATAGCCTGAGTTGGAACTCTGACTAGGCCAGAGTCCATCTCAGATCCCAGGGTTAACCCTACTACACCCTTATTTGGAACCCCACCACCTGGAGCTGAACTAGGGGGAACAGTTGCCTTAGGGGCATTGGTGGTGGGTGTTGAGTCCTTGGACTTGGTACAATCATTTGTCCAATGGGTTTTCTGTTTACAGATTTTACACCATGGTTTCTTCTTGCCTTTTCCCTTATTGGATTGTGACTCCCCCTCAGATGCAGATTTTTGGGGCCCTTGAGAAGACTTCTGGTCTTTACCCTTCTCCCCGCCCTTATCAGAGTTTTTAGAATCTTGCCTCTTAGGGTCACCACCTTGGTTCTGAACCTTCTGCCTCACCCTGGTTCTGACCCACTTGTCTGCCTTCTGGCCCAATTCTTGGGGAGACGTCAGATCAGAGTCCACCAGGTACTGATGCAACAGTTGATTTTGACAGTTATTAAGGATCTGCTCTCTCATGATTAAATTATACAATCCTTTGAAATCACACACCTTACTGCCAAGTAACCAGCTTCCAGAGCCTTAGTAGCACAATCAACAAGGTCAACCCAGTCCTGAGTCTGTGCCTTTTGGGTATCTCTGAACTTTAACCTGTATTGTTCAGTGGTTAGGCCAAGCCCATCAATCAGAGCACTCTTCAGGACTTTGTAATTATCAGCATCCTGTTCTCTAACAGTGAGGAGCTTGTCTCTACCTTTGATGATAGGTTTAAAGACAACCTTTATTGAAAGCTATCCTAGTGGTAGCTATGGAGAGCAGCCTTCAGGCTAAGTCTTGAAGGAGTATAAAGCAGCTTGGTTTACCAGATTATAACCTCTTGAATGACCAAATGAAAGGAGAACCACACCGGGTATATATAAAATATATGTATTTATTTCTAAACACTCACTACTAATCTCTTTAAAAGATTAGAGTCCAAGATACACAATATCACAGTATTAAAACGACAGTAAATAGCACAATATACACTGGGCCCCAGGGGGGGCCAAACCAAATATATTAAGAAAGTGGTATAAGAACCACGACTTGACTAGACACAGTGCCTAGAGCACGTAGAATCGCTGGGATCCCATGGAACCACCCAAGGTAGTGACACAGGAGACCCACGGGGGACATGTGCAGTGTGAGAACACAGCCGCGAGCGCTGTAGGATTCTATGAGGAAAGTCGCGGTTGGAATTTTAAAGCAAAAGGACACTTAGGAGAGGACTTTGAGCAAACCCCTTTAGACTTAAGGGGTTCTAGGGCCAACACCCACGGGAGCACCGTAGTACTCGAGTTACATCACCCAGGGAAGCCGGGTGCATAGGTGGCAAATGGTGTTGGGAATCGTCGTTGATTTCAATGGCGATCTGCTGCAAAGTGCTGCTGCCGTGAAGAAGAAAAGTGTCCGGGGTGATCCAAGCCTGGATCGAAGATGTGAAGAACCTGAAAGCAGAGGGGACAAAGTCTGGGTCACTTCACGTGACCAGGAGCGGAGCAAACGAATGCCCACCGATGTCGGGTGCTTCAGGTGCGAAGAGGTGAAGCTTGACTCTGCAGCCACGGGGTCCAGGAGATGTCGAGGACGACCAGGTGCCGGATTCGAGCTGTCCCACGAAGGATGTCGAGTGCTGGGGTGTCGGTGCTCGGATTGAACCCAACAAGCCACGCAGGAAGAGTAAAGATGCTTTGGTGCGGACCAGCAAGGTCCGGGGGACTCTCCAAGTGATGGAGAGTCAGGGCACGTCTGGAGCAACCAGGGTAGCCCAATTAATCTTAGTGTTGTCTTCACAGGGACCCACCAGTCGACAGACCAGGGATCGCGAAGGGACCTCGAGAGAAAACACAAAGGGCCAGCTCACGGAACACTCGTGGAGTGTAGGCGGGCAATCTTCGGTGGAATTGCTGCTCGGGGTCAGGGCTACCAGTAACCCAAAGCTCAGCCTCAGAGGTCGCCTCAAAGCTGATGCTTCTGCAAATGGTCGCGGTGTCCAGGGGTTCGGGTTGCACGGTCTCCACGAGGGATACAGGCCTCAGACTTGCTGAGCACACAGATCGACCTCAGAGACCTCGGGAACCCACCTCCTGTCTGGCAATATTCTTCGGAGTCCGCAGGAGCTTCGGAGATGCCAACCGGTCAGTTGCGTTAAAGGTGCCTGCCTTGCAGGGGAGTAACTCCTTTAATCCAAGGGAGATTCTTCAGTCATCCAGCGTAGTGTAGATCGTCGAAGTACTTGGTTTCTGTATCAGAGTTTAGTCCAGGTGTAATCTAAAGTCCTGTAGCCAGGGGTTCCTACTTTATACCCAAGGAAGGGGTGGGACAAACTCTGGGGACCCACCTACGGGAGGGTCAGGAAAGAGGGGTGGCCTCACCCATTTCCTTTGTCCAGTTTCGCGCCAGAGCAGGGGCTGAGTGCCCCTGCAACCGGTTTGAGCTGGACTATGCACAGGGACACCAAATGTGCCCCCAGTGCAGACTTCAAAGCACTCTTGGAGTGCACCCACCCAGCCCCAATACACTAAAGCCTGTCTGGGAGGTGGTCACACCTCCCTGTGACAGGAAACCTATTGTCCAGCTTCCCCTGCCGGAGTTTCATCCAGCAGCAGGAGGGCAGACTCGTGTCTGTGGCTGGCAGCATCCATTTTGTGATGCCAGGGCTCTGTGAAGCTGGTACCGGGTGTACCGGTGCTGTCATATTTCTCCCTCTAGGAGGGAGGAATCATACCTCCCACACCAGTTACTGGTGTGGAGGTAGGATTCCAAGGTGTTTGACACCAAACACAACATAATTCCTTGCAGCCATTCTAAAGTTAGCATTTACCACGAGGTCATAATGCACATAAGAGTATATGGTTGGCTGCATCGCAGACAACCCCGGAATAGTGGTTCCGAAGGCTGCAGAGGGGCTCTGCTCATGCATGGGCACCCTCTCACATAAAACCCAGCACCCTGCCTTCAGGATTGATAAGGCCTGCCATAGGGGTGACTGATAGGTTTAGATGTGCAGTGATCAGGATAGATATAGTGAACCTATATCTAAGTAAGGGGTGCATGCACGACCTACACAGGCTGCAGTAGCAGACCTGTTGTGTCATTTTGGATGGCCTCTCAGGGTGGCATAATACATGCTGCAGTCCCTGGGAGGCCTCTGGGGTACCTATGCCCTTGGTACATAGTATACCATATACTAGGGACTTATAAGGGTACCCCAGAATCCAATCTGGAGTGTACCTAAAGTACATGCAATCAATTTAGAGGAGAAAGCAGATAGGTTGGGGTCCTGAATAGCAGGATCCCAGCCAAACTAAGTCGAAAACAGTGAAACATCAGCAAAAAGTGGGGGTAACTATAAGAAGCAGATCCTACTCTCCTACACATGCTGTACTGTACCTCATCAATGCGGTACTGTACCTCATCGGCGCTGTCCTGTACCTTACCAGCACAGTACTGTATCTCATCAAGGCGGTACTGTGCCTCAACAATGCGGTACTGTACCTCCTCAGCATGGTACTGTACCTCATCAGCGCAGTAGTGTACCTCATAAGCACGGTAGTGTACCTCATCAGCACAGTACTGTACCTCATGAATGTGGTACTGTACCTCATCGATGCAGTACTGTGCCTCATCAATGTAGTACTGTACCTCATCGATGTGGTACTGTGCCTCATCAATGCAGTACTTTACCTCATCAGTACAGTACTGTGCCCCATCAGCATGGTACTGTACCTTATCAGTGCACTACTGTACCTTATCCATGCTGTACTGTGCCTCATCAATGAGGTACTGTATCTCATCAGCACGGTACTGTACCTCATCGATGTGGTACTATACTTCATCAGCGTAGTACAGTGCCTCAACAATGCGGTACTGTACCTCATCAGCATGGTACTGTACCTCATCAGTGCAGTACTGTACCTCATGAGTGCGGTACTGTACCTCATCAATGCAGTACTGTACCTCATCGATGTGGTACTGTGCCTCATCAATGCAGTACTTTACCTCATCAGTACAGTACTGTGCCCCATCAGCATGGTACTGTACCTTATCAGTGCGGTACTATACCTAATCAATGCAGTACTGTACTTCATCAGCGTGGTACTGTGGCTCAACAGTGCGGTACTGTACCTCATCAGCATGGTATTGTATCTCATCAGTGCAGTACTGTCCCTCATCAGCGCGGTACTGTACCTCATTGATGCGGTACTGTGCCTCATCAATGCAGTACTGTACCTCATCAACATGGTACTGTACCTCATCAATGTGGTACTGTGCCTCATCAATGCAGTACTATTCCTCATTAAGGCGGTACTGTGCCTCAACAATGCGGTACTGTACCTCATCAGCATAGTACTGTGCCCCATCATCGTAGTACTGTACCTTATCAGTGTGGTACTGTACCTCATCAGCATAGTACTGTGCCCCATCGGCGCGGTACTGTGCATCATCAACGTGGTACTGTACCTCATCGGTGCAGTACTATACCTCACCAATGCAGTACTGTATCTCATCAGTGCAGTACTCTACCTTATCAATGCAGTACTGTAGCTCATCAGTGTGGTACTGTAGCTCATTAATGCGATACTTTACCTCAGGTACTGTACCTCATCAAGGCAGTACTGTGCCTCATTGATGTGGTTATGTACTTCATTGATGTTGTACTGTACCTCTTCGATTTAGTACTGTACCTCATCAAAAACGTACTGTACCTCATTGATGCAGTTCTGTACTTCAGGGTGGTACAGTACCTCATCAAGGTGGTACTGTACCTCATCGATGTGATACTGTACCTCATCAGTTTGGTACTGTAGCTCATTGATGTTGTCCTGTACCGCATCGATGCAGTACTGTACCTCATCAATGTTGTACACTAACTCATCAATGTGGTAATGTACCTCATCGATGCAGTACTGTACCTCACTGTTGTGGTACTATACCTCATGAAGGCAGTACTGTACCTCATCGATGTGGTACTGTTCCTCATCGATGCGGTACTGTACCTCATCAAGGCGGTACTCTCACATTGATGCAGCACTGTACCTCATCAATGTTGTACACTAACTCATCAATGTGGTAATGTACCTCATCGATGCAGTACTGTACCTCACTGTTGTGGTACTGTACCTCATGAAGGCAGTACTGTACCTCATCGATGCAGTACTGTACCTCATCAAGTTGGCACTGTACCTTAATGTGGTACTGGACCTCATCAATGCTGTACTGGTACTGGACCTCATCAATGCTGTACTGGTACTGTGCCTCATCGATGTGATACTGTACCTCATCAATATGGTACTGTACCTCATCAATGCGGTACTGTACCTCATCAATGTGATACTGTATCTCATCAATGCGGTACTGTTCATCAAGGCGGTACTGTACCTCATCAGTGCGGTTCTGTACCTCAGTGCGGTACTGTACCTGATCAGTGCTGTACTGTACCTCATCAGCGCTGCACTCTACCTCATCGATGCAGTACTATACCTCATTGATGCAGTAGTGTACATCATCAATGCAGTATGGTACCATCAGTGCGGTACTGTACCTCATCAATGCAGTACTGTACCTCATCAGCACGGTACTGTACTTCATCAAGATGGTACTGTACCTCATAAGCACGGTACTGTACCTCATCAATGCAGTACTGTACCTCATCGGTGCAGTACTGTACTTCAGCGCAGTACTGTACCTCATCAATGCAGTACTGTACCATATCCATGCGGTACTGTGCCTCATCAATGCGGTAATGTACCTCATCAGCGCGCTACTGTATCTCATCAAGGCGGTACTGTACCTCATCAGCGCGGTACTGTACATCAATGCAATACTGTACCTCATTGGCGCGGTACTTTACCTCATCAGCGTGGTACTGTACCTCGTCAATGCAGTACTGTACCTTATCCATGCGGTACTGTACCTCATCAGTGCGGTGATGTACCTCAGCACTGTACAGTACCTTATCAGTGTGGTACTGTTTCTCATCAAGGCAGTACTCTACCTCATCAGTGCGGTACTGTGCCTAAACAATGCGGTACTGTACCTCCTCAGCACAGTACTGAACCTCATCAGCGCATTAGTGTACCTCAACAGCGTGATACTGTACATCATCAATGCGATACTGTACCTAATCGGCACGGTACTGTACCTCATCAACGTGGTACTGTACCTCATCAAGGCAGTACTGTACCATATCCATGCTTTACTGTACCTCATCAGTACAGTGGTTTACCTCAGCATGGTACTGTACCTTATCAGCGCAGTACTGTATCTCATCAAGGCGGTACTGTACCTCATCAGTGCGGTACTGTGCCTAAACAATGCGGTACTGTACCTCCTCAGCACAGTACTGTACCTCATCAGCGCAGTAGTGTACCTCATCAGCCCGGTAGTGTACCTCATCAGCACAGTACTGTACCTCCTGAGTGCCGTACTGTACCTCATCAGCACGGTACTGTACCTCATCAGCGCACTACTGTACATCATCAATGAAATGAAATGAAATGAAATTTGTACTTGTAAAGCGCACCCATACCCCCAAATGGGTGTCCAGGCGCTGTACGCATACCGCTGTGGAACCCTTCCTGGCTTTTTCCCTGTGAAATGTCCACTCCTGGGCACCCCCAGGGTGAAGCCAGGCATCCCAGCGCTGTTGGGGCCGTTGTGGAGATTAAGCAAGCTATTGCCCAGAGTTGCAGAGTGGGACCCATGATTAGAATAGGCACAGAGGCGAGAATTATCAGGTCCGAGGAAATTGAGCCCAAGACCCGCCGAGGCGGGAATTGAACCCTGGTCCCGGGCCAGATCTCTGCATCAGGGTCTGCCGCTCTAACCATTGAGCCACACTTCTCATTGGCACGGTACTGTACCTCATCAGCGTGGTACTGTACCTCATCAATGCAGTACTGTACCTTATCATGGGGCACTGTACCTCAGCATGGTACTGTACCTTATCAGCGCAGTACGGTATTTCATCAAGGTGGTACTGTACCTCATTGATGTGGTCCTGTACCGCATCGATGCAGTACTGTACCTCATCAATGTTGTACACTAACTCATCAATGTGGTAATGTACCTCATCGATGCAGTACTGTACCTCACTGTTGTGGTACTATACCTCATGAAGGCAGTACTGTACCTCATCGATGTGGTACTGTTCCTCATCGATGCGGTACTGTACCTCATCAAGGCGGTACTCTCACATTGATGCGGCACTGTACCTCATCAATGTTGTACACTAACTCATCAATGTGGTAATGTACCTCATCGATGCAGTACTGTACCTCACTGTTGTGGTACTGTACCTCATGAAGGCAGTACTGTACCTCATCGATGCAGTACTGTACCTCATCAAGTTGGCACTGTACCTTAATGTGGTACTGGACCTCATCAATGCTGTACTGGTACTGGACCTCATCAATGCTGTACTGGTACTGTGCCTCATCGATGTGATACTGTACCTCATCAATATGGTACTGTACCTCATCAATGCGGTACTGTACCTCATCAATGTGATACTGTATCTCATCAATGCGGTACTGTTCATCAAGGCGGTACTGTACCTCATCAGTGCGGTTCTGTACCTCAGTGCGGTACTGTACCTGATCAGTGCTGTACTGTACCTCATCAGTTCTGTACTGTACCTCATCAGCGCTGCACTCTACCTCATCGATGCAGTACTATACCTCATTGATGCAGTAGTGTACATCATCAATGCAGTATGGTACCATCAGTGCGGTACTGTACCTCATCAATGCAGTACTGTACCTCATCAGCACGGTACTGTACTTCATCAAGATGGTACTGTACCTCATAAGCACGGTACTGTACCTCATCAATGCAGTACTGTACCTCATCGGTGCAGTACTGTACTTCAGCGCAGTACTGTACCTCATCAATGCAGTACTGTACCATATCCATGCGGTACTGTGCCTCATCAATGCGGTAATGTACCTCATCAGCGCGCTACTGTATCTCATCAAGGCAGTACTGTACCTCATCAGCGCAGTACTGTACATCAATGCAATACTGTACCTCATTGGCGCGGTACTTTACCTCATCAGCGTGGTACTGTACCTCGTCAATGCAGTACTGTACCTTATCCATGCGGTACTGTACCTCATCAGTGCGGTGATGTACCTCAGCACTGTACAGTACCTTATCAGTGTGGTACTGTTTCTCATCAAGGCAGTACTCTACCTCATCAGTGCGGTACTGTGCCTAAACAATGCGGTACTGTACCTCCTCAGCACAGTACTGAACCTCATCAGCGCATTAGTGTACCTCAACAGCGTGATACTGTACATCATCAATGCGATACTGTACCTAATCGGCAAGGTACTGGACCTCATCAACGTGGTACTGTACCTCATCAAGGCAGTACTGTACCTTATCCATGCTTTACTGTACCTCATCAGTACAGTGGTTTACCTCAGCATGGTACTGTACCTTATCAGTGCAGTACTGTATCTCATCAAGGCGGTACTGTACCTCATCAGTGCGGTACTGTGCCTAAACAATGCGGTACTGTACCTCCTCAGCACAGTACTGTACCTCATCAGCGCAGTAGTGTACCTCATCAGCCCGGTAGTGTACCTCATCAGCACAGTACTGTACCTCCTGAGTGCCGTACTGTACCTCATCAGCACGGTACTGTACCTCATCAGCGCACTACTGTACATCATCAATGCAATACTGTACCTCATTGGCACGGTACTGTACCTCATCAGCGTGGTACTGTACCTCATCAATGCAGTACTGTACCTTATCATGGGGCACTGTACCTCAGCATGGTACTGTACCTTATCAGCGCAGTACGGTATCTCATCAAGGTGGTACTGTACCTCATTAGTGCGGTGCTGTGCCTAAACAATGCGGTACTGTACCTCCTCAGCACAGTACTGTACCTCATCAGCGCGGTAGTGTACCTCATCAGCACGGTAGTGTACCTCATCAGCATGGTACTGTACCTCATGAATGCGGTACTGTACCTCATTGGTGCGGTACTGTACCTCATCAATGACCTACTGTACCTTATCCATGTGGTACTGTGCCTCATCAATGCGGTACTGTATCTCATCAGCACGGTAGTGTACCTCATCAGCGCAGTAGTGTACCTCATCTGCATGGTACTGTACATCATGAATGCGGTACTGTACCTTATCCATGCTGTACTGTACCTTATCAATGCGGTACTGTACCTCATCAGCGCGATACTGTGCCTCATCAGCGCTGCACTCTACCTCATCGTTGTAGTACTGTACCTCATTGATGCAGTACTATACCTCATCAATGCAGTAGTGTACCTCATCAATGCAGTACGTTACCATCAGTCCGGTACTGCACCTCATCAATGCAGTACTGTACCTCATCAGCACTGTACCGTACTTCATCAAGATGGTAGTGTACTTCATAAGCATGGTACTGTACCTCATCAATGCGGTACTGGACCTCATCGGCGCGGTACTGTACCTCATCGGCGCAGTACTGTACTTCATCAGTGCAGTACTGTACCTCATCAATGCAGTACTGTACCATATCCATGCGGTACTGTGCCTCATCAATGCAGTAATGTACCTCATCAGCACGGTACTGTACCTCATCAGCGTGCTACTGTATCTTATGAAGGCGGTACTATACCTCATCAGCGCGGTACTGTAAATCATCAATGCAATACTGTACCTCATCAGTGCGGTACTGTGCCTAAAAATGCAGTACTTTACCTTCTCAGCACAGTACTGTACCTCATCAGAGCAGTAGTGTACCTCATCAGCGCGGTACTGTACATCATCAATGCGATACTGTACCTCATCGGCGCGGTACTGTACCTCATCAGTGCGGTGGTGTACCTCAGCACGGTACTGTACCTTATCAGTGCGGTACTGTATCTCATCAAGGCAGTACTGTACCTCATCAGTGCGGTACTGTGCCTCAACAATGCAGTACTATACCTCCTCAGCACAGTACTGTACCTCATCAGCGCGGTAGTGTACCTCATCAGCCCGGTAGTGTACCTCATCAGCACGGTACTGTACCTCCTGAGTGCGGTACTGTACTTCATCAGCACGGTACTGTATCTCATCAGCGCGCTACTGTACCTCATCAGCGCGGTACTGTACCTCATCAGCATGGTACTGTACCTCATCAATGCAGTACTGTACCTTATCCATGTGGTACTGTACCTCAGCATGGTACTGTACCTTATCAGCGTGGTACTGTATCTCATCAAGGCGGTACTGTACCTCATTAGTGCGGTACTGTGCCTAAACAATGCAGTACTGTACCTCCTCAGCACAGTACTGTACCTCATCAGCGCGGTAGTGTACCTCATCCTTACGGTTGTGTACCTCATCAGGATGGTACTGTACCTCATGAATGCGGTACTGTACCTCATTGGCGCGGTACTGTACCTCATCACTGCACAACTGTACCTTATCCATGTGGTACTGCGCCTCATCAATGCGGTACTGTATCTCATCAGCACGGTAGTGTACCTCATCAGCGCGGTAGTGACCTCATCAGCACTGTACTGTACGTCATGAATGCGGTACTGTACCTTATCCATGCTGTACTGGACCTTATCAATGCAGACTGTACCTCATCGACGCGGTACTGTACCTTACCAGCGTAGTACTGTATCTCATCAAGGTGATACTGTACCTCAGTGCGGTACTGTGCCTCAACAATGCGGCACTGTACCTCCTCAGCATGGTACTGTACCTCATCAGCGCAGTAGTGTACCTCATCGGCGCGATACTGTACCTCATCAATGCACTACTGCACCTTATCCATGTGGTACTTCCCTCATCAATGAGGTACTGTATCTCATCCACACGGTACTGTACCTCATCAGCACGGTACTGTATCTCATCAAGGTGTTACTTTACCTCATCAGTGCGGTACTGTGCCTAAACAATGGGGTACTATACTTCATCTGCGTGGTACAGTGCCTCAACAATGTGGTACTGTACCTCATCAGCATGGTACTGTACCTCATCAGCGCGGTACTGTACCTCATCAGCGCGGTACTGTACCTCATTGATGCGGTACTGTGCCTCATCAATGAAGTACTGTACCTCATCAGCACGGTACTGTACCTCATTGATGTGGTACTGTGCCTCATCAATGCGATACAAAAGGGGATGATGGACGGAACGTTTGAGCCAATCAAACACTCACCCCCAGTCAACTGATCTGGGTTTAATCCATCATCATTCTTTAGCTCACTCCACCACCCCAGTTCAGACATGGCCATATGCAAATCAGTCTGATCCTGTGCCTCATGGGAACAGTCCAGCCCGAACTGCCAAGCCATGTCTTCCCTGGACCGGAAACAAGCATCCTAAGACCGGTTTCTGGCATTCCAGCCGTCATCAGCCAGGCTTGCTTGA
Organism: Calotriton arnoldi; assembly: GCA_963921515.1. Classification (NCBI taxonomy): domain Eukaryota; kingdom Metazoa; phylum Chordata; class Amphibia; order Caudata; family Salamandridae; genus Calotriton; species Calotriton arnoldi. Next base: position 2,325,082 of record CAWUFW010001440.1, read on the forward strand.
ATCCAGTGGCAAAGTGAGCAAGGGACCCACGTCTGGGCATACCCCCGCCAACTTAGGGCGAACAAAGCGATACAAAAGGGGATGATGGACGGAACGCTTGAGCCAATCAAACACTCACCCCCAGTCAACTGATCTGGGTTTAATCCATCATCATTCTTTAGCTCACTCCACCACCCCAGTTCAGACATGGCCATATGCAAATCAGTCTGATCCTGTGCCTCATGGGAACAGTCCAGCCCGAACTGCCAAGCCATGTCTTCCCTGGACCGGAAACAAGCATCCTAAGACCGGTTTCTGGCATTCCAGCCGTCATCAGCCAGGCTTGCTTGAATCCAGTGGCAAAGTGAGCAAGGGACCCACGTCTGGGCATACCCCCGCCAACTTAGGGCGAACAAAGCGATACAAAAGGGATGATGGACGGAACGCTTGAGCCAATCAAACACTCACCCCAGTCAACTGATCTGGGTTTAATCCATCATCATTCTTTAGCTCACTCCACCACCTCAGTTCAGACATGGCCATATGCAAATCAGTCTGATCCTGTGCCTCATGGGAACAGTCCAGCCCGAACTGCCAAGCCATGTCTTCCCTGGACCGGAAACAAGCATCCTAAGACCGGTTTCTGGCATTCCAGCCGTCATCAGCCAGGCTTGCTTGAATCCAGTGGCAAAGTGAGCAAGGGACCCACGTCTGGGCATACCCCGCCAACTTATGGCGAACAAAGCGATACAAAAGGGGATGATGGACGGAACGCTTGAGCCAATCAAACACTCACCCCCAGTCAACTGATCTGGGTTTAATCCATCATCATTCTTTAGCTCACTCCACCACCCCAGTTCAGACATGGCCATATGCAAATCAGTCTGATCCTGTGCCTCATGGGAACAGTCCAGCCCGAACTGCCAAGCCATGTCTTCCCTGGACCGGAAACAAGCATCCTAAGACCGGTTTCTGGCATTCCAGCCGTCATCAGCCAGGCTTGCTTGAATCCAGTGGCAAAGTGAGCAAGGGACCCACGTCTGGGCATACCCCCGCCAACTTAGGGCGAACAAAGCGATACAAAATGCAGTACTTTGCCTCATCAGTACAGTACTGTGCCCCATCAGCACAGTACTGTACCTTATCAGTGCAGTACTATACCTAATCAATGCAGTACTGTACTTCATCAGCGTGGTACTGTGCCTCAACAGTGCGGTACTGTACCTCATCAGCATGGTATTGTACATCATCAGCGCAGTACTGTACCTCATCAGCGCGTTACTGTAACTCATCAATGCGGTACTGTACCTCATCAATGCAGTACTGTACCTCATCAGCATGGTACTGTACCTCATCAATGTGGTACTGTTCCTCATCAATGCAGTATTGTTCCTCATTAAGGCCGTACTGTGCCTCAACAATGCGGTACTGTACCTCATCAGCATAGTACTGTGCCCCTTCAGGGTAGTACTGTACCTCATCAGTGCAGTACTGTATCTCATCAGCGTAGTGCCCCATCGGCGCGGTACTGTGCATCATCAACGCGGTACTGTACCTCATCGATGCGGTACTGTACCTCATCGATGCAGTACTTTACCTCACCAATGCAGTACTGTATCTCATCGGTGCAGTACTGTACCTTATCAATGCAGTGCTGTAGCTCATCAGTGCTGTACTGTACCTCATCAATGTGGTACTGTACATCATCAGTGTGGTACTGTAGCTCATTAATGCGATACTTTACCTCAGGTACTGTACCTCATCAAGGCAGTACTGTGCCTCATTGATGTGGTTCTGTACTTCATTGATGTGGTACTGTACCTCTTCGATTTAGTACTGTACCGCATCAAAAAGTACTGTACCTCATTGATGCAGTTCTGTACTTCAAAGTGGTACTGTACCTCATCAAGGTGGTACTATACCTCATTGATGTGATACTGTACCTCATCAGCGTGGTACTTTACCTCATCGATGTGGTACTGTACCTCATTGATGCAGTACTGTACCTCATTTTGGCGGTACTCTCATTCATTGATGCGGTACTGTACCTCGTCAATGTGGTACACTACCTCATCAATGTGGTAATGTACCTCATCGATGCGGTACTGTACCTCACTGTTGTGGTACTGTACCTCATGAAGGCAGTACTGTACCTCATCGATGTGGTACTGTACCTCATCGATGCAGTACTGTACCTTATCAAGTTGGCAATGTACCTCAATGTGGTACTGTACCTCATCAATGCTGTACTGGTACTGTGCCTCATCGATGTGGTACTGTACCTCATCAATATGGTACTGTAACTCATCAATGCGGTACTGTACCTCATCAATGTGATACTGTATCTCATCAATGCACTACTGTTCATCAAGGCGGTACTGTACCTCATCAGTGCGGGTCTGTACCTCATCAGTGCGGTACTGTACCTCATCAGCGCTGTACTGTACCTCATCAGCGCTGCACTCTACCTCATCGATGTAGTACTGAACCTCATTGATGCAGTACTATACCTCATCAATGCAGTAGTGTACCTCATCAATTCAGTATGGTACCATCAGTGCGGTACTGTACCTCATCAATGCAGTACTGTACCTCATCAGCAGGGTACTGTACTTCATCAAGATGGTAGTGCACCTCATAAGCACGGTAATGTACCTCATCAATGCGAATACTGTACTTCATCGGCACGGTACTGTACTTCATCAGTGCAGTACTGTACCTCATCAATGCAGTACTGTACCATATCCATGCAGTGCTATGCCTCATCAATGCAGTAATGTACCTCATCAGCACCGTACTGTACCTCATCAGCGCGGTACTGTACATCAATGCGATACTGTACCTCATCGGCGCAGTACTGTACCTCATCAGCGTGGTACTGTACCTCATCAATGCAGTACTGTACCTTAGCCATGCGGCACTGTACCTCATCAGTACGGTGATGTACCTCAGCACTGTACAGTACCTTATCAGCGCAGTACTGTATCTCATCAAGGCGGTACTGTACCTCATCAGTGCGATACTGTGCCTAAACAATGCGGTATTGTACCTCCTCAGCACAGTACTGTACCTCATCAGTGCAGTAGTGTACCTCATCAGCGCAGTACTGTACATCAATGCAATACTGTACCTCATCGGCGCGGTACTGTACCTCATCAGCGTGGTACTGTACCTCATCAAGGCAGTACTGTACCTTATCCATGCGGTACTGTACCTCATCAGTGCGGTGGTGTACCTCAGCACGGTACTGTACCTTATCAGCGTGGTACTGTATCTCATCAAGGCGGTACTGTACCTCATCAGTGCAGTACTGTGCCTAAACAATGCGGTACTGTACCTCCTCAGCACAGTACTGTACCTCATCAGCGCAGTAGTGTACCTCATCAGCCCGGTAGTGTACCTCATCAGCACAGTACTGTACCTCTTGAGTGTGGTACTGTACCTCATCAGCACGGTACTGTACCTCAGCGCGCTACTGTACCTCACCAGCTCGGTACTGTACATCATCAATGCAATACTGTACCTCATTGGCAAGGTACTGTACCTCATCAGCGTGGTACTGTAACTCATCAACGCAGTACTGTACCTTAGCCATGTGGTACTGTACCTCAGCATGGTACTGTACCTTATCAGCGCGGTACTGTATCTCATCAAGGCGGTACTGTACCTCATTAGTGCGGTACTGTGCCTAAAAAATGAGGTACTGTACCTCATCAGCGCAGCAGTGTACCTCATCAGCGCAGCAGTGTACCTCATCCTCAGGGTTGTGTACCTCATCAGCATGGTACTGTACCTCATGAATGCGGTACTGTACCTCATCGGCACGGTACTGTACCTCATCAATGCACTACTGTACCTTATCCATGTGGTGCTGCGCCTCATCAATGCGGTACTGTATCTCATCAGCACGGTAGTGTACCTCATCAGCGCAGTAGTGTACCTCATCAGCACGGTACTGTATGTCATGAATGCGGTACTGTACATTATCCATGCTGTACTGTACCTCATCAATGCAGTACTGCACCTCATCAATGCGGTACTGTACCTCATCGGCACGGTACTGTACCTTACCAGTGCAGTACTGTATCTCATCAAGGCGGTACTGTACCTCATCAGTGCGGTACTGTGCCTCAAAAATGCGGTACTGTACCTCCTCAGCATGGTACTGTACCTCATAAGCGCAGTAGTGTACCTCATCAGCAAGGTAGTGTACCTCATCAGCACAGTACTGTACCTCATGAATGCAGTACTGTACCTCATCGGCGCGGTACTGTACCTCATCAGTGTACTACTGTACCTTATCCATGCGGTACTGTGCCTCATCAATGAGGTACTGTATCTCATCAGCACGGTACTGTACCTCATCAGCGCGGTACTGTATCTCATCAAGGCGTTCCTGTACCTCATCAGTGCGGTACTGTGCCTAAACAATGGGGTACTGTACCTCAACAGCATGGTACTGTACCTCATCAGCTCAGTACTCTGCCCCATCAGCATGGGACTGTACCTCATCAGTACGATACTGTACGTAATCAATGTGGTACTATACTTAATCAGCGTGGTACAGTGCCTCAACAATGCGGTACTGTACCTCATCAGCATGGTACTGTATCTCATCAGTGCAGTACTGTACCTCATCAGCGTGGTACTGTACCTCATCGATGCAGTACTGTTTCTCATCAATGCAGTACTGTACCTCATCAGCACGGTACTGTACCTCATCGATGTGGTACTGTGCCTCATTAATGGAGTACTTTACCTCATCAGTACAGTACTGTGCCCCATCAGCACGGTACTGTACCTTATCAGTGCGGTACTATACCTAATCAATGCAGTACTGTACTTCATCAGCGTGGTACTGTGCCTCAACAGTGCGGTACTGTACGTCATCATCATGGTATTGTACCTCATCAGCGCAGTACTGTACCTCATCGATGCAGTACTGTGCCTCATCAATGCAGTACTGTGCCCCATCAGCGTAGTACTGTACCTCATCAGTGTGGTACTGTACCTCATCAGCATAGTACTGTGCCCCATCGGCGCGGTACTGTACATCATCAACGCAGTACTGTACCTCCTCGATGCAGTACTATACCTCAACAATGCAGTACTGTATCTCATCAGTGCAGTACTGTACCTTATCATTGCAGAACTGTAGCTCATCAGTGCTGTACTGTACCTCATTGATGTGGTACTGTACATCATCAGTGTGGTACTGTGGCTCATTCATGCGATACTTTAACTCAGGTACTGCACCTTATCAAGGCAGTACTGTGCCTCATTGATGTGGTTCTGTACTTCATTGATGTGGTAATGTACCTCTTCGATTTAGTACTGTACCTCATCAAAAACATACTGTACCTCATTGATGCAGTTCTGTACTTCAGGGTGGTATAGTACCTCATCAAGGTGGTACTGTACCTCATCAGTGTGGGACTGTACCTCATCGATGTGGTACTGTACCGCATCGATGTAGTACTGTACCTCATCAAGGCGGTACCCTCACATTGATGCGGTACTGTACCTCATCAATGTGTTACACTATCTCATCAATGCGGTACTGTACCTCACTGTTGTGGTACTGTACCTCATGAAGACAGTACTGTACCTCATCGATGTGGTACTGTACCTCATCGATGCGGTACTGAACCTCATCAAGTTGGCACTGTACCTCAATGTGGTACTGTACCTCATTGATGCTGTACTGGTACTGTGCCTCATCGATGTGATACTGTACCTCATCAATATGGTACTGTACCTCATCAATGCAGTACTGTACTTCATCAATGTGATACTGTATCTCATCAATGCAGTACTGTTCATCAAGGTTGTACTGTACCTCATCAGTGCGGTTCTGTACCTCATCAGCGCGGTACTGTACCTCATCAGCGCTGTACTGTACCTCATCAGCGCTGCACTCTACCTCATCGATGTAGTACTGAACCTCATTGATGCAGTACTATACCTCATCAATGCAGTAGTGTACCTCATCAATTCAGTATGGTACCATCAGTGCGGTACTGTACCTCATCAATGCAGTACTGTACCTCATCAGCAGGGTACTGTACTTCATCAAGATGGTAGTGCACCTCATAAGCACGGTAATGTACCTCATCAATGCGAATACTGTACTTCATCGGCACGGTACTGTACTTCATCAGTGCAGTACTGTACCTCATCAATGCAGTACTGTACCATATCCATGCAGTGCTATGCCTCATCAATGCAGTAATGTACCTCATCAGCACCGTACTGTACCTCATCAGCGCGGTACTGTACATCAATGCGATACTGTACCTCATCGGCGCAGTACTGTACCTCATCAGCGTGGTACTGTACCTCATCAATGCAGTACTGTACCTTAGCCATGCGGCACTGTACCTCATCAGTACGGTGATGTACCTCAGCACTGTACAGTACCTTATCAGCGCAGTACTGTATCTCATCAAGGCCGTACTGTACCTCATCAGTGCGGTACTGTGCCTAAACAATGCGGTATTGTACCTCCTCAGCACAGTACTGTACCTCATCAGTGTCGTAGTGTACCTCATCAGCGCAGTACTGTACATCAATGCAATACTGTACCTCATCGGCGCGGTACTGTACCTCATCAGCGTGGTACTGTACCTCATCAAGGCAGTACTGTACCTCATCAGTGCGGTGGTGTACCTCAGCACGGTACTGTACCTTATCAGCGCGGTACTGTATCTCATCAAGGCGGTACTGTACCTCATCAGTGCAGTACTGTGCCTAAACAATGCGGTACTGTACCTCCTCAGCACAGTACTGTACCTCATCAGCGCAGTAGTGTACCTCATCAGCCCAGTAGTGTACCTCATCAGCACAGTACTGTACCTCTTGAGTGCGGTACTGTACCTCATCAGCACAGTACTGTACCTCAGCGCGCTACTGTACCTCACCAGCTCGGTACTGTACATCATCAATGCAATACTGTACCTCATTGGCACGGTACTGTACCTCATCAGCGTGGTACTGTAACTCATCAATGCAGTACTGTACCTTATCCATGTGGTACTGTACCTCAGCATGGTACTGTACCTTATCAGCGCGGTACTGTATCTCATCTAGGCGGTACTGTACCTCATTAGTGCGGTACTGTGCCTAAAAAGTGAGGTACTGTACCTCATCAGCGCAGCAGTGTACCTCATCCTCAGGGTTGTGTACCTCATCAGCATGGTACTGTACCTCATGAATGCGGTACTGTATCTCATCAGTGCAGTACTGTACCTTATCATTGCAGTACTGTAGCTCATCAGTGCTGTACTGTACCTCATTGATGTGGTACTGTACATCATCAGTGTGGTACTGTGGCTCATTAATGCGATACTTTAACTCAGGTACTGCACCTTATCAAGGCAGTACTGTGCCTCATTGATGTGGTTCTGTACTTCATTGATGTGGTAATGTACCTCTTCGATTTAGTACTGTACCTCATCAAAAACATACTGTACCTCATTGATGCAGTTCTGTACTTCAGGGTGGTATAGTACCTCATCAAGGTGGTACTGTACCTCATCAGTGTGGGACTGTACCTCATCGATGTGGTAATGTACCGCATCGATGCAGTACTGTACCTCATCAATGCGGTACCCTCACATTGATGCGGTACTGTACCTCATCAATGTGTTACACTACCTCATCAATGCGGTACTGTACCTCACTGTTGTGGTACTGTACCTCATGAAGACAGTACTGTATCTCATCGATGTGTTACTGTACCTCATCGATGCGGTACTGAACCTCATCAAGTTGGCACTGTACCTCAATGTGGTACTGTACCTCATTGATGCTGTACTGGTACTGTGCCTCATCGATGTGATACTGTACCTCATCAATATGGTACTGTACCTCATCAATGCAGTACTGTACTTCATCAATGTGATACTGTATCTCATCAATGCAGTACTGTTCATCAAGGTTGTACTGTACCTCATCAGTGCGGTTCTGTACCTCATCAGCGCGGTACTGTACCTCATCAGTGCTGTACTGTACTTCATCAGCACTGCACTCTACCTCATCGATGTACTGTACCTCATTGATGCAGTAGTGTACATCATCAATGCAGTACGGTACCATCAGTGCAGTACTGTACCTCATCAATGCTGTACTGTACCTCATCACCACGGTACTGTACTTCATCTTGATGGTACTGTACCTCATAAGCACAGTACTGTAACTCATCAATGCGGTACTGTACCTCATCAATGCAGTACTGTACCTCATCAGCATGGTACTGTACCTCATCAATGTGGTACTGTTCCTCATCAATGCAGTATTGTTCCTCATTAAGGCCGTACTGTGCCTCAACAATGCGGTACTGTACCTCATCAGCATAGTACTGTGCCCCTTCAGGGTAGTACTGTACCTCATCAGTGCAGTACTGTATCTCATCAGCGTAGTGCCCCATCGGCGCGGTACTGTGCATCATCAACGCGGTACTGTACCTCATCGATGCGGTACTGTACCTCATCGATGCAGTACTTTACCTCACCAATGCAGTACTGTATCTCATCGGTGCAGTACTGTACCTTATCAATGCAGTGCTGTAGCTCATCAGTGCTGTACTGTACCTCATCAATGTGGTACTGTACATCATCAGTGTGGTACTGTAGCTCATTAATGCGATACTTTACCTCAGGTACTGTACCTCATCAAGGCAGTACTGTGCCTCATTGATGTGGTTCTGTACTTCATTGATGTGGTACTGTACCTCTTCGATTTAGTACTGTACCGCATCAAAAAAGTACTGTACCTCATTGATGCAGTTCTGTACTTCAAAGTGGTACTGTACCTCATCAAGGTGGTACTATACCTCATTGATGTGATACTGTACCTCATCAGCGTGGTACTTTACCTCATCGATGTGGTACTGTACCTCATTGATGCAGTACTGTACCTCATTTTGGCGGTACTCTCATTCATTGATGCGGTACTGTACCTCGTCAATGTGGTACACTACCTCATCAATGTGGTAATGTACCTCATCGATGCGGTACTGTACCTCACTGTTGTGGTACTGTACCTCATGAAGGCAGTACTGTACCTCATTGATGTGGTACTGTACCTCATCGATGCAGTACTGTACCTTATCAAGTTGGCAATGTACCTCAATGTGGTACTGTACCTCATCAATGCTGTACTGGTACTGTGCCTCATCGATGTGGTACTGTACCTCATCAATATGGTACTGTAACTCATCAATGCGGTACTGTACCTCATCAATGTGATACTGTATCTCATCAATGCACTACTGTTCATCAAGGCGGTACTGTACCTCATCAGTGCGGGTCTGTACCTCATCAGTGCGGTACTGTACCTCATCAGCGCTGTACTGTACCTCATCAGCGCTGCACTCTACCTCATCGATGTAGTACTGAACCTCATTGATGCAGTACTATACCTCATCAATGCAGTAGTGTACCTCATCAATTCAGTATGGTACCATCAGTGCGGTACTGTACCTCATCAATGCAGTACTGTACCTCATCAGCAGGGTACTGTACTTCATCAAGATGGTAGTGCACCTCATAAGCACAGTAATGTACCTCATCAATGCGAATACTGTACTTCATCGGCACGGTACTGTACTTCATCAGTGCAGTACTGTACCTCATCAATGCAGTACTGTACCTCATTGGCACGGTACTGTACCTCATCAGCATGGTACTGTAACTCATCAATGCAGTACTGTACCTTATCCATGTGGTACTGTACCTCAGCATGGTACTGTACCTTATCAGCGCGGTACTGTATCTCATCTAGGCGGTACTGTACCTCATTAGTGCGGTACTGTGCCTAAAAAGTGAGGTACTGTACCTCATCAGCGCAGCAGTGTACCTCATCCTCAGGGTTGTGTACCTCATCAGCATGGTACTGTACCTCATGAATGCGGTACTGTATCTCATCAGTGCAGTACTGTACCTTATCATTGCAGTACTGTAGCTCATCAGTGCTGTACTGTACCTCATTGATGTGGTACTGTACATCATCAGTGTGGTACTGTGGCTCATTAATGCGATACTTTAACTCAGGTACTGCACCTTATCAAGGCAGTACTGTGCCTCATTGATGTGGTTCTGTACTTCATTGATGTGGTAATGTACCTCTTCGATTTAGTACTGTACCTCATCAAAAACATACTGTACCTCATTGATGCAGTTCTGTACTTCAGGGTGGTATAGTACCTCATCAAGGTGGTACTGTACCTCATCAGTGTGGGACTGTACCTCATCGATGTGGTAATGTACCGCATCGATGCAGTACTGTACCTCATCAATGCGGTACTCTCACATTGATGCGGTACTGTACCTCATCAATGTGTTACACTACCTCATCAATGCGGTACTGTACCTCACTGTTGTGGTACTGTACCTCATGAAGACAGTACTGTATCTCATCGATGTGTTACTGTACCTCATCGATGCGGTACTGAACCTCATCAAGTTGGCACTGTACCTCAATGTGGTACTGTACCTCATTGATGCTGTACTGGTACTGTGCCTCATCGATGTGATACTGTACCTCATCAATATGGTACTGTACCTCATCAATGCAGTACTGTACTTCATCAATGTGATACTGTATCTCATCAATGCAGTACTGTTCATCAAGGTTGTACTGTACCTCATCAGTGCGGTTCTGTACCTCATCAGCGCGGTACTGTACCTCATCAGTGCTGTACTGTACTTCATCAGCACTGCACTCTACCTCATCGATGTACTGTACCTCATTGATGCAGTAGTGTACATCATCAATGCAGTACGGTACCATCAGTGCAGTACTGTACCTCATCAATGCTGTACTGTACCTCATCACCACGGTACTGTACTTCATCTTGATGGTACTGTACCTCATAAGCACAGTACTGTACCTCATCAATGCGGTACTGTAACTCATCGACGCAGTACTGTACTTCATCAGCACAGTACTGTACCTCATGAATGCAGTACTGTACCATATCCATGCGGTACTGTGCCTCATCAATGCGGTAATGTACCTCATCAGCGCGCTACTGTAACTCATCAAGGCGCTACTGTACCTCATCAGCGTGGTTCTTTACATCATCAATGGAATACTGTACCTCATTGGCGCGGTACTTTACCTCATTAGCGTGGTACTGTACCTCATCAATGCAGTACTGTACCTTATCCATGCGGTACTGTACATCATCAGTACGGTGATGTACCTCATTACTGTACAGTACGCGGTACTGTAGCTCATCAAGGCGGTACTGTACCTCATCAGTGCGGTACTGTGCCTAAAAAATGCAGTACTGTACCTTCTCAGCACAGTACTGTACCTCATCAGCGCGGTACTGTACATCATCAATGCGATACTGTACCTCATCGGCGCGATACTGTACCTCATAAGCATGGTACTGTACCTCATCGGCGCAGTACTGTACCTCATCGGCGCAGTACTGTACTTCATCAGTGCAGTACTGTACCTCATCAATGCAATACAGTACCATATCCAAGCGGTACTGTGCCTCATCAATGCTGTAATGTACCTCATCAGCGCGCTACTGTATCTCAGCGCAGTACTGTACATCATCAATGCAATACTGTACCTCATTGGCGCGGTACTTTACCCCATCAGCGTGGTACTGTACCTCGTCAATGCAGTACTGTACCTTATCCATGCGGTACTGTACCTCATCAGTGTGGTGATGTACCTCAGCACTGTACAGTACCTTATCAGCGCAGTACTGTGTCTCATCAAGGCAGGCCTACCTCATCAGTGCGGTACTGTGCCTAAACAATGGGGTACTGGACCTCCTCAGCACAGTACTGTACCTCATCAGCGCAGTAGTGTACCTCATCAGAGTGATACTGTACATCATCAATGCGATAGTGTACCTCATTGGCGTGGTACTGTACCTCATCAAGGCAGTACTGTACCTTATCCATTATTTACTGTACCTCATCAGTGCGGTGGTGTACCTCAGCATGGTACTGTACCTTATCAGTGCGGTACTGTATCTCATCAAGGCAGTACTGTACCTCATCAGTGCGGTACTGTGCCTAAACAATGCGGTACTGTACCTCCTCAGCACAGTACTGTACCTCCTCAGTGCGGTAGTGTACCTCATCAGCCTGGTAGTGTACCTCATCAGCACAGTACTGTACCTCCTGAGTGCGCTACTGTACCTCATCAGCATGGTACTGTACCTCATCAGCTCGCTACTGTACATCATCAATGCAATACTGTACCTCATTGGCACGGTACTGTACCTCATCAGCGTGGTACTGTACCTCATCAATGCAGTACTGTACCTTATCATGTGGTACTGTACCTCAGCATGGTACTGTACCTTCTCAGCGCGGTACTGTATCTCATCAAGGCGGTACTGTACGTCATTAGTGCGGTACTGTGCCTAAACAATGCGGTACTGTACCTCCTCAGCACAGTACTGTACCTCATCAGCACAGTAGTGTACCTCATCAGCACGGTAGTGTACCTCATCAGCATGGTACTGTACTTCATCGGCGCGGTACTGTACCTCATCAATGACCGACTGTACCTTATCGATGTGGTACTGTGCCTCATCAATGCGGTACTGTATCTCATCAGCACAGTAGTGTACCTCATCAGCGCAGTAGTGTACCTCATCAGCACGGTACTGTACGTCATGAATGCGGTACTGTACCTTATCCAGGCTGTAGTGTACCTTATCAATGCGGTACTGTACCTCATCGGCGCGGTACTGTGCCTCATCAGCGCTGCACTCTACCTCATTGATAAAGTACTGTACCTCATCAATGCAGTACGGTACCATCAGTGCGGTACTGCACCTCATCAATGCAGTACTGTACCTCATCAGCAATAAACCGTACTTCATCAAGATGGCAGTGCACCTCATAAGCATGGTACTGTACCTCATCAACGCGGTACTGTACCTCATTGGCGCGGTACTGTACTTCATCTGCGCAGTGCTGTACCTCATCAATGCAGGACTCTACCATATCCATGCGGTACTGTGCCTAATCAATGCAGTAATGTACCTCATCAGCACGGTACTGTACCTCATCAGCACGCTACTGTATCTCATCAATGCGGTACTGTACCTCCTCAGCACAGTACTGTACCTCATCAGCGCAGTAGTGTACCTCATCAGCGCAGTACTGTAAATCATCAATGCGATACTGTATCTCATCGGCGCAGTACTGTACCTCATCAGTGTGGTACTGTACTTCGTCAATGCAGTACTGTACCTTATCCATGCGGTACTGTACCTCATCAGTACGGTGATGTACCTCAGCACCGTACAGTACCTTATCAGTGCGGTACTGTAGCTCATCAAGGCGGTACTGTACCTCATCAGTGTGGTACTGTGCCTAAAAATGTGGTACTGTACCTTCTCAGCACAGTACTGTACCTCATCAGAGCAGTAGTGTACCTCATCAGCGCGGTACTGTACATCATCAATGCAATACTGCACCTCATCGGCGAGGTACTGTACCTCAGCGTGGTACTGTACCTCATCAAGGCAGTACTGTACCTTATCCATGCGGTACTGTACCTCATCAGTGCGGTGGTGTACCTCAGCACGGTACTGTACCTTATCAGTGCGGTACTGTATCTCATCAAGGCGGTACTATACCTCATCAGTGCGGTACTGTGCCTAAACAATGCAGTACTGTACCTCCTCAGCACAGTACTGTACCTCTTCAGCGCGGTAGTGTACCTCATCAGCGCGGTAGTGTACCTCATCAGCACAGTACTGTACCTCCTGAGTGCGGTACTGTACCTCATCAGCACGGTACTGTACCTCATCAGCACGCTACTGTACCTCAGCGCGGTACTGTACATCATCAATGCAATACTGTACCTCATCGGCACGGTACTGTACCTCATCAGCATGGTACTGTACCTCATCAACGCAGTACTGTACCTTATCCATGTGGTACTGTACCTCAGCATGGTACGGTACCTTATCAGCGAGGTACTGTATCTCATCAAGGTGTTACTGTACCTAATCAGTGCTGTACTGTGCCTAAACAATGCAGTACTGAACCTCCTCAGCACAGTACTGTACCTCATCAGCACGGTAGTGTGCCTCATCCTCACGGTTGTGTACCTCATCAGCATGGTACTGTACCTCATGAATGCGGTACTGTACCTCATCGGCGTGGTACTGTACCTCATCACTGCACTACTGTGCCTTATCCATGTGGTACTGCGCCTCATCAATGCGGTACTGTATCTCATCAGCATGGTAGTGTACCTCATCAGCGCGGTAGTGACCTCATCAGCACTGTACTGTACGTCATGAATGCGGTACTGTACCTTATCCATGCTGTACTGTATCTCATCAATGCGGACTGTACCTCATCGGCGCGGTACTGTACCGTACCAGCGTAGTACTGTATCTCATCAAGGTGGTATTGTACCTCAGTGCAGTACTGTGCCTCAACAATGTGGTACTGTACCTCCTCAGCATGGTACTGTACCTCATCAGCGCAGTAGTGTACCTCATCAGCACGGTAGTGTACCTCATGAGCACGGTGCTGTACCTCATGAATGCGGTACTGTACCTCATTGGCGCGGTACTGTACCTCCTCAATGCACTACTGTACCTTATCCATACGGTACTGTGCCTCATCAATGAGGTACTGTATCTCATCAGCACGGTACTGTACCTCATCAGCGCGGTACTGTATCTCATCAAGGTGTTACTGTACCTCATCAGTGCGGTACTGTGCCTAACCAATGGGGTACTGTACCTCAACAGCATTGTACTGTACCTCATCAGCACAGTACTGTGCCCCATCAGCATGGGACTGTACCTCATCAGTACGATACTGTACCTAATCAATGTGATACTATACTTCATCAGCGTGGTTCAGTGCCTCAACAATGCGGTATTGTACCTCATCAGCATGGTACTGTACCTCATCAGTGCAGTACTGTACCTCATTAGCACGGTACTGTACCTCATCGATGCGGTACTGTGCCTCATCAATGCAGTACTGTACCTCATCAGCGCGGTACTGTACCTCATCGATGTGGTACTGTGCCTCATCAATGCAGTACTTTACCTAATCAGTACAGTGCTGTGCCCCATCAGCACGGTACTGTACCTTATCAGTGCGGTACTATACCTAATCAGTGCAGTAATGTACTTCATCAGCTTGGTACTGTGCCTTAACAGTGCGGTATTGTACCCCATCAGCATGGTATTGTGCCTCATCAGTGCAGTACTGTACCTCAACAGCACAGTACTGTACCTCATCGATGCTGTACTGTGCCTCATCAATGCAGTACTGTACCTCATCAGCATGGTACTGTACCTCATCAATGTGGTACTGTGCCTCATCAATGCAGTACTATTCCTCATTAAGGCTGTACTGTGCATCAACAATGCAGTACTGTACCTCATCAGCATAGTACTGTGCCCCATCAGGGTAGTACCGCACCTCATCAGTGCAGTACTGTACCTCATCAGCGTAGTACTGTGCCCCATCGGTGTGGTACTGTGCATCATCAACATGGTACTGTACCTCACCAATGCAGTACTATACCTCACCAATGCAGTACTGTATCTCATCGGTGCAGTACTGTACCTTATCAATGCAGTACTGTAGCTCATCGGTGCTGTACTGTACCTCATCAATGTGATACTGTACATCATCAGTGTGGTACTGTAGCTCATTAATGCAATACTTTACCTCAGGTACTGTACCTCATCAAGGCAGTACTGTGCCTCATTGATGTGGTTCTGTACTTCATTGATGTGGTACTGTACCTCTTCGATTTAGTACTGTACCTCATCAAAAAGTACTGTACCTCATTGATGCAGTTCTGTACTTCAAAGTGGTACAGTACCTCATCAAGGTGGTACTATACCTCATCGATGTGATACTGTACCTCATCAGCGTGGTACTGTACCTCATCGATGTGGTACTGTACCTCATCGATGCAGTACTGTACCTCATCATGGCGGTACTCTCACTCATTGATGCGGTACTGTACCTCATCAATGTGGTACACTACCTCATCAATGTGGTAATGTACCTCATTGATGCGGTACTGTACCTCACTGTTGTGGTACTGTACCTCATGAAGGCAGTACTGTACCTCACTGTTGTGGTACTGTACTTCATGAAGGCAGTACTGTACCTCATCGATGGGGTACTGTACCTCATCGATGCGGTACTGTATCTCATCAAGTTGGCACTGTACCTCAATATGGTACTGTACCTCATCGATGCTGTACTGGTACTGTGCCTCTTCGATGTGGTACTGTACCTCATCAATATGGTACTGTACCTCATCAATGCGGTACTGTACCTCATCAGTGCGGTACTGTACCTCATCAGTGCGGTACTGTACCTCATCAGCACTGCACTCTACCTCATCGATGTAGTACTGAACCTCATTGATGCAGTATTATACCTCATCAATGCAGTAGTGTACCTCATCAATGCAGTACGGTACCATCAGTGCAGTACTGTACCACATCAATGCAGTACTGTACCTCATCAGCAGGGTACTGTACTTCATCAAGATGGTAGTGTACCTCATAAGCACGGTACTGTACCTCATCAATGCGAATACTGTACTTCATCGGCGCGGTACTGTACTTCATCAGCGCAGTACTGTACTTCATCAGCGCAGTACTGTACCTCATCAATGCAGTACTGTACCATATCCATGCAGTACTGTGCCTCATCAATGCAGTAATAAACCTCATCAGCAAGGTACCGTACCTCATCAGCGCGCTACTGTATGTCATCAAGGCGGTACTGTACCTCATCAGCGCGGTACTGTACATCATCAATGCGATACTGTACCTCATCGGCGCGGTACTGTACCTCATCAGCGTGGTACTGTTCCTCGTCAATGCAGTACTGTACCTTATCCCTGCGGTACTGTACCTCATCAGTACGGTGATGTACCTCAGCACTGTACAGTACCTTATCAGCGCAGTACTGTATCTCATCAAGGCGGTACTGTACCTCATCAGTGCGGTACTGTGCCTAAACAATGCGGTACTATACCTCCTCAGCACAGTACTGTACCTCATCAGCACAGTAGTGTACCTCATCAGCGCGGTACTGTACATCATCAATGCGATACTGTACGCCATCAGCGCGGTACTGTACCTCATCAGCGTGGAACTGTACCTCATCAAGGCAGTACTGTACCTTATCCATGCGGTACTGTACCTCATCAGTGCGGTGGTGTACCTCAGCACGGTACTGTACCTTATCAGCGCAGTACTGTATCTCATCAAGGTGGTACTGTACCTCATCAGTGCTGTACTGTGCCTAAGCAATGCAGTACTGTACTTCCTCAGCACAGTACTGTACCTCATCAGCGCAGTAGTGTACCTCATCAGCCC
This sequence comes from Calotriton arnoldi, assembly GCA_963921515.1. Lineage (NCBI taxonomy): Eukaryota > Metazoa > Chordata > Amphibia > Caudata > Salamandridae > Calotriton > Calotriton arnoldi. The sequence continues at coordinate 2,342,429 of CAWUFW010001440.1, forward strand.
GGTAGTGTACCTCATCAGCACAGTACTGTACCTCCTGAGAGTGGTACTGTACCTCATCAGCATGGTACTGTACCTCAGCGCGCTACTGTACCTCATCAGCACGATACTGTACATCATCAATGTAATACTGTACCTCATCAGCACGGTATTTAACCTCCTCAGTGTGGTACTGTACCTCATCAATGCAGTACTGTACCTTATGCGTGTGGTACTATACCTCAGCATGGTACTGTACCTTATCAGCGCAGTACTGTATCTCATCAAGGCAGTACTGTACCTCATTAGTGCGGTACTGTGCCTAAACAATGAGGTACTGTACCTCCTCAGCACAGTACTGTCCCTCATCAGCGCAGTAGTGTACCTTATCCTCACTGTTGTGTATCTCATCAGCATGGTACTGTACCTCATGAATGCGGTACCGTACCTCATCGGCGCGGTACTGTACCTCTTCAATGCACTACTGTACCTTATCCATGTGGTACTGTGCCTCATCAATGTGGTACTGTATCTCATCAGCACGGTAGTGTACCTCATCAGCGCGGTAGTGTACCTCATCAGCATGGTACTGTACGTCATGAATGCAGTACTGTACCTTATCCATGCTGCACTGTACCTCATCACTGCTGTACTGTACCTCATCGGCGCTGTACTGTACCTTACCAGCACAGTACTGTATCTCATCAAGGCGGTACCGCACCTCATCAGTGCGGTACTGTGCCTCAACAATGCAGTACTGTACCACCTCAGCATGGTACTGTACCTCATCAGTGCAGTAGTGTACTTCATCAGCACGGTAGTGTACCTCATCAGCACGGTACTGTACCTCATGAATGCGGTACTGTACCTCATCGGCATGGTACTGTACCTCATCAGTGCACTACTGTACCTTATCCATGCGGTACTGTGCCTCATCAATGAGGTACTGTATCTCATCAGTACGGTACTGTACCTCATCAGCGCGGTACTGTATCTCATCAAGGCGTTTCTGTATCTCATCAGCATGGGACTGTACCTCATCAGTACGATAATGTACCTAATCAATGTGGTAATATACTTCATCAGCGTGGTACAGTGCCTCAACAATGCGGTACTGTACCTCATCAGCATGGTACTGTACCTCATCAGTGCAGTACTGTACCTCATCAGCGCGGTACTGTGCCTCATCAATGCAGTACTGTACCTCATCAGCGCGGTACTGTACCTCATCGATGTGGTACTGTGCCTCATCAATGCAGTACTTTACCTAATCAGTACAGTGCTGTGCCCCATCAGCACGGTACTGTACCTTATCAGTGCGGTACTATACCTAATCAGTGCAGTAATGTACTTCATCAGCTTGGTACTGTGCCTTAACAGTGCGGTATTGTACCCCATCAGCATGGTATTGTGCCTCATCAGTGCAGTACTGTACCTCAACAGCACAGTACTGTACCTCATCGATGCTGTACTGTGCCTCATCAATGCAGTACTGTACCTCATCAGCATGGTACTGTACCTCATCAATGTGGTACTGTGCCTCATCAATGCAGTACTATTCCTCATTAAGGCTGTACTGTGCATCAACAATGCAGTACTGTACCTCATCAGCATAGTACTGTGCCCCATCAGGGTAGTACCGTACCTCATCAGTGCAGTACTGTACCTCATCAGCGTAGTACTGTGCCCCATCGGTGTGGTACTGTGCATCATCAACATGGTACTGTACCTCACCAATGCAGTACTATACCTCACCAATGCAGTACTGTATCTCATCGGTGCAGTACTGTACCTTATCAATGCAGTACTGTAGCTCATCGGTGCTGTACTGTACCTCATCAATGTGATACTGTACATCATCAGTGTGGTACTGTAGCTCATTAATGCAATACTTTACCTCAGGTACTGTACCTCATCAAGGCAGTACTGTGCCTCATTGATGTGGTTCTGTACTTCATTGATGTGGTACTGTACCTCTTCGATTTAGTACTGTACCTCATCAAAAAAGTACTGTACCTCATTGATGCAGTTCTGTACTTCAAAGTGGTACAGTACCTCATCAAGGTGGTACTATACCTCATCGATGTGATACTGTACCTCATCAGCGTGGTACTGTACCTCATCGATGTGGTACTGTACCTCATCGATGCAGTACTGTACCTCATCATGGCGGTACTCTCACTCATTGATGCGGTACTGTACCTCATCAATGTGGTACACTACCTCATCAATGTGGTAATGTACCTCATTGATGCGGTACTGTACCTCACTGTTGTGGTACTGTACCTCATGAAGGCAGTACTGTACCTCACTGTTGTGGTACTGTACTTCATGAAGGCAGTACTGTACCTCATCGATGGGGTACTGTACCTCATCGATGCGGTACTGTATCTCATCAAGTTGGCACTGTACCTCAATGTGGTACTGTACCTCATCGATGCTGTACTGGTACTGTGCCTCTTCGATGTGGTACTGTACCTCATCAATATGGTACTGTACCTCATCAATGCGGTACTGTACCTCATCAGTGCGGTACTGTACCTCATCAGCACTGCACTCTACCTCATCGATGTAGTACTGAACCTCATTGATGCAGTATTATACCTCATCAATGCAGTACGGTACCATCAGTGCAGTACTGTACCACATCAATGCAGTACTGTACCTCATCAGCAGGGTACTGTACTTCATCAAGATGGTAGTGTACCTCATAAGCACGGTACTGTACCTCATCAATGCGAATACTGTACTTCATCGGCGCGGTACTGTACTTCATCAGCGCAGTACTGTACTTCATCAGCGCAGTACTGTACCTCATCAATGCAGTACTGTACCATATCCATGCAGTACTGTGCCTCATCAATGCAGTAATAAACCTCATCAGCAAGGTACCGTACCTCATCAGCGCGCTACTGTATGTCATCAAGGCGGTACTGTACCTCATCAGCGCGGTACTGTACATCATCAATGCGATACTGTACCTCATCGGCGCGGTACTGTACCTCATCAGCGTGGTACTGTTCCTCGTCAATGCAGTACTGTACCTTATCCCTGCGGTACTGTACCTCATCAGTACGGTGATGTACCTCAGCACTGTACAGTACCTTATCAGCGCAGTACTGTATCTCATCAAGGCGGTACTGTACCTCATCAGTGCGGTACTGTGCCTAAACAATGCGGTACTATACCTCCTCAGCACAGTACTGTACCTCATCAGCACAGTAGTGTACCTCATCAGCGCGGTACTGTACATCATCAATGCGATACTGTACGTCATCAGCGCGGTACTGTACCTCATCAGCGTGGTACTGTACCTCATCAAGGCAGTACTGTACCTTATCCATGCGGTACTGTACCTCATCAGTGCGGTGGTGTACCTCAGCACGGTACTGTACCTTATCAGCGCAGTACTGTATCTCATCAAGGTGGTACTGTACCTCATCAGTGCTGTACTGTGCCTAAGCAATGCAGTACTGTACTTCCTCAGCACAGTACTGTACCTCATCAGCGCAGTAGTGTACCTCATCAGCCCGGTAGTGTACCTCATCAGCACAGTACTGTACCTCCTGAGAGTGGTACTGTACCTCATCAGCATGGTACTGTACCTCAGCGCGCTACTGTACCTCATCAGCACGATACTGTACATCATCAATGTAATACTGTACCTCATCAGCACGGTATTTAACCTCCTCAGTGTGGTACTGTACCTCATCAATGCAGTACTGTACCTTATGCGTGTGGTACTATACCTCAGCATGGTACTGTACCTTATCAGCGCAGTACTGTATCTCATCAAGGCAGTACTGTACCTCATTAGTGCGGTACTGTGCCTAAACAATGAGGTACTGTACCTCCTCAGCACAGTACTGTCCCTGATCAGCGCAGTAGTGTACCTTATCCTCACTGTTGTGTAGCTCATCAGCATGGTACTGTACCTCATGAATGCGGTACCGTACCTCATCGGCGCGGTACTGTACCTCTTCAATGCACTACTGTACCTTATCCATGTGGTACTGTGCCTCATCAATGTGGTACTGTATCTCATCAGCACGGTAGTGTACCTCATCAGCGCGGTAGTGTACCTCATCAGCATGGTACTGTACGTCATGAATGCAGTACTGTACCTTATCCATGCTGCACTGTACCTCATCACTGCTGTACTGTACCTCATCGGCGCTGTACTGTACCTTACCAGCACAGTACTGTATCTCATCAAGGCGGTACCGTACCTCATCAGTGCGGTACTGTGCCTCAACAATGCAGTACTGTACCACCTCAGCATGGTACTGTACCTCATCAGTGCAGTAGTGTACTTCATCAGCACGGTAGTGTACCTCATCAGCACGGTACTGTACCTCATGAATGCGGTACTGTACCTCATCGGCACGGTACTGTACCTCATCAGTGCACTACTGTACCTTATCCATGCGGTACTGTGCCTCATCAATGAGGTACTGTATCTCATCAGTACGGTACTGTACCTCATCAGCGCGGTACTGTATCTCATCAAGGCGTTTCTGTATCTCATCAGCATGGGACTGTACCTCATCAGTACGATAATGTACCTAATCAATGTGGTAATATACTTCATCAGCGTGGTACAGTGCCTCAACAATGCGGTACTGTACCTCATCAGCATGGTACTGTACCTCATCAGTGCAGTACTGTACCTCATCAGCGCGGTACTGTGCCTCATCAATGCAGTACTGTACCTCATCAGCACAGTACTATACCCCATCGATGTGGTACTGTGCCTCATCAATGCAGTACTTTACCTCATCAGTACAGTACTGTGCCCCATCAGCACGGTACTGTACCTTATCAGTGCGGTAATATACCTAATCAATGCAGTGCTGTACTTCATCAGCGTGGTACTGTGCCTCAACAGTGCGGTACTGTACCTCATCAGCATGGTATTGTACCTCTTCAGCGCGGTACTGTACCTCATCGATGCGGTTCGGTGCCTCATCAATGCAGTACTGTAGCTCATCACCATGGTACTGTACCTCATCAATGTGGTACTGTGCCTCATCAATGCAGTACTGTTCCTCATTAAGGCGGTACTGTGCCTCAACAATGTGGTACTGTACCTCATCAGCATAGTACTGTGCCCCATCATCATAGTACTGTACCTCATCAGTGTGGTACTGTACCTCATCAGCATAGTACTGTGCCCCATCGGCACGGTACTGTGCATCATCAACCCGGTACTGTACCTCATCGATGCAGTACTGTACCTCACCAATGCAGTACTGTATCTCATCAGTGCAGTACTGTACCTTATCAATGCCGTACTGTAGCTCATCAATCCTGTACTGTACCTCATCAATGTGGTACTGTACATCATCAGTGTGGTACTGTAGCTCATTAATGCAATACTTTACCTCAGGTACTGTACCTGATCAAGGCAGTACTGTGCCTCATTGATGTGATTCTGTACTTCATTGATGTGGTACTGTACCTCTTCAATTTAGTACTGTTGCTCATCAAAAACGTACTGTACCTCCTTGATGCAGTTCTGTACTTCAGGGTGGTACAGTACCTCATCAAGGTGGTACTGTACCTCATCATTGTGATACTGTACCTCATCAGCGTGGTACTGTACCTCATTGATGTGGTACTGTACCGCATCAATGCAGTACTGTACCTCATCAAGGCGGTGCTCTCACATTGATGCGGTACTGTGCCTCATCAATATGGTACACTACCTCATCAATGTGGTAATGTACCTCATCGATGCAGTACTGTACCTCACTGTTGTGGTACTGTACCTCATGAAGGCAGTACTGTACCTCATCGATGCGGTACTGTACCTCATTGATGCGGTACTGTACCTCATCAAGTTGGCACTGTACCTCAATGTGGTACTGTACCTCATCGATGCTGTACTGGTACTGTGCCTCATCGATGTGGTACTGTACCTCATCAATATGGTACTGTACCTCATCAATGTGGTACTGTACCTCATCAATGTGATACTGTATCTCATCAATGCGGTACTTTTCATCAAGGCGGTACTGTACCTCATCAGTGCGGTTCTGTACCTCATCAGTGCAGTACTGTACCTCATCAGCGCTGTACTGTACCTCATCAGCGCTGCACTCTACCTCATCGATGTAGTACTGTACCTCATTGATGCAGTACTATACCTCATCAATGCTGTAGTGTACCTCATCAATGCAGTACAGTACCATCAGGGCGGTACTGTACCTCATCAATGCAGTACTGTACCTCATCAGCACGGTACTGTACTTCATCAAGATGGTACTGTACCTCATAAGCACAGAACTGTACCTCATCAATGCAGGGCTGTACCTCATCGGCGCACTACTGTACTTCATCAGCGCAGTACTGTACCTCATCAATGCAGTACTGTACCATATCCATGCGGTACTGTGCCTCATCAATGCGGTAATGTACCTCATCAGCGCGCTACTGTATCTCATCAAGGCGGTACTGTACCTCATCAGCGCGGTAGTGTACATCATCAATGCAATACTGTACCTCATCGGCGCTGTACTTTACCTCATCAGCGTGGTACTGTACCTCGTCAATGCAGTACTGTACCTTATCCATGCGGTACTGTACCTCATCAGTGCGGTGATGTACCGCAGCACTGTACAGTACCTTATCAGCGCGCTACTGTATCTCATCAAGGCGGTACTCTACCTCATCAGTGCTGTACTGTGCCTAAACAATGCGGTACTGTACCTCCTCAGCACAGTACTGTACCTCATCAGTGCGCTAGTGTGCCTCATCAGCGTGATACTGTACATCATCAATGCGATACTGTACCTCATCGGTGCGGTACTGTACCTCATCAGCACGGTACTGTAGCTCATCAAGGCAGTACTGTACCTTATCCATGCTTTACTGTACCTCATCAGTGCGGTGGTGTACCTCAGCATGGTACTGTACCTTATCAGTGTGGTACTGTATCTCATCAAGGCGGTACTGTACCTCATCAGTGCGGTACTGTGCCTAAACAATGCGGTACTGTACCTCATCAGTGCAGTACTGTACCTCATCAGCGCAGTAGTGTACCTCATCAGCCCGGTAGTGTACCTCATCAGCACGGTACTGTACCACCTGAGTGTGGTACTGTACCTCATCAGCACGGTACTGTACCTCATCAGCCCGCTACTGTACATCATCAATGCAATACTGTACCTCATTGGCATGGTACTGTACCTCATCAGCGTGGTACTGTACCTCATCAATGCAGTACTGTACCTTATCATGTGGTACTGTACCTCAGCATGGTACTGTACCTTATAAGCGCGGTACTGTATCTCATCAAGGCAGTACTGTACCTTATTAGTGCGGTACTGTGCCTAAACAATGCGGTACTGTACCTCCTCAGCACAGTACTGTACCTCATCAGTGCGGTAATGTACCTAATCAGCACAATAGTGTACCTCATCAGCATGGTACTGTACCTCATGAATGCGGTACTGTACCTCATCGGCGCGGTACTATACCTCATCAATGCGGTACTGTATCTCATCAGCACGGTAGTGTACCTCATCAGCGCAGTAGTGTACCTCATCAGCATGGTACTGTTCGTCATGAATGTGGTACTGTACCTTATCCATGCGGTACTGTACCTCATCGGCGCGGCACTGTGCCTCATCAGCACTGCACTCTACCTCATCCATGAAGTACTGTACTTCATTGATGCAGTACTATACCTCATCAATGCAGTAGTGTACCTCATGAATGCAGTACGGTACCATCAGTGCGGTACTGTACCTCATCAATGCGGTACTGTACCTCATCAGCACTGTACCGTAATTCATCAAGATGGTAGTGTACCTCATAAGCATGGTGCTGTACCTCATCAATGCGGTACAGTACCTCATCAGCGCGGTACTGTACTTAATCAGTGCAGTACTGTACCTCATCAATGCAGTACTGTACCATACCCATGCGGTACTGTGCCTCATCAATGCGGTAATGTACCTCATCAGCACGGTACTGTACCTCATCAGCACGCTACTGTATCTCATCAAGGCGGTACTGTACCTCATCAGCGCGGTACTGTAAATCATTGATGCAATACTGTACCTCATCTGCGCGGTACTGTACCTCATCAGCGTGGTACTGTACCTCATCAATGCAGTACTGTACCTCATCAGCACGGTACTGTACCTCATCAGCGCGCTACTGTATCTCATCAATGCGGTACTGTACCTCCTCAGCACAGTACTGTACCTCATCAGCGCAGTAGTGTACTGTGAGGGGGCACAAAGCGGAACACCTCGTTTGCCAAGAAGGACACCCCATAATGACAGAAGTAGCTTACCGGCGGAGATCCCGTCACGGAATACGAGCCCCGTTACGAGATCCACAAGGATAACCCCGCCCCCACCCTGTACTCTGTCCACACAGGAGTCGCTCATTCCTGATGACGCGACCGAAGGAGGAGGGATCGACACCGGAAGCACTTCTCTCGAGGAAGTGAAAGGGACCGAGGAAAACCAGGAAGGACGCGACAAAGCCGGAGAGAGGAAGGAGATACGGAGTGAAGGAGACGAGGAACAGGAGGAGCGGAGAGAGAAGGAGGAAGACGCGGATTACGGAGGAGAAGACGAGACGTGGTGCGAAGAGTGGTGGACCCCACAGGAGGAGGCTGGAGAGCGGCCGCAACTCTGGAGAGTTGCGGCGGAGCCGGTGAGTAACGAACAGAGAAAGGAAGCAGGAGCGGGGAGGCGGGAGGTGGGTGACAAAAGGGTTGGGAAGGGTCACGAGTGAAGTCATTATTTTGTTAAAAAGAGCACCTGCCCCCTCACGTAGCACTAGGGTGACTGATTCCGGGTGCGACGGTCCTTCAGAGAGTGTGAGTAAACCTTAACCCGGCACGACCAACTATTCCCCTTTCCTCAACCGTCCCTCACGCAAGGAAACCCCCCCTTCTTCCTCACTGGTATCCCAGTCCTGATTAAGAGCGTCTACAGAGACCCACCGGGTGTGGTGACGGGTGTAGTACAAAGTACGGACGTGTTCTTTAGAGGTGACTGACGGCTCCCTTTTTGTCCTTCCCTCCTATGTACCTCCGTGGGAGAGTCCCAGGATCAGAGGAAGGAAAGAAACAGGAGGATAACATCGTTGAAGGAGAAGGGCCCGCGGAAAGAAGAAGAAGAACTCTTAAGAAGACCACCAGTCCCGTAGGGACACTCGCATCCCCCATCACTGACCCTTTAAATAAAAGACGCCCTCTGGCCCACTATATACAGCCTCCACGTCTGTTTATCCGGCCCGCACTCCCACAAGTGGTGTCAGAAGTGTGATCCGCCGGAGACATGGAGGCAGTTATCGCGAAGATGGCGGAAAGCCAGGAGAACCTCGGGAAAGTAATGGAGAGGTTCCTCTCGATTGTCGAAGACGATCGGGGACGACTGCAACAAGTCATTACGGACCAAGGCCAGTCCCATGACACTGCGATGGGGAAGATCGCTGACGCCATTGGTCAACAGAGAGCCCCGAACGCCTTGCCCTCAGTCATTCTACAAAAATATGTGAGCGGAGAAGACCCCGAATACTTCTTTAATAACTTTGAGAGGATGGCTTTGGCCGCAGCCTGGCCAGCCGATAAATTGGGACAGTATCTAGGACCCCTACTGTCCGGTGAACTTCAAGCATCTTATCAAGCGGCCAACATATTGGGTGTTACCCCATATGCCGACATTAAACGGTGCATAATGGAGAGACTAGGGGTCGACGATGAAACGTATAGACTGAAGTTCAGACAGATCAAGGAGGGCCCCCAAGAAACCCCCAGAGCCCTATATTTTCGTGTAAAAGACATGGCGGACCGCTGGTTGAAATCAGTTACTGCTACCAAAGAGGAAATCATGGCCAAAGTGTATTTGGAACAATATCTGTCTTCCCTCCATCCACCCATTCAGAGATGGGTTAGGCAACACGCGCATCTTACCCTCGAGACAGCTGTGGAGATAGCCAACGCCTACAATAGAGCACAAGAGACGCAGAAGGGACGAGAGGAAACCCCCTGGAGAGCGGGTATAAGCGGAGCTCATCGCCCTCCCCGTTCGTCGGTTCTGCGAAAACCCGATCCTGTTACTGTTGTCCCAGGTCCCCCAGTGTTTCGAACCCCAGGGCCCTCGGTGTTCAGACCGTCTACTCCTGGGCCACAATGTTTTAACTGTGGGGGAATGGGTCACATAGCACGTTTTTGCCCTCAGAGGGAGGAACCCATGGAAGTAGGCCTGGCGAGGAATTACTGTTGTTTGTCGCACCCTATCAACTCAACCCCTTACCGCTGTGACATAACAGTGAATGGGAAAGCCATGACCGCTCTAGCCGATACGGGATGCCGGCAGAGCGTGGTGAGACCTCAGGATCTTGAAGGTGAGCTGGGAGTAGTTGATGGGACTGTGAACATCCAATGTGTCCACGGGGATACCAAACAATATCCCACCACTCATGTACATATTCAACATGATACTGACCCCGGATCGGATTTAAAGGTGGGTCTTATCCCTCGGTTACCGGAGCAGGTAATACTCGGAAACGATTACTCACACCTCTCCACCTTGCTTATGGAAACCAAACCGGACGAGAAGGACTGGTGGGCCATCGCCCCTTTTGCACAAGATGACAATCCAGAGTGGCCGCCTTCCAAGCCCCATAAAACGAAAAACCAAAAACAGAAGGAAAAAGGAAAACCCGTTACTGCCTTCCCCGCACAGATAAACGAGAGCCCTTGGGAGAACGATCGAAATTTCCACGCGGCACAGAGAGAGGACCCTGTCTTACAAGAGGCTTGGAACAGAACCCTGGACATTGAAGACCCTTTGCATGTATGTCCCTATTTTTTTTGTTAACAACGGGCTATTGTACAGAAAAGCAGCACCCACTAGTATCCCTCAGCTGTTGGTCCCTACCCCGTTCCGGGATAAAGTCCTGTACATGGCGCACAGTCACCTATTGGGGGGGCATTTCGGGGAGGAGAAAACTGAGCGGTTGATCTTAGAGAAATTCTATTGGCCCGGCATATATAGGCAGGTGAAGGCGTATTGCAGTGAATGCCCCATATGTCAAAAAAATAGCCGATACAGACCCCCTAGAGCTCCGTTACATCCACTGCCCATTATAGATGAGCCATTTAGTAGGGTGGGAATGGATATTATCGGACCATTGTTACCCTCACGGAGTGGATGCCGTTATGTACTGGTCTTAGTGGACTACGCCACCCGCTTTCCGGAGGCCATCGCGTTAAGGCAACCCAATGCCCCTAACATTGCCAAAGATATGGTGACGGTCTTTACGCGGGTGGGGTTTCCAAAAGAAATATTGACCGATAAGGGGACCCCGTTCGTATCCAAATTAATGAAACAAGTGTGTACCCTGTTAGGTATTAAACAGATACAGACGGCGGCATATCACCCCCAAACGGATGGCTTGGTCGAACGGTATAACGCTACCCTTAAAGCCACCCTAAAAAAACTCATTTCGCTTGAAGCAAAACGATGGGAAGATATGTTGCCCATAGCCTTATATGCCATCCGATGCAAGGTCCAAAAGAGCACCGGATACTCGCCTTTTGAGTTGCTATATGGCCATCAGCCCCGGTCCTTACTGGACATGGTTCGTGAAAACTGGGAGGCCGAGCCCGACAATACCAAACCACTAGTGGAGTACGTGGCTCATCTAAAAACACATCTAGAACAGGTACGAACAATAGTGCGACATAACATGGAAAAAGCTCAGGAAGCCCAACAAGCCCAGTACAACAAAAAAACGAAGAGGAGATCCTTTGCTGTGGGGGATGCGGTTTTACTCATGATGGCCTCCTCTGATCACAAATTGATAGGTCAATGGCAAGGCCCTTATATTGTAGTGGAACAAGTAACTCCTGTCACCTATAGACTAGAACTCGATAAAAATCGGGGTACCTCCCAGATTTATCATATTAATCTTCTGAAAAAGTGGGAAGGACCCCTTCCAGCCTTAACAGGAAAGGTAGGACACGGTCCTCTGTACAATCAATGTGTTGACGATGAATTAGACCTCTTTCTCAGAAACGAACTAAACGTTACCCTACTGCCCCTACAAGATATATTTTCTATCACACCAGGGAGGACTACCTTGATAGAACATTCTATTAAAACCCTTCCAGGGAAGAGAGTACGACTTCGCCTTTATAGGATACCAGAGGCTCGGAGAAATACCATCAGAGAAGAGGTACAGCAGATGCTACAAATGGGTATCATAGAACCCTCCCTGAGTGAGTGGAACTCACCCATCGTCCTTGTCCCGAAGCCGGATGGCTCGGTGCGTTTCTGCATCGACTTCCGGGAGGTAAATAAAATATCCGAGTTCGACACCTACCCCCTCCCGAGGGTGGATGAGATGATCGAACGCATAGGAAGAGCCAAATATATCAGTACCCTCGATTTATGTAAAGGGTACTGGCAAATCCCCCTGAAAAGCGAAGACCGAGAAAAAACAGCGTTCTCTACCCCAGATGGCCTCTTCCAATTCACCGTGTTATCCTTCGGGTTACACGGGGCACCCGCTACTTTTCAGCGAGCCATGAATCTTATCCTACGACCCCATGAAAAGTATGCAGGGGCGTATATTGACGATATCGTTATTTATAGCGAAACATGGGACCAACACCTTGCTCACTTATTCAAAGTCATACAAGCCCTGGGGGAACATGGTCTGAGAATCAATCCTGCCAAAAGCCATTTGGCCGCCCAAACCGTGAGATACCTAGGTTACCTATTAGGGGAAGGAGTTATACGACCCCAGAAAACCAAACTAATGGCGATATCCCAGATACCCTTTCCCAGGTCTGCAAGAGATCTCCGTGCCTTTCTGGGGTAGTTGGGGTACTACCGAAGGTTTATACCCCAGTTTTCCCAGATAGCAGCCCCCCTCACAGACCTCTTGCATAAAACAGTGAACACCGGAGCCCACTTAAGGGACCCAACCCTTGCAGTAACCCAGGCATTTGAAACACTGAAGGAGGCCCTGACATCAGACACTGTGTTAGCTAGCCCCGATTATACCTTGCCCTTCATCCTGCAGACAGATGCCTCAGAACAGGGACTGGGGGCAGTACTATCCCAAAGAAATATGCGAGGGGAAGAGAAGCCTGTTCTCTATCTGAGTAGGAAACTGTATCCCCGTGAGAAGAACTACGCTGTTATCGAGAAAGAAGCACTGGCTATTAAATGGGCCATTGACTCCCTGAGGTACTACCTGGAGGGACGCAAATTTACCCATTTTACAGACCACGCTCCCCTAGAATGGATGGCACGCAATAGAGGGAACAATGAAAGGGTGTTGCGCTGGTTTTTGTCCCTACAGCCCTTCAGATTCCAAACCAAACATCGTAAAGGGACTGAACAGGGAAACGTGGACTTTTTCTCCCGTTATCCTCAGGAAACCAGCCCTACTAGAAGGACAGCAAGGGAAAGGGGATGTGAGGGGGCACAAAGCGGGACACCTCGTTTGCCAAGAAGGACACCCCATAATGACAGAAGTAGCTATCGGCGGAGATCCCGTCCACGGAATACGAGTCCCATTACGAGATCCACAAGGATAACCCCGCCCCCACCCTGTACTCTGTCCACACAGGAGTCGCTCATTCCTGATGACGCGACCGAAGGAGGAGGGATCGACACCGGAAGCACTTCTCTCGAGGAAGTGAAAGGGACCGAGGAAAACCAGGAAGGACGCGACAAAGCCGGAGAGAGGAAGGAGATACGGAGTGAAGGAGACGAGGAACAGGAGGAGCGGAGAGAGAAGGAGGAAGACGCGGATTACGGAGGAGAAGACGAGAAGTGGTGCGAAGAGTGGTGGACCCCACAGGAGGAGGCTGGAGAGCGGCCGCAACTCTGGAGAGTTGCGGCGGAGCCGGTGAGTAACGAACAGAGAAAGGAAGCGGGAGGGGGGAGGCGGGAGGTGGGTGACAAAAGGGTCACGAGTGAAGTCATTATTTTGTTAAAAAGAGCACCTACTCCCTCACGTAGCACTAGGGTGACTGATTCCGGGTGCGACGGTCCTTCAGAGAGTGTGAGTAAACCTTAACCCGGCACGACCAACTATTCCCCTTTCCTCAACCGTCCCTCACGCAAGGAAACCCCCCCTTTTTCCTCACTGGTATCCCAGTCCTGATTAAGAGCGTCTATAGAGACCCACCGGGTGTGGTGACGGGTGTAGTACAAAGTACGGACGTGTTCTTTAGAGGTGACTGACGGCTCCCTTTTTGTCCTTCCCTCCTATGTACCTCCGTGGGAGAGTCCCGGGATCAGAGGAAGGAAAGAAACAGGAGGATAACATCGTTGAAGGAGAAGGGCCCGCGGAAAGAAGAAGAAGAACCCTTAAGAAGACCACCAGTCCCGTAGGGACACTCGCATCACACATCACTGACCCTTTAAATAAAAGACGCCCTCTGGCCCACTATATACAGCCTCCACGTCTGTTTATCCGGCCCGCACTCCCACATGTACCTCATCAGCGCAGTACTGTAAATCATCAATGTGATACTGTACCTCATCGGCGCAGTACTGTACCTCATCAGTGTGGTACTGTACCTCGTCAATGCAGTACTGTACCTTATCCATGCGGTACTGTACCTCATCAGTACGGTGATGTACCTCAGCACTGTACAGTACCTTATCAGTGCGGTACTGTAGCTCATCAAGGCGGTACTGTACCTCATCAGTGTGGTACTGTGCCTAAAAAATGTGGTACTGTACCTTCTCAGCACAGTACTGTACCTCATCAGAGCAGTAGTGTACCTCATCAGCGCGGTACTGTACATCATCAATGCAATACTGCACCTCATCGGCGCGGTACTGTACCTCATCAGCGTGGTACTGTACCTCATCAAGGCAGTACTGTACCTTATCCATGCGGTACTGTACCTCATCAGTGTGGTGGTGTACCTCAGCATGGTACTGTACCTTATCAGTGCGGTACTGTATCTCATCAAGGCGGTACTATACCTCATCAGTGCGGTACTGTGCCTAAACAATGCAGTACTGTACCTCCTCAGCACAGTACTGTACCTCTTCAGCGTGGTAGTGTACCTCATCAGCCCGGTAGTGTACCTCATCAGCACAGTAGTGTACCTCCTGAGTGCGGTACTGTACCTCATCAGCACGGTACTGTACCTCATCAGCGCGCTACTGTACCTCATTAGCGCAGTACTGTACATCATCAATGCAATACTGTACCTCATCGGCACGGTACTGTACCTCATCAGCATGGTACTATACCTCATCAATGCAGTACTGTACCTTATCCATGTGGTACTGTACCGCAGCATGGTACGGTACCTTATCAGCAAGGTACTGTATCTCATCAAGGTGTTACTGTACCTAATCAGTGCGGTACTGTGCCTAAACAATGCAGTGCTGAACCTCCTCAGCACAGTACTGTACCTCATCAGCGCGGTAGTGTGCCTCATCCTCACGGTTGTGTACCTCATCAGCATGGTACTGTACCTCATGAATGCGGTACTGTACCTCATCCCTACACTACTGTACCTTATCCATGTGGTACTGCGCCTCATCAATGCGGTACTGTATCTCATCAGCATGGTAGTGTACCTCATCAGCGCGGTAGTGACCTCCTCAGCACTGTACTGTACGTCATGAATGCGGTACTGTACCTTATCCATGCTGTACTGTATCTCATCAATGCGGACTGTACCTCATCGGCGCGGTACTGTACCTTACCAGCGTAGTACTGTATCTCATCAAGGTGGTATTGTACCTCAGTGCAGTACTGTACCTCAACAATGCGGTAGTGTACCTTTTCAGCATGGTACTGTACCTCCTCAGCATGGTACTGTACCTCATCAGCGCAGTAGTGTACCTCATCAGCACGGTAGTGTACCTCATGAGCACGGTACTGTACCTCATGAATGCGGTACTGTACCTCATTGGCGCGGTACTGTACCTCCTCAATGCACTACTGTACCTTATCCATACGGTACTGTGCCTCATCAATGAGGTACTGTATCTCATCAGCACGGTACTGTACCTCATCAGCGCGGTACTGTATCTCATCAAGGTGTTACTGTACCTCATCAGTGCGGTACTGTGCCTAAACAATGGGGTACTGTACCGCAACAGCATGGTACTGTACCTCATCAGCACAGTACTGTGCCCCATCAGCATGGGACTGTACCTCATCAGTACGATACTGTACCTAATCAATGTGATACTATACTTCATCAGCGTGGTACAGTGCCTCAACAATGCGGTATTGTACCTCATCAGCATGGTACTGTACCTCATCAGTGCAGTACTGTACCTCATTATCACGGTACTGTACCTCATCGATGCGGTACTGTGCCTCATCAATGCAGTACTGTACCTCATCAGCGCGGTACTGTACCTCATCGATGTGGTACTGTGCCTCATCAATGCAGTACTTTACCTAATCAGTACAGTACTGTGCCCCATCAGCACGGTACTGGACCTTATCAGTGCGGTACTATACCTAATCAGTGCAGTACTGTACTTCATCAGCTTGGTACTGTGCCTCAACAGTGCGGTATTGTACCCCATCAGCATGGTATTGTGCCTCATCAGTGCAGTACTGTACCTCAACAGCGCGGTACTGTACCTCATCGATGCTGTACTGTGCCTCATCAATGCAGTACTGTACTTCATCAGCATGGTACTGTACCTCATCAATGTGGTACTGTGCCTCATCAATGCAGTACTATTCCTCATTAAGGCTGTACTGTGCCTCAACAATGCAGTACTGTACCTCATCAGCATAGTACTGTGCCCCATCAGGGTAGTACTGTACCTCATCAGTGCAGTACTGTACCTCATCAGCGTAGTACTGTGCCCCATCGGCGCGGTACTGTGCATCATCAACATGGTACTATACCTCACCAATGCAGTACTATACCTCACCAATGCAATACTGTATCTCATCGGTGCAGTACTGTACCTTATCAATGCAGTACTGTAGCTCATCGGTGCTGTACTGTACCTCATCAATGTGATACTGTACATCATCAGTGTGGTACTGTAGCTCATTAATGCAATACTTTACCTCAGGTACTGTACCTCATCAAGGCAGTACTGTGCCTCATTGATGTGGTTCTGTACTTCATTGATGTGGTACTGTACCTCTTCGATTTAGTACTGTACCTCATCAAAAAAGTACTGTACCTCATTGATGCAGTTCTGTACTTCAAAGTGGTACAGTACATCATCAAGGTGGTACTATACCTCATCGATGTGATACTGTACCTCATCAGCGTGGTACTGTACCTCATCGATGTGGTACTGTACCTCATCGATGCAGTACTGTACCTCATCATGGCGGTACTCTCACTCATTGATGCGGTACTGTACCTCATCAATGTGGTACACTACCTCATCAATGTGGTAATGTACCTCATTGATGCGGTACTGTACCTCACTGTTGTGTGTACTGTACCTCATGAAGGCAGTACTGTACCTCACTGTTGTGGTACTGTACCTCATGAAGGCAGTACTGTACCTCATCGATGGGGTACTGTACCTCATCGATGCGGTACTGTATCTCATCAAGTTGGCACTGTATCTCAATGTGGTACTGTACCTCATCGATGCTGTACTGGTACTGTGCCTCTTCGATGTGGTACTGTACCTCATCAATATGGTACAGTACCTCATCAATGCGGTACTGTACCTCATCAATGTGATACTGTATCTCATCAATGCGGTACTGTTCATCAAGGCGGTACTGTTCATCAAGGCGGTACTGTACCTCATCAGTGCGGTTCTGTACCTCATCAGTGCGGTACTGTACCTCATCAGCACTGTACTGTACCTCATCAGCACTGCACTCTACCTCATCGATGTAGTACTGAACCTCATTGATGCAGTATTATACCTCATCAATGCAGTAGTGTACCTCATCAATGCAGTACGGTACCATCAGTGCAGTACTGTACCACATCAATGCAGTACTGTACCTCATCAGCAGGGTACAGTACTTCATCAAGATGGTAGTGTACCTCATAAGCACGGTACTGTACCTCAGCTTAACTGGTATTGGTGTGGTTATTTCTCAATTTCAAAATGGTACTGAAAGAACTATTGCCTTTGCTTCTCGTACCCTCACACCGGCTGAGAAGAATTACTCGGTAATCGAACGGGAGCCTTTAGCTGCTGCCTGGGGTACAGGGTACTTCAGAGTTTATTTGTGGGGCACCAGATTTGTTCTGAGAATTGACCATAAACCGCTAATCAAGATTTTATCAGCGGGTGGTGCCGGTAAAGGGTCTGCGCGTTTGTCCAGGTTTGCAGCCAGATTACAGGAGTATCTTTATGATGTGGAATTCATACAAGGATGGAGAAACTCGCAGGCAGATTGTTTATCTCACATGTCACTTGATTGGAAGTATGTTGATAAGAATGTTGTGGAGAGGCTTGAGTCTGAAGAAGCTATTGCCCCTGTCTGTGATGTACAAGACTGTAATCTTGGTGCATTTTCAAGGTTGCAGTGGGAAGACGGTATGCGTTCTGACGACACTCTTAAAGAAGTCATTGACATGAATAAGTTGGGTGCACGTAGAGAAAGTGTGGTGTCAATGTCTGCTAGACCTTTCTCCAAAATCATTGATGAGTTGTCGTTGTGTGGTTCTGATGTGGTCATGAGAGGGGATCGTTTTATTCCCCCTGCTAAACTAAAATCTCATATTTTCAGGCTGGCGCATGAAGGACATCTGGGTCAAGGTATGACCATCAGAAGAGTCAAGGAAGACTTCTGGTGGCCTGGGATGGATGACCAAATTAGAAGGTGGGTGGAGGAATGTGGTCTGTGTAAGGAGAGTGAGAAGAGATTAAGGGTTGGTAGCCAGAGTAGTATGGGACAAGTTTCTGATCCTGGTAGGCCTTGGAGTACGATTTGTTTGGATTTCATAGGTCCCCTTGCTGATGTGCCTTCTGATATGCGATTTGCTGCAGTGATTGTGGATGTGCATTCCAGGTGGTTAATTGTGAAATTTTTGAGAGATATCACCACTTTTTCCATGATTAAGGTATTGGAGAAGGTTTCCCTGGAGGAAGGTGTACCACATACTTTGTTTACTGACAATGGGACACAGTTAGTGTCTTGTGAGATGCGTTGTTTTTTGGAGAAATGTGGAGTTAAACATTCGTGTACCTCTCTTTACAACCCTATGAGTAACGGCATTGTTGAAAGGGCCAACAGGTTGTAAAGGGGACTGTTCAATTGCCGTTATCTAGTGGTCGGTCTCCTAGTCAGCTTGTGGAAGAAATGTTGTGGGCTTATCGTTCGACTGTTCACAGTGTCACTCACAAGTGTCCTTTTGTGCTTATGAGAGGGCGTTTGCCTGGTTCCAGGTTGGTTCCCTCTTGGCTACAAGATTGGATTGTTAGTGGTGGTGAGCAGGTGCACAGGGAGGTTTCTTCCAAGTTCAAAGTTGGAGACTGGGTCAAGGTCAAGTCTGGCAGGTGGAGAGGTGGATTGAGAAAGTTTACAGGTCCCTTTCGTGTTGTTAGGGTTGGTAAATTTTTTGTGGTTCTTGAGGGTGGTGATAGGTGGAATTTCCGTAGGGTGGCATTGTATCAGAGAGGTGGCACGTGCTTTGGTCACAGTAATCATGATACTGGTTGTTCTGGAGCGATGTTCATGCCGGATTTTGTTGATTCTTCAAATTCACGTAGTAATGATTCCAGTGATGTTTCGGATTCCTCGTTGCGTGAGCGTGCTGTGAGTTCAGATTTGGCTAGTGGTTCTGTGGTAAAGGAGGATGTGGGAGTTAGGATTCGTAAACCACCTTCTTATCTACAGGACTATGTCAGAATGTAAGGTATCTATTGCTTTCCTCTTGTTTTCATGATTATATTAGTTTAATTGTTTTTGTTGTTTTATTCCTTTATTTTTATTGTTGTTTTTTTTATTATTGCAAAGGAGAAGGATGTGTTATGTTGTGTTTACTTACTTGGAACTTCTCCTTTGGTTCCACGCTAGAATGTTAGGCTGACGGCACTCGAGGACTGTCAGTTGCAGCTGATCTCCCGAGGTGGTCAGACGCCAGGTTGTGCTTCCTACTAAAGAACATCTTCAACTTACCTCGTCTTCTGTCTTCATTTGGATGTTCCATCATAACATTATGTTTCAAAGCGCTCTTTGCTAGGCAGTCATGACACTTTGCTGATGCAGCTGTACCATTGTTCCCAAATGTTGGCACTCAAAGCGCTCTGCCTGGAGTCACCAAATGATATGATACGGATCTGTATGGGCGCGTAGATGCCCTAAGGCATCATGGTGCTAAAGATTGGTCCTGCTGTACAGCTCGGCCTTTGGCTGGTTCCTGATTGCACAGATAAAGCTAACCTCCTTACAGGGTGAAAAGCCAGGTCTTTGGTTCCTTCCCGAGAGGAGTGTGCATCTTCAGACAAGTAAGATGACAAGGAAGGGAGTTCCAGAGCCTAGCTGCCGCAACTGAGAAGGCTCTGCCGCCCCATCTCTTTTTCCGACATCTAGGGACAACGACCCCGTTATGATCTGCCGAGCGAAGAGTTCTCTTTGGGGTATACCATTGAGACATGGTTTTTGTTCTGTAGGGGCTTGCATTGTACAGGGCTTTTTGGATAGAGAGAAGTATTCTGGCTAGTATTTGAGATCACAGATTCAGACTTTTGGGATTTCAAATTACATTTCTATTTCTATAAGAAGAATCTTCAAGAATCTTCAACTTGTACAGACTTTATCTTTTCTTTTGGCTCACGTATGGTATCAAGGTATTGAGAGTGGTGGGGAAGTGACTGTAAAGAGGAAAGATACAATTGTAATGTTATAGCTGATGAACTCGTTAACAAATGAATCATTCCGAGCACAGACTTAATTTACGAATCACTGAAGATGGTTGTCAATTTAGAAACGAGCACTGTAGTACGGGTATTTGCATCCGCCACTTATAAAGGGTTGGTTTGTGTTACCTCTCTAGGAAGTTCCAGAGTTTCAACCAGTGCTTAATTTGTTAAAAAAAAAAAAAAGAAGTGCCAGGGCCTTCATCAGGAGGCCACTGCAGCTTACACCACACATTGCCCCTGCCACGCTGCCAATGACCGTACCGACACAACTACTAGCCATCACACTCCGAGAAGTGTGACAATTCAGGCTGTTCGAGTCCCCCAAAGCTATAAGAATGGCTTGGGCGGCAGGTATTTTTTTTAATGTATATTGAATTGATAAAAGACTTCTGCTTATCTCTAAATCACATGAACAGTGCCACTATGTGGCAGCTGTCATAAGAGCCGGTGTTCGCAATTAAGTGCCGGTGCCGAGCACCGGAAACCACCGGCTCAAATTAAGCACTGGTTTCAACCATCCACCGAGAGTGAGAAATACAAAGACTGTCACGAGGTATATCATATCTCATGTTATGAATAGTGAATTGGAATTTAAATGGAGTAATACTAGAAGAGTCGTTCTCGTTTTAGACAACAACACTTCTGAAGTGCAGGTTGAGCCCAGCAGTAAGAACACGCAGACTGAAGATGCCCAGTGTTTCTGGTTCTCTCTCTTGTCTCCCTCCCTTTCCACTGGTCTGCCTTGGACACAGTGGTCGAAGTGGGGGAAAAAAAGTAGGGGAACTGTGGGCGGAGAATCAGAGGGCGGGAATAACCAATGGATTGGGTCAGTGGGCGGACTCAGAGGTGTGTCAGAAAGAGCAAAATATCCCAATTTTTAGTATTTGTTTCCCATTTCACTAACCGGTTACAGCTTATTACGTTATTTAATTTAACCCATTGATATACATGTTTATTTAAGGTTTAATATGAGTTATTGACATTAAAATACATTCACAAAGTGGGATACGTTTCCAATCACAGAATGTCCCAAATATCCTTAAAAGTGGAATCGCAAGCCATTTGTCTCCCAGCGATGGAGTTTTTGTCATCAGCACTTCTCCTCCCTTTTTCCACAAGAGCAGTTCAAACATGAATGGCAAAATATCCTAGTTTGCAAATGTTTTCCACATAACTATGGCTTTGCCATATTTGCCAAATAATACATCATCTGCTGCATAATCTGACGATTTTAACTAATAAATTGTTTATAGCTCAAACAGATCAAAAGTTACTAAAAAATGTGACTTGTGCTGCTGTGAAGTGGAGGGCCCTTTGCAAAGGTTGACTGGTCACCTTTCTCACTGCTGCAGTTGTATGTTCCACTGATACTAATAAGGAAAAATCTTTGCAGAGACTGTTAGCATGTGTAAACATTTCTAAATAATAAAGTATTAGAAAATTTACAGCACCACTAATACCAGTGTAGGGTGTGAGAGCACTTTACATCACACATATTACACAGAGACAATCATTCATACGTGTGTAAATCACTGTATAGGAAATGTTACATAAGACAAAGGACTACAAGGTGTAGGAGTCACATGACAACCATACTAGTAGGCAGCATAGTTTAATAGTGATTGGTCTGGAGAAACACAAACTCAGAATTTAAAACGTAATACCATGGTTGGGGGTTCTCTTTAATAATCAGAATTGATTTCTACCCAAATGAACCCTTTTTTGCAACATTAGGATAATCGAAGACTAGGGAAAAAACATAATGCTCTAATTTATACCTTGCAGTTTGCATGCAGCTCTTACATGACAGTTAATAGCTCACTGTTCTATGTTAGGATTTTAACTTATTAACTGCAAGTAACAATAGGGTCTCTTTGACAGTAACAATAGGGTCTCTCTGACAAAAGCAGTAACCCACTGACCTATTCACATTATGTGCACTTTGTGATCTGCATGGCACATGTTCTTAGCAGCATGCACATTAAACCTCTGCCATTCCTTTTCATGAGTCAAACCTTCCACTAGACAAAACACCATCTCTCTCTACTAAGAACATTAATCACTGGAGTTATCATGACATTTTTATTGTTGCCGAAAATTGTTGGAGGCCAGGAAGGAGGTAGCAAGTGCTTTTAAAACCATATTATACTTACAAACACGACGCCCCCACTCGAAGTTAGCGCCCGGTGCGGTCGCACTTCCCTAGAGCCACCCTGCTCAAGGGTCCTGTGACCTCAGTGACAGAGTCACTGTCACTCTATGGTGTGCTGCTTCATAAGTCTGTCCCCAAGACTGGAGGTGAACTTCATGGATTGTGGTGGACAGGCCTTCAAGATTAATCCACACTTGCCACCGCTAGGGTCCACCTGCTGGTGCTAAGACACCAGAGCTTTTAAGATCTTGCGGCGCCTTCTAAGGTCTAGCACAGGAATGTGCTCCCTCAGGAGAGTGGTCTGGGAACCTGGTCATTAAGGCTGAACCTGGTTCCCCAGTTCCAAATTCAGCAGCTCTGACCATAGCGCACATCCTCTCCCCCACTGAACACCATACTGCCCCACTTAGAGAAACTTGCACTGCACTGACCCGCTATAAACACCTGGATGTGACTCAATTCAAATTACGCACTAGACAAGAGCAATATGCTGCCTAAAAAAATTAACAACATCCTAGAAAAAGCAAACACTCATAGGGAATGCAAGATTAAGTAAAGCATGTGAAATGTAAGCAGGAACAACATGGTTACCTTTTTCCTTTTACACTCGTTATTCAGAAATTAGTGAGTGCTTTTGCATGAAAAGTTAAGGCCATGACTACAAGGCCCGGAAGGGACCCTGTGTCAGTGCCCATTGCTTATATCCTTACGAAACGTAAGCAGTATGGTTTAAAAAGACCACATTCGTGAACACAAAGCCGCTGTACACATTTTGTTTTCCAATTCACCCATCAAGCAGGTATTACAGTACCTCCAGGAATGCTGCACTTCCCCACCCGGGGAAAACAATGCTGTTCAAAGAGAGAGGAGAAAACAAAAGTAGCGCTTCACTGGCAAACACTGTAAAGTGGCGCTAATGTGTTTAGGTGTGAATAAATCAATCAGGCCACCTTGCAACCACTCTGTCTTGCTTTAATTAGTTAGTTATTTATTTTTCATATTTGGAATGTTTTATTTCTGATTCTTTCCACCCCGGTCCAGGACACAGAATTTGAAAAATGGCAGAAAAAGACAACGTTTCCAGCAAAAAAATAATTCTTTTTTGGATCCATTTCACAGGGGAGCAAATAAACGAAAGGAGGAAAGAGAAGGTAATACCCGTTTCTTGAAGTCTCGGTTTTCACTAACTGAGGAGGAGCGAGACAGAAAGAGAGGGAAGAGGGGAAACAAGGGGGGGGGGCAGCTGCCAGCGAAGGAGAACTGGACACCGTCCTTGTCTTCTGTGGGCACGAAGGAAAGGACAGAGTCTTTTTCCTTCTCTGTCCGTTCCGCCCGCCCACAAAAGCCGAGGCTTAACTAACGGCCTTGGCAATTTCTGACGTCGGGGGGGGGGGGAGGGCATGTTTAAAATAAGAAAGTAGGGGAACGGAATCTATAAAATTAGAGAAGTAGGGGCACGCCGTGCCCTGCCGATGCCGTGCCCTGCCGATCCCGCCCACTTAGACCACTGCTTGGACACCTTCTGAACCCCAGCTGATCCCCCGTCAGCAGGTTCCTCCTGTGCCTGTTGTATCACATGCCTGTTCTTTCCTCCCACACACTCCATGTCAACGGAAGAGCGTGGCCACTGGTTCCAGATAAACATGAATAAAACTAGGTCAGTGCTGAATCCCCGTTTTTCACCTACTAAATGTCTCGCGCTGCGCGAGCACTGCTGCGCAGTGCAACGCTAGGCGCGAGACCTAAAAAGGGGTGGCTGTTCCTATATAGAGGTTGGAGTATGTAAAGTGAGGGGGTCTTCCTTATTAGAAAGTGTTGCCCTCACACACCCATGTGGGTGTCATGGTTCATCACCGGGCTTTTGCTCCTTGTGGGGCCGGCGCTGCAATGTCCCCCGGGCCCCACTAGAAGGCTCTTTGATGGAGATCTTTTAAATTTTGCTGTGATGATGTGTGTAGGTATTTTAGTGATGGATATAGGGAGAAAAAATGGTCTTAAAACTCCCTAAGGGGTACCCTGAGGCAGTGCTTGAAATGGAAAAATAGATGTGCAGGTACTCTGTAGCAGAGTACCTGCTTGTCTCTGACAAGTGCCGGTACTCTGTAGCAGAGTACCTGCTTGTTTCCGAGAAGTGCCGGTACTCTGTAGCAGAGTACCTGCTTGTCTCTGAGAAGTGCCGGTACTCTCCAATTAAAAGTATAGCATTTCTCTTGAGAAGTGCAGGTACTCTCCCTCCCAAAATAAAAAAGTGCTGGTACTCCGTACCGGACAGTACCGGCCCATTTAAAGCACAGCCCTGGGGTATATTTATTCAGGGGTCCCCTCGGCCATCTGTGGCTTACTTCAGACCGCCGTCAGTTGGTGGTGGTGGATGTGTTCTGGGTGGTTGCATCATTGCAGCTCTTCTTGTGTGTTCTTCACTTCCTCGGCTCAAACTTGTCGAGTCGTCCAGCCTTGATATCAACAGTGAGAGACTGGAGGCCTGAGACACAGAGGCCCTACTCTCCCACCCACCTTTACTACAAAAGTAACAATGGCCTTAAGGGGCGGGTGTTTGTGGTAACTGTAGTCATATCTCAGCCATAGATGTTCTTTAAACCTTCTGGTTTATGTTGTGATTCAAGTTTTGTAAGAATCGGACATTCCGAATTGTAAGAATTTTGGAGATATAACTCATACTGTTACATGTTAAATAAAATACATTTTATTTAACCTTCCGAAATGCGCCTGGATTACCCAGTATCCTAACCAGTTGCACTGGCTACCAGTAAAGAAAAGGGATATTTTTAAAGCCTTGACAGTATCACACTCCGGTTCCTACCAGACCGGGCCCAAATACCTGCATGAAAGGGTGACCATATACTGCCCTTAAAGACCCTTGCACTCTCAGTCGGCCTGTCGACTGGCCACTCCCCTTACCAACTGAAGGAAATGGGGCGGTTCGGCGTGTTTGGTTCTCGCTGCTAAATATTGGAACAAACTCCCCTTTCCTCTCAGATGCAACTAAAAACACATCTGTTTAAAGAACAAAGTGACGATGACCCTCCTAATGGCCTCTTAACTTAGCGCCGAGACACTCTCGCAGTAGCTGAGCGCTTTACAAACCCTTTCATTCCTTCATTCATCCATACTGGCCATAACTATATTTTAGTGCAATTACTGGTGTCAGAATGTCTCTGAGTTCCAACCCCCACCAACTCCTGCAGTAAAACTTCACAACTTGACCTGTCCACCTGTAAAGGGTCAAGTGCACAGAGGGAAAAGCTTGATGGTCCAGTTGGAGTCCAATCAGGCCTGGTGACGCCATCAGTAAACACTGCCCACCCAGGACCAGAAAAAATTCCTCTCATTGGGTTACAAGTGATGAGTGTAAGTCGGCTCCCGTGGTCTGGGGGAACTAATGCATTTAAATAAAGTCCAGTACCTTTACAGTAGAAGGCCAGTTCAAAGATGGTCGACAGAGGCAGCCAGAGGTGGCCCTGCTGATGCCCCAGTGAGATTTCAAGGTTTGTGGGGCGAAGAGGAGGCACTGGGCACAGCTGGAGAAGAGGGCACTCAGAGACAAGCTGCTCACTTGGCACCCAGATATGGGCGATGAAGGCGCAGGGACTATTCGTGGCGCTAGACCCTTCACCAGCTTCTCTCCCCCAGCCCTGCTGCTAGTGCTCCGTCGGTGCTGTGGTGTCTGCAGTCACTGCTCCAGAACCCAAAAAATATAGGGGCATATTCTCAAGGACTTATCGCCGAGTTATCGGCACTTTAGCACAGCAAAAGTGGCGAAAGAATTATCGCCCCATTCCCAAGCTGGTGCAAACTGACCACATCGCCAGTTTTCCAGCGATAGCTGCCGCAAAAAACATCGCCACGGATGAGAGAGACAACTAACGCTAATGATATGCAGAGTAGGCGTTCCCGTGCAAAAACACAACGAAAACACCACTTCGCGACATTCACAACGACCAGCCAGATCTGCGATGCGATCCAAAAACAGGCGATAAGGCGCGTTAGCAGCAGGGATTTAACACCTGCCTTTTACTGGTGTTAAGCAGGACGACAAACTGCAGTAGAAAGGGAGCCCAGCCCAGAGTCACATCTGAAGACCAACAGATGCCATGGAGACAATGATCGTGCAGCCTGGAGACCCAAGAGGGCCACAACACCGACTGCAACCACCCCCAGCCCCCCCCCCTGAACCCCCCCCTGGCTACCATAGAGACAGCGCAGAACAGGACAGCGGACGTTCCCAAAACCCACCAGCCTCAGAGACTCAACGCCAGAGGAAGTCATTGCCCACTACAGGCACAAAAGGACAACCATCCTCCGCATCCTGACCCACATTGCCCACAGGCTGACGGTACCAACACGGTGGACAACCACCATCCCTCCGCAGACGAAGCTGCTGGCTGTGCTGCACCTGTTGGCCCCTGGTACCTCCCAAACAACAACTGCCAGAGTCGGAGGAGTCTCACGGCCAGCCCTATCATACGTTCTCACCCATGTCATGGATGCATGTCCACAATAGCAACGGCGGGCCCCTGTCACCGCACCACACGACAGTTCCAATTCGTAGTGTTCCTGCGCAACCAACCCCAACGGCAGCCATTGCCAGACGCCACTGTGCCCCAGATCCAAAACTGTAGTAACTGAAATGGGGGTGCGCACAGTCATGAAGTCCAGTAGTCAACAGTAGTGTAAAAACAGTCCTTTATTACAAATACAACAATAAACAATACGAAAAGCACAGCCAACGCCCAACGGGGAACTTCATCAGGGCAACGTGTGGATTCAAGTAACTGCATATGCTGCGGGAACCCAATACCATTCCATACTCTGGAAGTCAGTATCCAGAAACCTGTTGGACAAATGGTGACAATGGTCAAGCGTCCGTATTGTCACAAACCTAATCTGGTACAGTGTATAGCACTTGGACAAACCGGAATGCTCACAGGAAAGACAAATCCTGCACAAAAAGACCGTAACAGAAGTACGTGTGGTCGTAACCTTCGTAGGAAAGAAAAGGAAGGTTACGGTCACACTAACTTCTGTTACGGTCTCATGATGCAGGATTACTCATACCTGTAAGCATCACGGTTTGTATCAGCTTAATACCCCTGCACCTTCACTCCCCCACCCAGCCACGAGGGCGCCGCCGTGACCGGTGGTGCCTATGCGATCCTGTGCGCCTGCTGCACCCCAGCCCTGGTCTCCAGACCAGTCCGCCAACCAGCGATGAGTGCCCGCCCCTGCGCAACCAGGCCTCAATGCTCACCTGCCGCCACATGCGTGTCTCCAAGAGGGCCCACCACGTGCCGATGCAACCTCCTCAGCCGATCGCTGGATTCCGCGCCACAGGCCCCCAGCAGCACCGCGCCGCGGAGTCATGTCTGTGCAGCCTGCAGCCCTCTGCTTACACTGCGGTCCAGCTGGGCTCACAATTCAAATCGAATCTTGATTGGCAGGACGGCGTATCGAGGCCTACACATCATCGCAAGCTGCACACCCGCTCAGCTCTGGTGCCACTAACTCGGTAGGCCCGTGCCGGCCTAAGTGCCTCGGATGCCACCAACTCTGTGCACCTCAAGTCATGGGCCCTTTATGATTGAGTCTCGTCGTGCGGACGCCATCATGTCACCTCCGGCAGTGGGGAATGCGATGTGGTAGGGCCCTAGGCCCTCATGCATAAATAATGACCACACGGACACACTCAGCTCAATAGTGGAAATGGCCTCGGGCACGTGCGCCCGGCCCCTTTTATTGTCAGGGTCACATGTCCTGTGACGCATGTGCTGGATGGGTGTGGTGTGGGTGTGAACCAGCCCTCAGGGAGTGGCTGTGGCATGCTGACAACTAGACCTGTGATCAGCAGATCACTACAGGGAAGACCTGGGACATGTAGCGTTGTCGTCCCCCCCCTGTGAGCGTAAGCGGAGTGGGCTGGCCTGGCGTATGCCAGTCCAGCGTAGGGGTGTGAATGATGACCCCGGCACTCTGGGCGTGGGTCCGTTCTGGGCTGGACAAGAAGGTGACTAATGCATGTGTCTCTGATGTGGTGTCGGCGCCACCCGGTCCGCAATCGGTAATGTTGCACCCTGTGACTCAAGTCCCACAACATGTGCAACATGGACGTAAGGGCGAATCACTGACCCGACATTCATCCATACTTCCGTACTTGAATGATTATAGACATGACACATCTGTGTGAATTTGATTGTTTAATGCACATAAAGTGGAGTGTTGTAGCTGGAGCAGTACAGGGCCATGCAAACCCCACTTTACATTGTTGGCCCGTGGAGGGCCAGCCAGAGTCCTTCAGGGAATGACAAGTACATCGGAAGAGGAAGAGTTCAGTCCGCAGTCTGATAGCTGTGTCATTGGTGACCAAACAGGATATGGCAGTCCATGTCGAGGTCCAAGGTGAGTGTCGCAGAGTGCATCGGGGGACAGTGGAAGGTGATGATGCAGAGGGCAGAACCAAGCAGAAACAGGCCATATGGCGGAGAAGAATGCTACCGCTTCCTTACTACCAGTAAGGCAGATTCATCCGCATCTTCGTCCTCTGATGTCTCATGTGCCACACATGTGGGTGGTGGAGTTTTCTCTGCAGCACTGTGTGGCACTGACACATCAGGGGCCGGAGGTGGATTGGCTGCCGCACTGTGTGGCACTGACACATCAGGGGCCGGAGGTGGATTGGCTGCCGCACTGTGAGGCACTGACACATCAGGGGGCGGAGATGTGGATGTCGAAGCAGCAGCAGCATTCATCTGCGCCAGGCCTTGTGGCAGCAATGCCATGATGAGGATCTGCAGGGCATGGTAGATCCCAGCTACATCACGCTGGTGAGCCATTCTTTCCGCCTGCATCCGCTCCCTGTTCTCCATGATCCTCCGCATGTGTCCCAACTCCCGGCTGACATCGCTGGAGCCACTCTGACTGTACAGTTGTCCTTGTCTCTGAGTCAGGACTCCAGCGATGTCATCCATGGTTCATTGGAGAGCATGGAGCGGACTGTGGGTGTCCGTCAAGGACTGTAAGTGGTCCCTGATGGGACTTAGACACCCACGTATGGCATCTAGTTTGGCTGCCATGAGGTCAAACCCCACCCGCACCTGATCAGCCATCTTCTCCTGGCACCCTAACACACGGCGTTGGAATGCCATGTGTTGGTCGTGGGGGTCCTGGGAGACAGCTGTGGTGGTGGGTGCTTCCTGCTGTGTGGTCTGTGCAGGGGGTGGGGTTTCCTCGATGTAGCTGGGCTGCCCTGCTCCTGGAGGTGGGGTGCCGAAGCTGTCCATGAGCCGTTGGAGGGCGTCGGTGTCGATGGAGGGGAGGTCCTCTTCATCATCAGTGAAGAAGTGTACCGTCTGCTCTGCAGGGGGTGTTGATTCACCCTCTGCAATGTAAAGGGGAGATGCAGTTTAACATCGTTTTCACATGTATGTTGACGCATTGTACAGGTTTACATACAAACTGCATGACAATGTACATTGTGACTGTTTGGGAGGAGCTGCCTATTTGATGCGGGACAGTGGACATTTCGACAACATCACGGATGTGTGTTTGTACTTGTGCATGGGTTTGTTGTGAGATTAGTGATGTGTGGGAGGGCCCCTCTGGGCACATAGTCGACGGGGGCCTACTTGCAGTTTCTAGGTGTGCTGCAGTGTGCCAAGGGGATCAGGGACATGCTCCAGAGTAATCGTGGGTGTGCACTGTGCTATGCTTAATTGTGCATGTGTGCCATTGTGCCCATCTCCCTCCATCCCCCCAGTCCCTGGTCGTTACTCACCCTGTTGCTGTTGTGTCGGCTCCTGTCGAGCAGTGTCCGGTCCCCCAACTCCTGCCACCGTCTCCACACTGATGACTGTGGAGACCATTTCCTCCATCTCGTCCAGCTCCTACTGTGGCGCTGGACTCCCACATCCAGTCTGCATTGCTGCCTTCTGGTTGTTGGCAAGTTTCTGCTTGGTTTTGCACTTCACATCATTCCAGCGCCTCTTGACCTCTACCATTGTCCTCCTCAGCACTCCGATTGCATTCACCTTGTCCACGATGGACTGCCATATTCCATTTTTTGTCGCCAATGACACATATGAGGTGACAAACAGTTGTTGATGGTATTTCATCACCTCCGTTATCAGGATCCTGTTTTCCTGCGGACTGAACCGCGTCTTCCTCTTCTTCCTGTCCTTGCCCTTCCCTGACCCCGAGGTCCCGGCCTGGTCCTCCGGGGGGCTTGTGCGGTTCTGCTCGTCCTCTGTTCCTGCTACCTCCATTGTGCTTCGCAGTTGTTTTGTTTTTGTTTTTTTGTTTTTTTCTGCTTTTGTAGTGATTTTTCCCGCCTGACGTGGGAATTGCAAGCCTGGCGCTGCTTGTCGCCGATTTTTCTATCGCGGTTGGGCCCATCGCAACTTTTTTCACGTTCGGGTTTCCTTTTTTATCGCCGTCGCGGTAGTTGTATCGCGGACATTTGACGCGTTATCGGGAGACTATCGCATGTTACCGCCGTGTTGTGAATACAACGTTGACACAGAGTTATTTTCCCGCGATAGACGGTGATATGAAAAAGTGCGTTAGCCTTTTTTGGCGATGATTAGCGCACATTCTTGAGAATATCCCCCAGAGATTTTTAGGTACAGGACCTCAAAGCGAATTTGTGAGGGAAGAAAACAAACTACAAGAATGGGATGAGGAGGCGGAGCGGGAAGAGAGAGGGTGGGATGGGCTGCTAGAGAGAGCAAATCCTGGAATAAGTTGGAGGCAATGAAGCCTTCACCCCGTGCACCCCAAGACCCAGAGTGGACGTGAGATGCAGAAGAGAACCCGAAGTTATGAAGAAAAAACAACAGCTCTCTGCAGTAAGGAGGTCACTCTTGAGTGAATACACCTGCATGAAGGATGCAGAGCTTGGAAGGAGTGTCTTTACCATTCCCAAACACTACACAAACTTCAAATGTGAACACGTGAGAACCCCAGTTGTATAATGAGTGTCTCTTGGAAGACTGAACTGTGGAGCCGAGATAGCGCTTGGTTAGCTCTGAGACTGGCTTCTAAGCAGCAGGACAGAGCTGCTAAGAAGGCTGTGGACCAGGGAAGCCAGAAGGGACTGGGTCATCACTAGAGGATGTCAGGAGGGGGAAGCACCCTGTGTGGCAACGGATTAAGAGCTTGTGTTTCCAGGGAGTCCATGGACACCCCCCTGCACTTAGGAGGCTGTCATTCATGTGGTTGGAGATGGACCCTCAGCTACAGAGTTTTCTCCAAGGATCCGAAAGTGCCTCAGGGAGTCTGTGGATGGAGAGAGGTGCACTGGGCTTCTGTAGCCAGCATGGCCCTGGCTGACCACAAGTTTACAAAACAAAGAAATTCATCAAGAGGGACCCAAGTGGTGTATGGACCAGCTAGACCGCAGGAGGCTAGAGGTACAGTACCGTGTTGATGATGCACAGTACCGTGCCAATGGGGCACAGTACTACGCTGATGAGGTACAGTACCGCACTGATGAGGTACAGTACTACGCTGATGGGGCACAGTACTACGCTGATGAGGTACAGTACCGCATTGTTGAGGCACATTACCGCCTTAATGAGGAACAGTACTGCATTGATGAGGCACCGTACCGCATCGATGAGGCACAGTACCACGCTGATGAAGTACAGTACTGCATTGATTAGGTATAGTACCGCACTGATAAGGTACAGTACCATGCTGATGGGGCACAGTACTGTACTGATGAGGTAAAGTACTGCATTGATGAGCCACAGTACCACATCGATGAGGTACAGTACCGTGCTGATGAGGTACAGTACTGCATTGATGAGGCTCAGTACTGCATCAATGAGGTAGAGTACAGCGCTGATGAGGTACAGTACTGCACTGATGAGGTACAGTACCATGCTGATGAGGTACAGTACCGCATTGTTGAGGCGCTGTACCACGCTGATAAAGTATAGTACCACATTGATTAGGTACTGTATCGTACTGATGAGGTACAGTCCCATGCAGATGGGGCACAGTACTGTGCTGATAAGGTACAGTACCATGCTGTTGAGGTACACTACCCCATTGTTTAGGCACAGTCCCGCACTGATGAGGTACAGTAACGCCTTGATGAGATACAGTACCGCGCTGATGAGGTACAGTACCGTGCTGATGAGATACAGTACCTCATTGATGAGGCACAGTACCGCATGGATAAGGTACAGTACTGCATTGCTGAGGTATATTACCGCGCCAATGAGGTACAGTACCACATTGATGAGGTACAGTACTGTGCTGATGAGATACACTACCTTGCTGATGTGGTACACTACTGCACTGATGAGGTACAGTACCATGCTGAGGAGGTACAGTACCGCATTGTTGAGGCACAGTACCGCACTGATGAGGTACAGTACCGCCTTGATGAGATACAGTACTGTGCTGGTAAGGTACAGTACCGCGCCGATGAGGTACAGTCCACATTGATGAGGTACAGTACAGCATGGATAAGGTACAGTACCGCATTCATGATGAACAGTACCGTGCTGATGAGGTACACTACCGCGATGATGAGGTACACTACGGTGCTGATGAGATACAGTACTGCATTGATGAGGCACAGTACCACATGGATAAGGTACAGTAGTGCATTGATGAGGTGCAGTACCGCGCCGATGAGGTACAGTACTGTGCTGAGGAGGTACAGTACCGCATTGTTTAGGCACAGTACCGCACTAATGAGGTACAAAACCACCTTGATGAGATACAGTACCACACTGATAAGGTACAGTACCATGCTGAGCTACAGTACCACATGGATAAGGTACAGTACTGCATTGATGAGGTACAGTACCACGCTGATGAGGTACAGTACCGCGCCGATGAGGTACAGTATTGCATTGATGAGGTACAGTACCGTGCTGATGAGGTACAGTACCGTGCTGATGAGGTACAGTACCGTGCTGATGAGGCACACTAACGGGCTGATGAGGTACACTACCGCGCTGATGAGGAACAGTACTGTGCTGAGGAGGTACAGTACTGCATTGTTTAGGCACAGTACCGCACTGATGAGGTACAGTACCACCTTGATGAGATACAGTACCGCGCTGATAAGGTACAGTACCGTGCTGAGGTACACCACTGCACTGATGAGGTACAGTACCGCATGGATAAGGTACAGTACTGCCTTGATGAGGTACAGTACCACGCTGATGAGTACAGTACCGCACCAATGAGGTTCAGTATTGCATTGATGATGTACAGTATCGCGCTGATGAGGTACACTACTGCGCTGATGAGGTACAGTATTGTACTGAGGAGGTACAGTACCACTTTATTTGGGCACAGTACCGCACTGATAAGGTACAGTACTGCCTTGATGAGATACAGTACCGCGCTGATAAAGTACTGTACAGTGCTGAGGTACATCACCGAACTGATGAGGTACAGTACCGCATGGATCAGGTACAGTACTGCATTGTCGAGGTACAGTACCACACTGATGAGGTACAGTACCACGCCGATGAGGTACAGTATCGCATTGATGATGTACAGTACTGCACTGATGAGGTACAGTACCGCCTTGATGAGATACAGTAGCGCGCTGATGAGGTACATTACCGCATTGATGAGGCACAGTACCGCATGGATATGGTACAGTACTGCATTGATGAGGTACAGTACTGCGCTGATCAAGTACAGTACTGCGCCGATGAAGTACAGTACTGCATTGATGAGGTACAGTACCGTGCTTATGAGGTACAGTACCATCTTGATGAAGTACAGTACTGTGCTGATGAGGTACAGTACTGCATTGATGAAATACAGTACCGCACTGATGGTACCGTACTGCATTGATGAGGTACACTACTGCATTGATGAGGTATAGTACTGCATCAATGAGGTACAGTACTACATCGATGAGGTAGAGTGCAGCGCTAATGAGGTACAGTACAGCGCTGATGAGGTACAGTACGGCACTGATGAGGTACAAAACCGTGCCGATGAGGTACAGTATCACATTGATGATGAACAGTATCGCGCTGATGAGGTACACTACTACTCTGATGAGGTACAGTACTGTGCTGAGGAGGTACAGTACCGCATTGTTTAGGCACAGTACGGCACTAATGAGGTACAGTACTGCCTTGATGAGATACAGTACCGTGCTGATAAGGTACTGTACAGTGCTGAGGTACATCACTGCACTCATGAGGTACAGTACCGCATGGATAAGGTACAGTACTCCATTGACGAGGTACAGTACCACGCTGATGAGGTACAGTATCGTGCCGATGAGGTATAGTATCGTATTGATGATGTAGAGTACCGCGCTGATGAGGTACAGTACCGCCTTGATGAGATACAGTAGCGCGCTGATGAGGTACATTACCGCATTGATGAGGCACAGTACCGCATGGATATGGTACAGTACTGCATTGATGAGGTACAGTACTGCACTGATGAAGTACAGTACTGCATTGATGAGGCACAGTACTACATCGATGAGGTAGAGTGCAGCGCTGATGAGGTACAGTACAGCACTGATGAGGTACAGTACCGCACTGATGAGGTACAGTACCGCCTTGATGAACAGTACCACATTGATGAGATACAGTATCACATTGATGAGGTACAGTACCGCATTGATGAGGTACAGTACCATATTGATGAGGTACAGTACCACATCGATGAGGCACAATACCAGTACAGCATCGATGAGGCACACTACCACATTGAGGTACAGTGCCAACTTGATGAGGTACAGTACCGCATCGATGAGGTGCATTACCACATCAATGAGGTACAGTACTGCCTTCATGAGGTACAGTACCACAACAGTGAGGTACAGTACCGCATCGATGAGGTACATTACCACATTGATGAGGTAGTGTACCACATTGATGAGGTACAGTACCGCATCAATGTGAGACTACCGCCTTGATGAGGTACAGTACTGCATCGATGAGGTACAGTACCACATCGATGAGGTACAGTACCACGCTGATGAGGTACAGTATCACATCGATGAGGTATAGTACCACCTTGATGAGGTACTGTACCACTTTGAATTACAGAACTGCATCAATGAGGTACAGTACGTTTTTGATGAGGTACAGTACTAAATCGAAGAGGTACAGTACCACATCAATGAAGTACAGAACCACATCAATGAGGCACAGTACTTCCTTGATGAGGTACAGTACCTGAGGTAAAGTATCGCATTAATGAGCTACAGTACCACACTGATGATGTACAGTACCACATTGATGAGGTACAGTACAGCACTGATGAGCTACAGTACTGCATTGATAAGGTACAGTACTGCACCGATGAGATACAGTACTGCATTGGTAAGGTATAGTACTGCATCGATGAGGTACAGTACAGCGTTGATGATGCACAGTCCCGCGCCGATGGGGCACAGTACTACGCTGATGAGGTACAGTACCGCACTGATGAGGTACACTACTACACTGATGGAGCACAGTACTATGCTGATGAGGTACAGTACCGCATTGTTGAGGCACAGTGCCGCCTTAATGAGGAACAGTACTGCATTGATGAGGCACAGTACCACATTGATGAGGTACAGGACCATGCTGATGAGGGACAGTACTGCATTGATGAGGCACAGTACCGCATCGATGAGGTACAGTACCGCGCTGATGAGGTACAGTACTGCGCTGATGAGGTACAATACCATGCTGATGAGCTACAGTACCGCACTGTTGAGGCACAGTACCATGCTGATGAAGTACAGTACTGCATTGATTAGGTATAGTACCGCACTGATAAGGTACAGTACCGTGCTGATGGGGAACAGTACTGTACTGATGAGGTAAAGTACTGCATTGATGAGGCACAGTACCACATCGATGAGGTACAGTACCGTGCTGATGAGGTACAGTACTGCATTGATGAGGCACAGTACCGCATCGATGAGGTACAGTACCGTGCTGATGAGTTACAGTACTGCACTGATGAGGTACTTTACCATGCTGATGAGGTACATTACCGCATTGTTGAGGCACAGTACCACGCTGATGAAGTATAGTACCACATTGATTAGGTACAGTATCGTACTGATGAGGTACAGTCCCATGCTGATGGGGCACAGTACTGTGCTGATGAGGTACAGTACCATGCTGTTGAGGTACAGTACCCCATTGTTTAGGCACAGTACTGCACTGATGAGGTACAGTAACGCCTTGATGAGATACAGTACCGCGCTGATGAGGTACAGTACCGTGCTGATGAGATACAGCACCTCATTGATGAGGCACAGTACCGCATGGATAAGGTATAGTAGTGCATTGATGAGGTACAGTACCGCGCCGATGAGGTACAGTACCGCATTCATGAGGTAGAGTATCGTTCTGATGAGGAACAATACACTGCTAATGAGGTACACTACTGCGCTGATGAGGTACAGTACCATGCTGAGGAGGTACAGTACTGCATTGTTGAGGCACAGTACCGCAGTGAGGTACAGTACCGCCTTGATGAGATACAGTACTGCGCTGGTAAGGTACAGTACTGTGCCGATGAGGTACAGTCCGCATTGATGAGGTACGGTACAGCATGGATAAGGTACAGTACCGCATTCATGACGTACAGTACAGTGCTGATGAGGTCACTACTGCGCTGATGAGGTACACTACCGTGCTGATGAGATACAGTACCTCATTGATGAGGCACAGTACCACATGGATAAGGTACAGTAGTGCAGTGATGAGGTACAGTACCGTACCGATGAGGTACAGTACCGCATTCATGAGGTACAGTACCATGCTGATGAGGTACGCAACCGTGAGGATGAGGTACACTACTGCGCTGATGAGGTACAGTACTGTGCTGAGGAAGTACAGTACTGCATTGTTTAGGCACAGTACCGCACTAATGAGGTACAGTACCGCCTTGATGAGATACAGTACCGAGCTGATAAGTTACAGTACCATGCTGAGGTAGAGTACCACATGGATAAGGAACAGTACTGCATTGACGAGGTACAGTACCATGCTGATGAGGTACAGTACCGTGCTGATGAGGTTCAGTATTGCATTGATGATGTACAGTACAATGCTGATGAGGTACAGTACCGCACTCAGGAGGTACAGTACTATGCTGATGAGGTACACTACCGGGCTGATGAGGTACACTACCGCACTGAAGAGGTACAGTACTGTGCTGAGGAGGTACAGTACTGCATTGTTTAGGCACAGTATCGCACTGATGAGGTACAGTTCCGCCTTGATGAGATACAGTACCGCACTGATAAGGTACAGTACTGTGCTGAGATACACCACCGCACTGATGAGGTACAGTACCGCATGGATAAGGTACAGTACTGCCTTGATGAGGTACAGTACCACACTGATGAGGTACAGTACTGCGCCGATGCGGTACAGTATTGCATTGATGATGTACAGTACCGCGCTGATGAGGTACACTACTGCGCTGATGAGGTACAGTACTGTGCTGAGAAGGTACAGTGCCGCATTGTTTAGGCACAGTACCGCCTTGATGAGATACAGTACCGCGCTGATAAGGTACTGTACAGTGCTGAGGTACATCACTGTACTGATGAGGTACAGTACCGCATGGATAAGGTACAGTACTGCATTGATGAGGTACAGTACCACGCTGATGAGGTACAGTACCGCGCCGATGAGGTACAGTATCGCATTGATGATTTACAGTACTGCGCTGATGAGGTACAGTACCGCCTTGATGAGATACAGTAGCGCGCTGATGAGGTACAGTACCGTGGTGATGAGGTACATTACCGCATTGATGAGGCACAGTACCGCATGGATATGGTACAGTACTGCATTGATGAGGTACAGTACTGCGCTGATGAAGTACAGTACCGCGCCAATGAGGTACAGTACCACATTGATGAGGTACAGTACCATGCTTATGAGGTACACTACCATCTTGATGAAGTACGGTACAGTGCTGATGAGGTTCAGTACTGCATTGATTAGGTACAGTACCGCACTGATGGTCCCGTACTGCATTGATGAGGTACACTACTGCATTGATGAGGTATAGTACTGCATCAATGAGGTACAGTACTTCATCAATGAGGTAGAGTGCAGCGCTGATGAGGCACAGTATCGCGCCAATGAGGTACAGTACTGCATTGATGAGGTACAGTACAGCATGGATAAGGTACAGTACTGCATTCATGACGTACAGTACCGTGCTGATGAGGTACACTACTGCGCTGATGAGGTACACTACCATGCTGATGAGATACAGTACCGCATTGATGAGGTACAGTACCGCGCCGATGAGGTACAGTACCGCATTCATGAGGTACAGTACCATGCTGATGAGGTACACTATCATGCTGATGAGGTACACTACCGCACTGATGAGGTACAGTACTGTGCTGAGGAGGTACAGTACTGCATTGTTTTATCACAGTACCGCACTAATAAGGTACAGTACTGCCTTGATGAGATACAGTACCACGCTGATAAGGTACAGTACCATGCTGAGGTACAGTACCACATGATAAGGTACAGTACTGCATTGATGAGGTACAGTACCACGCTGTTGAGGTACCGTACCGTTCCGATGAGGTACAGTGTTGCATTGATGATGTACAGTAGTGGGCTGATGAGGTACAGTACCGTGCTGATGAGGTACACTACCGGGCTGATGAGGTACACTACTGCGCTGATGAGGTACAGTACTGTGCTGAGGATGTACAGTACCGCATTGTTGAGGCACAGTACCGCACTGAGGTACAGTACAGCCTTGATGAGATACAGTACTGCGCTGGTAAGGTACAGTACCGCGCCAATGAGGTACAGTCAGCATTGATGAGGTACAGTACAGCATGGATAAGGTACAGTACCGCATTCATGACGTACAGTACAGTGCTGATGAGGTCACTTCCGCGCTGATGAGGTACACTACCGTGCTGATGAGATACAGTACCGCATTGATGAGGCACAGTACCACATGGATAAGGTACAGTAGTGCAGTGATGAGGTACAGTACCGTGCCGATGAGGTACAGTACCGCATTCATGAGGTACAGTACCATGCTGATGAGTTACGCAACCGTGAGGATGAGGTACACTACCGCGCTGATGAGGTACAGTACTGTGCTGAGGAGGTACAGTACTGTTGCGGGGATTCTGCTCATACACAGAACTTTGCACAAGAAAACAGGACCTCAGTAAATAGGGGTGTACCTCCTATCACCTTAGTACCCAAAATCCCAACCGACTAGCAATAGTGTCTCATTCGGTCTCCTACAAATATCAAGAAGCTACGAATGTTTAGACAACCCAGAACACGAGCACTCCCGACTCACCTCAGAGTCGCGGGAACAAGACAATCTTTCGCTCTCACGTACTTGTCCACAATAAGAATAATCAGAGTAACTAAATGAGTTCAAAATGTTTATTTTGACTATTGTGATTCATAACAGTATGCGAACCACAACCAGCAGCAAAATGCATAAAGCTAGCATCATTAGCATTGTTACAATACCATAGAATACAAAAGGAGTTGTCATTTTATAAAGACTGTGAAAAAGGCAAAATAACTGGGCCTAATCACCCTCCCCTTGGCAGTAAGAAGTTATTTTATATAACAGAAGATCTCTAGGCGTTATTAGCAGACCCCCTACCTGAAAGCCTAAATGCAAAGGTTTACATCATAGGAACAGCAGAGCTCAGCTCCATGGAACGGCTTTCTTCGAGTGTGTTTCAAAAACATGCAACAACGCTACATCAAAGCTCGATTCTTCCATACTGCAGCTGTTGGTAACATGTTTTGTCTAGGTAATAGGGACTGACCAGAACAGAATAACAAGAGACATTGTTGATCGACCTTGCACATTATGTTCAGACAGAATTGAAGGGAAAGCTGAGAACGTGAAAAACAATCTGTTATCATGTACAGGGCAGAGGCACAGTGTCGCGAAAACAAACTCTTAGCAGAGGCGTGCGCAAAAGCAGCAGCATAGGGCAAGCAAAACTCATGCTAACTTAGCAATGTCGACAATGTATCTAAGGGCCACATAACCCCATATAACACCCTCCCCCTGGTAAGTCAGTAGGACATAGACAGAAGAACAAAAACAGAGTTCAAAAGTCAGGCAGTGTTTAGAATATTGGTGAGGGACTTTCTAAAAAAAAAAAAAATGAGAGAAAAAAGGGAAAGTTTGAAGAAACAGCTAAAGGCACTTTGAGCTGGAAAAAAGAGTCTGTATTCCAGACAGTGGAGTAGGGACGACCCAAGTAGTCAATCCATGAAGGTTTGGGTGCAAAGGAATGCAATTCCTTCCAATAGTTCATCCTTGTCATTGGTAGAAAAAAGCGATGACATCCAATTTAGTAAGTCGAAGGAACAATCATGTTCCTCACAAGCAGGAGCATCCAAAAGTTGAAATGGGAAACTTGCGTGATATTTAATGAAACTTCGTTGTAGGAAAGTCTGCGCAGCCGCACAGATATCCCATTGATCCAAGATTCCAAGTAAAGCTGCACGCGTCATTTGACCATCCACAGAACAAGCCTCTAAGGGACCCATCAACCGGCTGAAATCAGGGATTAGACACCACGTGTTCGATAAGCAAAGTTCCATCGCCCAGGAGAAAGGACATCTTTTGCAATTAAGCACTGGTTGCACGCAAGTAAAATAGGCAAAGCGGAATGTCAAGTCGTAACTTACGCCAAGCGTTGCTAAAGGCAAGCATCCAAAAGCCTCATATAGGCGATTACGGTACAGTTGTAGCTGGGCCGGCTTGTGCAGAGCCACAAAGTGAGCATCCATTACGAAGCACAAGGAGGAGAAGCAGGACACCAGCTGCCAGCGCCAATATTAAGGGGAACCCTCCGAAAACGCTGGAAAATATTGAATGAATAAAAGCCGGTATTACCCCGAATATAGTTTGAAAGGAAGAGACCAGGCCAGATCCCACAAATTTAAAAAAATGTGCAAGGCCTGTCGTCTCAGATGCATTAAATATTTGGTGAATTAGTTCCCCAAAATGAAGTGGGAGGTTAGTGTTAAGAAGGGACTGTATCTCACTCGAGGTCCGAGCCACCTGCAATCTGAATGTTTCTCGGGCGTAAGTAAGAGCCACCTCTTGTTGGAATAAAAGGGCTTTGAGCCTGCTCAACTTGTTGAACTCTGTTTTCAAAGTCGGAATGGAAGGCCAAAGCGAAGAATCTAAACTCCCCTGCGGGGGTGGGAAAAGAACATTGCTACAGCAAGTTACTCGCTGGGAAACTGTTACCAAGTATGGGACTCCCGCCCGCAAACCACAGCAGTCTTGATTGTTTAAAATGAGATAGCTGCCGTTAGTAAGCAATGTAAAGACAGGCGTGATGGATGGTACTGGGATCCCCTTTAAAAAGCAAGCTAGATTCGGCGCTGACACGTTACACTCGCCGTGCAGTTTAACGTGTTTGCACACAAGAGAGTGACCCACTGTCGAATCACACTCCTTCCCTGTAAGGAAAACCTCTTTTTCCTCCCTCAGACACAGATAAGCAAAGGGCAGGGCCCATAATTCATGCAGAAAAGCACTACCAAGCGGTTCAAAGCGGCCAACAGGAAAGTGTTGCATACATGATGTAAAATTAAAAAGCGAAAAGGGCAAAGTGATAACCCCATGAATTAACCACACAGCAGAGTCCGTTTCCGCTAAGAGTGTGTATACAGCATCTTTCATGGACATAAACCTCTGTTTATCAGTCAGGTTAAAAGGCAAAAATAAAGCAGTGGCATTCAAATAATCCCAAGGCACTTTACCCATTTTCAGTGTCTGCAACATCCAAGCAAATTGCATGACCGACCTTAACTGATTCTGACCATGATATAACACAGAAACATCACTTTGCACAATATCTATTACAGAAGAAACAATATTGTCTAAGGTGTAAATGCGTGAAGAAAGTGTGTTAATGCTGTTGTCCACTACAGCAAGGACTTTTTCTAAATTTGCCTGATCAATTTGACGCAGACGGAAGGCTGCCTCCATCTGTGAAAGTTTCCAAATTTCATTATAAGCGGCATAAATAAATCGCTTGGCCCTTGGATTACGTGGGCCCAGGAGAAAATCAGCCAAATTTATATCGTTCGATAGGAGGGAAAGGTGCTGTTTCACAGATGCCAGGGTAGAGTGTTCTAACCACTGCTGGCACAATTTACCTACCGAGTATGTAGTCACAGAATGATGAGGTGGATAACGAGGGTCAGGCTTAGTCTGAATAAAACCAGGTGTAACATTATAGAAACGCAACTGGCATGCATTTGCATTAGTTTGCCACACCAACCATCCTGATGAATCAACCTCAGAAACATTAAAGGAGGCATTTTGAAGGACAGCCTGCAAAGCCTCAATGGTGTAGTTATTATGTAACCGCCAATTGTCATATTCAGCTAAGGAAGGAATGGAGGGGGTATTCAGGTTTTTGGAAGTTGCAAGGCCATAACAGGATGTTTGGTAAATGGTTTCATTTAAAAATAACAATTGAGTCGGGATCAGGCAGGCACGATGTAATGCCTCAGTGCCTTGTACTTGCCATGGCTCCGTGCCCCAGATTGACTTTAAATCTATAGCCTGTTTCCAATGGTCATAACCGTGTGTGGCCAACTGTGTTCTAAACAAGTTGGCATAAATCAGTTTAGTGTGGGATAACAGGTACTTAGATGTAGGGGATTTTTGAAGCCTAAAAAAAAGGATTCAGGATTCGTCAAATCATAATCTGAAAAATAGGCGAACTTATTTCTAAGAGTTTCAGAACTCCCCTCCAAGGGAGTTGGACAATGTTCCCATTGGGTAAAATTAAAAACAGGTCTCATCGTGTTGGTTTTGTGTAAAAAATGATGCCCATAATGTTGATAGCAAAAGAGATCACCATAA
Source organism: Calotriton arnoldi (assembly GCA_963921515.1). Lineage (NCBI taxonomy): Eukaryota > Metazoa > Chordata > Amphibia > Caudata > Salamandridae > Calotriton > Calotriton arnoldi. The sequence goes on from CAWUFW010001440.1 coordinate 2,386,274, forward strand.
TTGGCAGAATTTAAATACAAATCTTCAGCATCAAAGGCAGCATAATATTTTAAATCTGAAAACAATGCATGAACTGCCTGCACATCCCAATCATCCGAATGTATGTCTCGTGTCACCACAAATCCTAAGGAGACGCGAAACACATACGGAACTCTAAGGACCTCAGTAGGGCCATGAATTTCGTAAGCTACTTTGTCCCAAACTATGCCATCAGGAACTGGGAAAGCTGAAATGTTCACAAAAGACTGGTCACGTTTCATGATATGGGACGATGTGTGAGGAGCCAAAGTTCCATCGACCATTTTTACTGCAGAGCGTTCAGGGAGATAATGGCCATTTATAAGCAAAAAGAACACTGTCACAAATCCAATTGACATGAAGAGGAAAATTAGGATCAGCAGCAACCAAATGTAGGTCCATGGGGGAACCAAGTATGTCTTTTTGAACCAGGAGTAAAAAATACGCAATTTAGACGGGGGTGCATCAGACAAACTGGATGATGAGGAGGACGCGGCAGAAGATAGGTGTGCCTGATCTCCATCACAGGCACTCACTGGACTTGCAAGCAAAGGCGAAAGTGCCGAATCGTCCATTCGTACCCGTGGGCTTGATGGCAGCTCACTCATGGAAACAATAGCCGGAATAGGGCACACAATTTTCATCGCAGAAGAGGATTGTCGCAAAGGTTGAAGATCAATTACAGTGTCCATCATATGAGCAGACATCCGTGTGGCAGCAGATGATGTCAAAGTCAATGGTGCTAAGGAAATTGCGTTGCACGAAACTGCAGGTGTCACACTATTCAGAATCGGCCACACAGTGTAACTTGACATTGACCACTGAGATGTACCTGTTGTCTTTGCGACCTGGCAAGGGTGGTAGAATGACTGTACGAGTACCCTTCAGTCCAAGTACTGAAACTGGAGCCCGGTAAGAGGGACCAAATTCTTTTTTGTTTTCAATCTTCTCTCTCACCAGATCCCCAATTTTAGGAAGCCAACCGGTAACAGGATTCAGTAGTGCATCAGCAGGCGAAGATGGTGTCGTGTAGCTCCTATAGTACCCCTGCAGGACCTGTAACATATACTGCGGGTTTGGTGGCGGACTGACTCTGTGCACCCCCACCGTATATGTTAGCCTAGTTTTGCATTAGCTAGCTCGCAGTGCTCGCAGCTATCGGGGAGAGATTAGTTTCTGGCAACCTTAGAACATGACAACCCTGATTCCCTCAGAATCGTGGAAACAATGTACTACCTTTCGCTCAGTCATTCGTGCTCACTTATTCGGTTTGTCTCAGAGAGTTACACAGAATAAACAGTCGGGCGTTTCAATAAGTATTTATTGAACAGTTGTTATTTTGGTGTAGAATATATGTGCTGCAGAGACCAGCAGGCAATAGCAGAGATATATTATTAGCAGTACGATAAAAGCAAAGGGATAGAACAGTTCTACCATATTGCGATAATCATGGATACATACATGAATATAAAAGCATTATGCAAGTGTGCGTACTCCTACGATGCCTACCTAGATGTACCTGTATGTACCTAGAAATGTGTGTAGGTCTTAGAAGCTAAGAGCCAAGAATCCTCCTAGGATTTAGTCGAACCCCCATACCTGAATAGAGGGAGTGTGGGACCCTGTCCTGGTCTCGAGTTGGACACCCCGTCCGGGTTGTGTCAGACCACTGTCAGCTTGAGCGACTGCATGCAGGAGCCTCAGCGTCTCTGGTCAGTGTGTCAGCTTGGAAGTCTCGGTTCCCTCTGTCTTACCGGGGCAAGCTGTGGTGTATTTATACCCTAAAGAGTCTCGGTCCTCAGTATGGTTTGTATTGGACATGAGGAAGACGTCAGGGGTGAACTTTGTACATACATTATGCTGGTGGTGTATTCTTAGAAAGCCATGCATAATTAATGAGTACAGTGTGGGCCTGTGTTTGGAAGAACCCTGCTGCATTCAAAACCACAGAATAGATAACGTTCAGCCCTCAGAGCTCGTTGTGTACTAGCTGGGACCAATGTAGGTGAAAGATCATGCCTATATAAGAAATCATACTATAATAGGACATGTACAGTTGTGACCATAATTGGGCATATGCGAATATGACCATAATTGGGCAAGTACGAATATGACCATATTAGGGTAAATATGAATACGTCCATTTTAGGGCATGTATGAACGGATCTACATTAGGGCATCTATGCGGGATATAACACCCACTCCACTTCCGAACTGGATAATAAATGACCATACTTAAAATCTGGGCAATTTAAAAACATTTTTAAAAAGCAAGTAAAAACATGGGGGCATATTATCAAGACCGGCGATAAAATTATCGCCGTTTTAGCGGCAGGAAACTGCCGCTAAAACGGCGATAATGGGCTTGCTAATATGCGTTATAGAATTCCAATAGAAGCCCAGGTTAGATGTGCAGGACATCTAACCTGGGCTTCTATTGAATTCCATAACGCATATTATCAAGCCCATTATCGCCGCTTTAGCGGCAGTTTCCTGCCGCTAAAATGGCGATAATTTTATCGCCGGTCTTGATAATATGCCCCATGGTTCTAAAAAATCGTTAAAATATTTTGGTGCTCAATAAAAAAAAAATGTTCAAATTCAGCTTTTTCTAGTTGCCACTGAAAAGTCAATATCGTCTCTCTATAGAAGTTGTATTACCATAAGCAGGAGAAGGCCATACTTTTCTCAAGCGAAAGTGTCAATGCAAGAAAATGTTCCAAATTTAGATCGTTTTATTTTGAAACGAGTGAAGAAGCCGAATCCTTTCCCAGGACACGATGAGCCAATTCAAGATTACGCGTCCTGGCTGGGAAGCTCATTATCGGTGTCAGCTGCTGTAGATGACAAATCCAATGCCTCACAGAGAACGTCAATCGCACATAGATGGAATGTAGTACTGCCAACAGTCGGTGCTGCTGCAGCTTGTGCGGCAGTTGTAACCTGGGTGCCTGTGGAGGAGTCACCTAACCCAGCAGGAGCGAACGGCACCTGTGGATTCTCCAGGAATGCATTCATCAGAATTGGAAGCCGCTGGGGACAACGCAGAGCATGGGCCTTTATGGGGTCCAGTATTGCATCCGTGTCCGGAGGCGCATCCGATGGAAACGTTAGACAGAGATCCAACGTGCATTCTTCCTCGCAGAACAGGCATTGAAGCACAGGTAAGATGCAGTCTATCCAGACTGGTCTAAATGATAGAAACCAGGAGGCATTGAGTTCTCGCAGGCAAGAAATGCCCAGAAGCTGTACCATGCGTTCACGGTTTTTCCGCTCCAGGAGCGTGTTCACCATTTCCTCGGGAAGTGGGCCGTCCATTGCGTAGCAGCAATATTAAAATCAGGATTCCTGCAATTAGTAACAGGATGAGCGGGAATCCTCCAAATACGCTTCCCAATACGGAGTGTATAAAATTTGGGATTACTCCGAGGACTGTCTGAAAGGTGCTTAACAGTCCTGACCCTATGGTCTTAAATAGGTGTACAATTCCGCTCGTATCAGACATATTGAAGATACGTCCCACCATTTCTGCGAAATGAATGGGGCAGTTTGTACGTATGAGTGCCTGTATCTCAGTCAAGTTCCTTGCAACTTGAAGTTCATAGGTTTCTCGAGTGGAGGTTAAGGGCACGGGTTGCTGTAAAAGCATGGCTTTCAATCTGCTCAGAGTATCAAACTGTATAAAAGAAACATTCAGCGAAGGCCATAGCGGCGCCTCCCTGACTGCGTTCAGTGGTGGAAACAATACTTGCATACAGCAAGTAACCCTGGAGTTAACAGTTACTAGATATGCGACGCCCGGAAGCATCCCACAACAACCTTGATCATTTAGAATTAAGTAACTCTCATTTGAGAGCAGCTGGAAAACCGGCGTGATCATGGCCGCTGGGGTCCCTGACATGTGACAAGATAAGTTCGCCACTGAACCATTGCAGGCTCCGTGTAGAGAAATATCCTGACACATGAGAGAACCGCTCAAAGCGTTCTTGCAGTTTGTACCACTCAGATACACTTCTCGATCCCCATTCCGGCATCGGTATCTATATGGTAACTCCCAAGTTTCCTTGATGTATCCCTTACCCATTTTCACATATTTGCCTGCCTGCCTTTGCTCAAGGCAATATTGAAACTGAAATGTAGTGACGGGCAGAGTGATTTGGCCATGAATTAGCCATTCTGTTGATGGTGATTCGGCTACAGTGAATGGTAACCTTTCCAGTTTCTCAATACGCAGCATTGTATATTTGGCTCCCCCTTGTGCCATTTCTGTCTGTTTATCAGTTAGATTGTATTCTGAGAACAGAGACGTGGTGTTTATAAAACGCCATGGCACATAGCCTGCACGCAAAGATTGCAGCGTCCAGCTTAACATCATAATAGAACGTAGCTGAGATTGCCCGTGTTGTAACAAGGCCAGATCCTGATCTAATGTGTCGATTGCCGAGGACACAATGTTGCCTAAGGAGTAAATCCTGGAGGTCAAAGTTGTTAACCCATTATCCACTACAGCTAATGCCTTTTCTAAGTTAATACGGTCTATTTCTCGTATTCTTTCTGCGGCCTCTTGTTGGGATATTTTCCAGTTTTCATTATAGTAGGCATAAAGGCCTGCATATATGAAACGCTTCTGACGTCGTTTATTGGGTCCTAGTAGAAACTCTCTAAGAGCCATGTCAGGTGTGAGTAGGGTCAAGTGGTGCTTTACTTCTGTCAGTGTTGAGGTCTCTAGCCAATCAAGGCACAACTTCCCAACACTATACGATGTCACTACCCCTGGGTGTTGTCTTTGTACATAGCGTGGATCTGGCCTATGGATACTAAACCCTTTGGTTGTATTCATAAATCTCTGTTGACATTTGTTTGTGTCAATGGGCCAAACCAGCCATTCTGTCCAATCAGGATCTGATCTGTTGTACTGGAAAATGTTATCTAGTCTCACCCCTTGTGTAGTTGAATTCCGCCCCCCACCCATCTGTGATGGTGTAGGAAACCCCGGTGTGTTCATTTCCTTGCCTTTGGCTAATCCAAGACAGGATGTCTGTTGCACAGTTTCATTCAGAAATAAAATCTGCTGCGGAATGATGCATGCTCTAAAAAGTGCTTCTATTCCCTGGACTTGCCAGTCCCTAGAACCCCAGATCGATTTGGAATCTATTGTGTCTTTCCATAGATCGAAACGCTCTTTAGACAACTGGTTCAGAAAGGATGCAGAGTAGATATGTTTGGTGTTTGTTAACATAATTTTCTGAGCTGAAATTTTTCGCCACTTTATAATAAAATGACTTTGGGTCGGATGTGTTAAACCCTGAGAAGTATGTGAATTTCTGTGCAAATGCTTGTGAACTACCTTTTGGAGGTGTTGGGCAGTGTTTCCACTGGTGGTACTCAAATACATTTCTAGGTGTGATAGACTTGTGCAAGAAATGATGACCATATTGCTGGTAACAGTACAATGTATCATAGTCTGAAGTACCTTCTAACATTTCATTGTTCGGAAATGCAGCTGTTTTTTCAAAATCAGACATCATAGCATTTACAGTTTCAGTGTCCCAATCATCAGAAAATGTACTGGAGGTAATGAAATCACTTAAAGAAATTTTAAATACATGTTTTAGCTTTAAAAGTTCAGTCGGACCTAATATATCATAATCAATCTTGTCCCATACTATACCGTCCGGTATAGGAACTGCTGTGATGTTCACTGAAGACAAGTCTCTTGGTTCACGATGTGAAGACTGGTGTGGTTTCAAAATCAAATTGACTCTTTGGGCTGTAGAGCTTGGCTGGAGGTATCGTCCATTTATAAGCATACTAAAAGTTATTATTAAACCTAGCCAGAAAATGAAAAATAAAATCCCAGTGATATACCATAGTTCTATCCAAGGTGACACCAGGTAAGTCTTTCTAAAAAGTTTAAAAAGTCAATGAGTTTCTGTTGGAGTGATTTTTTGGCTGGCGTCGTTTCCGGCTCGCTTGGATCTAGTGAAAACGTATCAAAGTTCATGAAATAGCCAGAAGCAGTTCGATCAATTGTTGGAATTGTATCGGGATTTGTTGAAATCGGATTTTGCTCTTGACGAGGCATGTTGACGTAGATGTCTGTATTAGGTCTGATTGCAACCTGGTTGTTAAGTTGATTTTCTTCTTGTTGAAGTGTAACGAGTTCCATAGCATTGTTGCTTAGTCCTTCATTCTGTACAGGTGGCTCTTCAAACGTGATGAGTCTTTCTGTTTGGACTTCTTGGATTGTAGCGAGAGGAGGGCGTTTGCTACTGTGGAGTCCACGAGGCCTACTATTTAGTATCGGCCACATAGTGTGGTTTGATTAAGTCGATTGAGACTAATCTTTTCTCCTTTTTTCCGGCAAGAGGCGGCAGAAGTACAGTTCTTGTGCCGTGGATTGCTAGGACCGGTACAGGCTTTCTGTAGGATGGCCCAAATTCTTTCTTGTCAGCAATCTTCTCTCTGACTAGATCCCCGAGTTTTGGGATCCAGATAGGTCTTGCCGTTACTTCCTTGACTTCCTCAGTGGCGGCCTATTTCTGGAGCACGTTACTTTGTTGTCTCCTGGATTTGTTTAGATCCTGTAAAACAGCCAAACTATCATGGATATCAAATGGTTTTTCATCTGCCACTGTGCCTTCACAATCAAGATCAGGTACCCACATTCTTGTCCCAAATAGGACCTCGTAAGGAGTGACACCTCCTAGAGAGCTTCTTGGCTGATTATTGAGCGTGCGCTGTACCCCATAAAGGTGATCGACCCATCTACCGCCCTTGCCTAATACCCTAGCTGTTAAAGATTGCTTTAAGTCTCGGTTTTTCCTCTCCACAACAGAATTTCCCTCGGGATGATACGGAGAGGAGTACCGCAATGCTACACCCATTCCTTCCGTGGCCTCTTTGTAAGCCCGAGAGCTAAACGCTGGACCACGGTCAGAATGTAACGTGCCAACTGCGTATGTGCCGATAAAGACTCGCAAATCTTTTATAACAGTTCGAGCGTCAGCCGAGTGCTGAGGCCAAACCTTGAGGAAACCTGAGCTGGACGCACACGGACAGACAACCTGATGCTGTCTAGTAATGGTATCCGTACCGGACGTGTTGTGGTAGAACCATTCATCTGCTTGCAGATGTTGCAGTTCCAGACATAGTCTCTAATCTGCCTTCTCATCACGGGCCACCAGTAGCGTTGTTTCAACAAAGAAACAGTCTCCCTAAGTCCCTTGTGTACAGAACCTTCCCATTCGTGTGCCGCCACAATTAAGCCTAGCCTACGATCCATATTTGGTATTACTCTATCCCCCACTCCAGGAATCTGAGCATATGGAAAGTTTTGTGCATCTAACTTGTAGGAGTACTTGAGTGGGAATTATTTAGGTACTGCTGTGCTGCCTTTGCGTGAAGCATTGACAGCTACCATTATCTCGCCGTCTACCCTCGTCTTTGAACGAGTAACTGCAGCTACGGCGGCTGTGCGAACAGCCCCCTTTGCGGCTTCATCAGCCAATGAATTCCCTTCAACGTGAACGCCATCACGCTGATGACTCAGTGTATGTATCACGTGAGCCCTTGGTAGTTTGTTTCTCAACTCCACTACCTGTTCCCATAGCATTTTATGCTTAATTGTGCCACCTTTTTCATCTTTGAACCCGTTTTGTTCCCAATGATGTAGATATTCATTGTACGACTGTACACAGTAAAAGGAATCACACACAATAAGTATGGGAAATTCGTGATCCGTATTTATAAGTGCCAGTAGAAGTGCTTTGAGTTCTGCCAACTGAGCCGTGCAGTCTCCTAGAGATTGCGTTTTAGTGCAACTCGGATGGAACTTTCCATTGTGCATGCGACCTTTAACAATCGCACACGCCGCGCTGTAAGCTTGCCTACTTCCTGTGGCTGGTTGAGCCGAACCGTCAGTGTAAATAATGTATTCATACTGATCTAGAGGCAAAATTTCATTTGGTAGAGGATATTCTTGTTCGTATTGCAGGAATGCCTGTGTTTTCAAACTTGGATCAAATCTGTATTCAACATCCGTTGCAGTAAGAGAATTAGCCCACTGTATCCATCTCGGATGTAAGGCTTTTGCATTTGGAATGCTAGCTTTTGTAACAGCTTCTAAAGCTGGTACTGGGGTCACGACAATTATGCGTTTTCCCTGAGCCAGAGCTCTTTCTCTTGCTACAGCGGTCTGCACTGCTGTCAGGATTTTTTCTGTTGAAGTGAAACGCATCTCTGCGTTTGTGTACAGGTGTGATTTGTATGCGATTGGTACTGTTTCACCTTCATTAAAAGTTAAATAAGTGTACCCGGATTGACCCGCTATTACTCGGATCACTAAGTTCTGTGCGTTTACGCGTGTCTGTAAATGTTTAGAAGCTATCATGTCGTCCTGTAGGGAACGCAGGATATTTGTGTGTTCCTGTGTCCATTGTCTTACTGAAAAATCAGGTTTTATTAAGTCGTAGAAAGGTTTTACTCTTTCCGCGTAATCCAAAATGTATGTTCGACCAAAATGTAGGAATCCCAGAATTGATTGTAAATTCTTTAAAGATTTTGGAGGTTGGAGCAGCGCACACTTTTCTAAAAAGTTAGCTGCTAGGCTTTTTCCTTCACTTGACAGCTCATATCCTAAAAACAGGACATTGAGGTGGGCAATTTTTGATTTTTTGAAATTAAATTTATAGCCCTCAGAGGCGAATCCCATAATAATGGTGCTCACCCTGGTCAAGTGCCTCTTTAAGTCATCGTCCGTCAGATAAATATCATCCACATAGGACAATGCCTGTTCATCCAAATTTTGCAGTAAGTCTGTTACCCTTGCTGAGAACAACCCCGGGCTATTCTTATACCCTTGGGGGAGTCGGCAGAATTGCAGTTGAGACCCTAACGCACTGAATGTGGTTAGATACCTGCTTTCAGGCGCTATATTTTGGCAGAAAAATCCATTTGAGATATCAAGTGTTGTTTTGTATTTTTTCTGCACAATGTTATTCATTAATGCGGCACTGTGTGCATTTTGAACTGCAAATGTCTTTGTGCAAGTGTTTAAATGTCTGTAATCTAAAACTAGACGATATGTATTGTCAGGTTTGGCTACGGGGAACAAAGGATTGTTCATAGGTGAAGTGCAATTTTCTATAACCCCCTGGTATTCAAGTTGGTCTAGAATCTCCCTGACTTGTTTTTTAGCTTCCTGCTTTATAGGGTATTGCCTTTGAGCATTTGGGGAAACTTTTAACGGGATCACGTGGTGGGTTGACTCCTCATCCCAACCAGCATGATTTTTATACAATGCTGGAGCTAGGGCAACCGCCCACTCCTGCGCATATGCATGTTTTAAGTGAATGGGAACGAGGTCGGAAAAGGCTGGAAAAATTATCGTTTCTCCCCTAGGGCACTCCATGACGAATGCAGGCGGCCAGTCTTGTTCTGCTAATAGAATGTCATAACCATATGACAAATTTTTCCAAAAGAGAGCTTTAACTTTCCTGGGCTTGTCCCCCTCTATCCGGAGTGTTATCTCATGTAACTTATGTGGGACACTTACCCGAGTATCAGGTGTTTCCACCGTGATATACTCACTCAACTCCGCTGTCACCAGAAATTCCTTCAGGTTCTGGTGAGCTATCGTTACTTCTGCCGCGCAGTCTAGCATCGTCAGAGCCCACTCCTTGTCAGAAGCTGTGTCCTCAGAATTCTGGGCATGTCTGATCTTGAGACCTGCTACCTTCTTCTTTTTGAACTGAGGTTTCGATTTTTGTTTATCCTCTTTTTTAGGTGCGTAGTCCGCAGCGTGTTGCGTGTCTCTGGACTTTGTACGCTCCTTTGACCGTCCTTCCCTCTCGGAGTTTCGTGATGAACCCTGAAAGGAACGAGAGGAACGAGTATCAGTATCCTGATACCTGTCAGGTTTTTTAATGTTATCCCTATTCCTGAGGTTATACCTCTTTTCAGAGGGCTCCTGTTGAGGAGACCTACCTCTGGACTGAGATCTAGTGTCTTTAGACTTTTGTTGTTTTTTATTTTCCCACTTCTTTTAGAAGAAGTAGGTGTCTGCTTTGTAGTGTCCTTTTCAGGACTGCCCGCCAGTTGTGGTTTTAATGCTTTCCCACCCAAACTGTCTCTGCCTAGTTCTGCATATGCAGTTTCAATTATTTTGGGTAGTTCATGTTGTTGATCCTCTGGACCGAACTCCCTTAGGCGTTGGCGGATTGCCACTGAAGCTGCTTCCCCCTTAATGTTAGCTAGTATTATGGCTGAGACCTGTTTAAAGTTGTTTAGCAACTTCATCCCTAAGTTAAGGGCAGGCTCTGCTCTGTACTCATTTTGTATTTGTTTCAATACGTCAGGTACTACTGCTAAGGACGGGATACCATGTGTTCTGGTATATATGGCAGCAAAGACTGAACCCCAAGAGGTGCAGTCCTCTACTTGTGGTGTGAGACCCATGGGCAAGCAGATTGTTAGAATTCTGTGTTTATCACTGGTTGTAGTATTCGGGAATACTGCTTCAAGCTGAGTTATTTTCTGAGCTATCCAGAATGGGATTTGTTCGCGTTTTGCTGGCATTTTGCCCATTATCGCGTGTAATGTTTGTGGAGTTATTTTATTAACTGTATTTTGGACTGGAGTGTCTTGTGCTGCAACTTGTGCAGGCTGAACTGTTAAAGTCCTCATCACAAATTGTGTGAGGTTTCTGTAGATTTTAATCAAATCTCTGTGTTGTACGAGTAAGTCTGGCTGTGGCATTGTGTTAATGTCAAGATGCGGTATGTATGCCGCTAATATGGGCCATGTGGCTCCTGCTCCTCCGAGCGGGCCTAATCTTGCTCTTCCTCGTACGTGGGGTAGGGCGCCTTTAAACCAGTAATTATGCTCCTGGTAAGTGAGCGGGACCTCTACTTCCTCAAAAGGAGTGTAGTCCGTTGGTGTTTCACCTTCTAGGTAGTAGTGAAATACATCTGTTATTGGATTCGCTGCTGGGATTGTAACCCAAGAATAGAACACCTCTGTTTTGTTTGATTCGTGTGCCTCAATCACGAAAATTACTGTACCACCCCTGGCTCTTAAGCCATGTTCTAGAAATTTTATGGTAACTGCCCTTCTGAAATTTGGTGCAATTTGTATTGCATCTTCAGGGTCTTCTTCTCCTAAACTGAAGAGGTCTGTTGTAACTCTCCTTGTTTCGTTTGCTTCTTCCACCATTTTTAATTGGAAGAAGGGATGTTAAACAATTTTTAAGATAAGGTGTAAAATGCACAATTGTAGGAACTAAATATCCTTCAAGCTTGAGTAACCAACACCCAATAAATAGTATTCTCGTACTACTTAGCTGCGGCGGATTTTGTGCCCACCCACTGCAGACGTCTCTGGGGTTTTGTGAATAGGTTCTCTGAGAATAGCACGACTGAACTACTCAGATTCTACTGTTAAATAAGTACCAAACCAACGTTGGTGGCGCCATGTCGTGTAGTTCCTATAGTACCCTGCAGGACCTGCGCGTTTGGATAACATATACTGCGGGTTTGGTGGCGGACTGTCTCCGTGCACCCCCACCGTATATGTTAGCCTAGTTTTGCATTAGCTAGCTCGCAGTGCCACTAGTGTCTCCTCTTATCGGGGAGAGATTAGTTTCTGGCAACCTTAGAACACGACAACCCTGATTCCCTCAGAATCGTGGAAACAATGTACTACCTTTCGCTCAGTCATTCGTGCTCACTTATTCGGTTTGTCTCAGAGAGTTACACAGAATAAACAGTAGGGCGTTTCAATAAGTATTTATTGAACAGTTGTTATTCTGGTGTAGAATATATGTGCTGCAGAGACCAGCAGGCAATAGCAGAGATATATTATCAGCAGTACGATAAAAGCAAAGGGATAGAACAGTTCTACCATATTGCGATAATCATGGATACATACATGAATATAAAAGCATTATGATAGTGTGCGTACTCCTACGATGCCTACCTAGATGTACCTGTATGTACCTAGCATATGTGTGTAGGTCTTAGAAGCTAAGAGCCAAGAATCCTCCTAGGATTTAGTCGAACCCCCATACCTGAATAGAGAGAGTGTGGGACCCTGTCCTGGTCTCGAGTTGGAGACCAGGTCCGGGTTGTGTCAGACCACTGTCAGCTTGAGCGACTGCATGCAGGAGCCTCAGTGTCTCTGGTCAGTGTGTCAGTTTGGAAGTCTCGGTTCCCTCTGTTTTACCGGGGCAAGCTGTGGTGTATTTATACCCTAAAGAGTCTCGGTCCTCAGTATGGTTTGTATTGGACATGAGGAAGACGTCAGGGGTGAACTTTGTACATACATTATGCTGGTGGTGTATTCTTAGAAAGCCATGCATAATTAATGAGTACAGTGTGGGCCTGTGTTTGGAAGAACCCTGCTGCATTCAAAACCACAGGATAGATAACGTTCAGCCCTCAGAGCTCGTTGTGTACTAGCTGGGACCAATGTAGGTGAAAGATCATGCCTATATAAGGAATCATACTATAATAGGACATGTACAGTTGTGACCATAATTGGGCATATGCGAATATGACCATAATTGGGCAAGTACGAATATGACCATATTTGGGTAACTTTGAATACGTCCATTTTAGGGCATGTATGAACGGATCTACATTAGGGCATCTATGCGGGATATAACAATGGTAAATGCTCAGTTGCCAGAGTATCACGTGCCTTTTGTAGATCCTGTAACATAGCAGAATGATTATCTACGTCAAACTTAGAGGCAGCCGCCACAATGTCCAGACCATCAAGGTCAGGAACAAACATGTGAAAGCCAAAGAGCATTTCGTAAGGGGTCCGCCCACCCAGAGATCTTCTAGGGAGATTATTTAGTGCACGTTGGACCCCATACAAGTGGGACAGCCAGTCCCTGCCAGTACCTAAGACTCTAGCTGTCAAGGATTGCTTTAAGTCACGGTTCACTCGCTCCACAACTGAATTGCCCTCAGGCCTGTATGGAGACGAAAACTGCACCTGTACCCCCAACGACTTCATCGCATCCTTGTAAGCCTTAGAGGCAAACGCTGGACCTTGGTCAGAATGGAAGGTACCACAGGCAAACATCCCGATAAAGACACGCAAATCCCTGATGACATTTTGAGCGTCAGCACTACGTTGTGGCCAGACCCACAGGAATCGAGTGCACGAATCAATCGCAACCAAGATATACTTGTATGCAGTATCAGAAGAAAGAGGACCGCAGTGATCAAGATAGACACAGCCAAAAGGTCTATTAGAAATACATAACTGAGTTTGTGGCGGACGTGGGACCGTAGAAGGTTTGATTTGTTGACAAACATCGCAGCAAAGAACATAGTTACAAGTCTGTTTATATAAACCACGCCACCAGTAACGTTGCTGAAGAATAGAGACTGTTGCCGACACACCAGCATGGGCCGAAGCAATGCCTTCATGTGCAGCATTGATCAAAGCTTGTCTGCGGTCAGAGTTGGGAATCAGCCGATCCCCAACCGAAGGAATGGTAGCATAAGGAACCTGTTCGGGAGTTACATGATAAGAGTACTTAGAAGGGAAACCCGCAGGATAATTACCTCCCTCCCTAGTTGCAGCAACCGCTGCCAGAATCTCATTATCAATCTTAGTCATAGATCTTGTAACTGCTGCTATGGAACACGTGGCTACTGCAGACTTGGCTGCTTCATCAGCCAAAGAATTACCAAGAGCGTGCGTTCCGACACGCTGATGGCCAAGAGTGTGAATAACATGTGTGAGAGGCAGACGTTGTTTAAGATCTGCCACTCGAACCCAAAGCGTTTTATGCTTAATTGCGCTGCCTTTAGAATCGCAGTAATAATTTTGAGACCAAAAGAATAAGTTGTCATTGAACGACTGGACACAATAGTATGAATCGCACACAATAAGGGTATTCACAAGAGGATCAGAAAACTCTAAAGCTAGAACAAGAGCACGCAGCTCCGCCAATTGCGCCGTACAGTCTCCAAGTGCCTGTGTGTGCACAATGGAAGACTTGAACTCTCCATCTTCAATGGAGCCAGCCACAATAGCGCAAGCTGCTGAATAAGCATGTTTGGAACCCGTGGCCGGTTGCGCCGAGCCATCGGTATAAATGATGCATTTGTATTCACTCAGAGGAAGAAGCGACAAAGGAGGCGGATGAACAAGTTCATACTGTAAAAATTCCTGAGTCTGAAGTGATGGATCAAAGACAAATGTGACATCTGAAGACGTCAAAGAAGTAGCCCACTGAATCCAACGTGGGTGTAATGCCTTCGAGTTAGGTACACTTGCTTTAGTCACCGCTTCCAAAGCAGGGAAGGGGGTGACCATAAGAATGCGTTTGCCCTGCGCCAGTGAGCATTCCTTTAGAATCGCCATCTGCACTGCCGTCAAGATTTTTTCAACAGAGGAAAAACGCATCTCAGCCGCAGTGTACAAGTGTGATTTGTATGCAATAGGTATTGTGTCTCCTTCATTGAATGTTAAGTACGTGAAACCTACTGCCCCTGAAACGATACGTATTACCAGGTTGGTGGTGTTATCATGAGTCATTAAGAAGTTAGTCGCAAGCAAATCCGCCTGCAAAAACTGCAGAACGGAAGAATGTTCCGGAAGCCAGCTGGCAGATGAAAACTTAGGTTGTATCAACGCATAAAGTGGTTTGATACACTGGGCATAATCGGGAATGTAAATCCTCCCGAAATTCAAAAACCCAGCAGGGATTGTAACTTTTTCAAAGAAGAAGGTGGTTGCAAATGTGCACATTTCTCTAGGAAGTGAGGTGCTAAACCCTTTCCCTCGTTATTGAGCTCATAGCCCAAAAAGAGCACTGCCAGATGGGCAATGTGTGACTTTGCAAAATTGAACTTATAACCGTAGTCGGCAAAAGACAATATTATGTGGTCGACTCGGTCAAGATGCGGGGCGAGGTCGTCGTCAGTCAAATAGATGTCATCAACGTACGACAAGGCCTCAGGGTCAATGTCATGCAACAAAGACAAAATGCGCGCCGCAAATGCCCCAGGGCTATTCTTATACCCCATAAGCAATCGTGAAATTTTTTTCTGATTTCCGACGGCACTGAATGCTGTCAGGTCACTACTCGCACGGTCGAGATTGTGACTGTAGAAACCATTGGAAATGTCAAGTGTCGTCTTGTATTTTTTACGAACAATATTATTCACCAGCGCCGAGCTGTGTGTTTTGCACCGCAAAGGTGCGGCAATGGCTGGTCAAATTTCTATAATCCAATACAATCCGAAATGAACCATCAGGTTTAGGGACAGTAAAGAGAGGATTATTCATAGGTGATGTACATGACTCAATTACCCCCTGATACTCCAATTGTCTTAGAATGTCACAAACCGAAGCTTTAGCTTCACGTTTGATGGGATATTGAGGTTGAGGTTGTGGCATAGAGCGCAACGGTATTTCATGAGCTGGTGAATCAACGTCCCAACCCACCTGATTGCGATACACCGCCGGGGCTAAGGCCAAAGCCCATTCCTCTGCGTAAGCCTGTGCGCGGTCCTCAGGGACACAACGTGAAAAACTCGGAAGTATCACATCTTCCCCTCTAGAAGAGGCTAACACAAAGGGTGGAGGCCAATCCCTCTTCGCCAATAAAATGTCATATGTAGCGGTTAAATTCTCCCAGAAAACCACCTTAATGGGACGCAGTATATCATCTTCAATTTGGAAAATGACTTCGTAGAGTCTATCCGGGGGGGCAACCCGGGTATCTGCAGTCTCAATAGTAACAAATGTGTCAGTTGCTGTCACATCCAGACGGGGACGTAGAGCCTCCCTGACTATGGTAACTTCTGCCGCGCTGTCAAGCAGAGTCCCTGCCCATGTCCAATCCAGGAGTCGCGTTCTCACCGTCTGTGGCATATCTCGCTGTTAATGCGGCAACCTTTTTCTTTTGAAAAGGAGGTTGGGTACGAGGGAAATCACCCTGCTTGTCCTTGACTTCAAACTGTCGAGGCAGTTCACGAGGTTGTGACGCAGGTTGACTTGTACCCCGATCCTGGCGATAACCTCCACCGGCTTGTGAGCCTGATGTTTCCTGTAAAGAACGAGGAGAACGCTGATCAGGAACCTGAAATCTATCAGGAGACTTAATTTTAGCGCGATCGCGCAAGTCATAAGTACGTTCAGAAGCTTCAGGGGTCGGTGAACTGGCACGCGAACCCTGCTTCTGCTATTGGGAACCATGTTTCTTATTCCTTTGCCAATTCTTTTTAGGAAAGAAAGGGCGCCCATCCTTATCAGTCTGGGCTTTCTGTTGATTCAGAGACTGCGTTTGTGTTTGAATTGTAGGCTTATTTCCCACACTATAGCGGCCTATGGTTTTATAAGCCTTTGCAATAATCTTTGGTAATTCTCGTGGTCTGTCAGCCTCCGCGACCGCCTCTAAGCGGTTTGCTACTTGAAAGCTAACGGCATCGCCCTTGACATTCGCAAGGATCATATCAGCAACCACGTCGAACACTCCCACCACTCTCATCCCCAGCTCGACAGCCTCTTCTGCTCCGTGTTCATCTTGAACGCGTTTAATCACAGAGGGGAGTACAATCATGGAGGGGGTGCCGAAACACATAGAATATACCGCTGCAAACACCCTGCCCCAGGTGTTACAATCAGCCAATTCGGGAATTAAGTCTTTGGGTAAACTAATAGTTAAGATCCTGTATTTCTCCACAGGAGTTGTATTAGGAAAGACAGCTTCTATCTGTCCAAATGTCTCGGCAAGCCAATAAGGAAATTCATCCTTATTCTGTGGGCGTTTGCCCATGACAGCATTAACCATAAGGGGACTGATGGTCACGCCACCAGGACCCGCAAGTTGTACAGCAGCGCCAGGTGGTCCCACCTGGACGGTGCGGGTTACGTACTGTATTACCGCTCTATATACGCGTATTACCGATGTATGTAAGACGCGGAGCTCTGCCAGAGTTGCAGTTGTAAAAGCACATGGGTGTGGGGTAAACCCAGCCAAAACGGGCCATGTGGCCCCATCTATAGATAAAGGGCCTAAACGGACTGCCGTTAATGGGTGAGGAAGGGCGCCATTAAACCAAATACGGTGTTGCCAAGCTGTAAGCGGAATCTCAAGAGCTCTATAAGGCTGATACTGCTGAGGAACGGCAGTGGGAGTATATGTGTGAATCATACCATCAGTTCCATCCACCACCGGTAAAGTGACCCAAGAGTAAAAAAACTTCAAACTGGTGAGCCTGATCGGCTTCCACCACGAAAATAAGCGCGGCCCCAGCATCAGGGACTGCATAACGAGTCAAGTGCGCCCTCAGTGCGGCTCTGGTATGAGCCGGAATATCAACTACAGCCATTATGGAGAAGACAGTAGAACAACTTAAAGAGCGGCAGCGCAAACTCGGGTTATATGAAAAGAAATACCTTTTAAAACTTCAAGCTTGAATAAACCTATAAAAATGTCAATATAGGAGGTTACTCCGTCATAGCTGTCTCCGGAAACAGAAGTGAGGGTATTGTGGACCAGCACGAGCACTACTCAAGCGTCTCGCAGATAAGAACCAGACCAAACGTTGGCGGCGCCATGTTGCGGGGATTCTGCTCATACACAGAACTATGCACAAGAAAACAGGGCCTCAGTAGATAGGGGTGTACCTCCTATCACCTTAGTACCCAAAATCCCAACCGACTAGCAATAGTGTCTCATTCGGTCTCCTACAAATATCAAGAAGCTACGAATGTTTAGACAACCCAGAACACGAGCACTCCCGACTCACCTCAGAGTCGCGGGAACAAGACAATCTTTCGCTCTCACGTATTTGTCCACAATAAGAATAATCAGAGTCACTAAATAAGTTCAAAATGTTTATTTTGACTATAGGGAGTCATAAAACAGTATGCGAACCACGACCAGCAGCAAAATGCATAAAGCTAGCATCATTAGCATTGTTACAATACCATAGAATACAAAAGGAGTCGTCATTTTATAAAGACTGTGAAAAAGGCAAAATAACTGGGCCTAATCACCCTCCCCTTGGCAGTAAGAAGTTATTTTATATAACAGAAGATCTCTAGGCGTTATTAGCAGACCCCCTACCTGAAAGCCTAAACGCAAAGGTTTACATCATAGGAACGGCAGAGCTCAGCTCCATGGAACGGCTTTCTTCGAGTGTGTTTCAAAAACATGCAACAACGCTATATCAAAGCTCGATTCTTCCATACTGCAGCTGTTGGTAACATGTTTTGTCTAGGTAATAGGGACAGACCAGAACAGAATAACAAGAGACATTGTTGATCGACCTTGCACATTATGTTCAGACAGAATTGAAGGGAAAGCTGAGAACGTGAAAAACAATCTGTTATCAGGTACCGGGCAGAGGCAAAGTGTCGCGAAAACAAATGCTTAGCAGTGGCGTGCGCAAAAGCAGCAGCATCGGGCAAGCAAAACTCATGCTAACTTAGCAATGTTGACAATGTATCTAAGGGCCAAATAACCCCATATAACAGTAATGCATTGTTTAGGCACAGTACCGCACTAACGAGGTACAGTACCGCCTTGATGAGATACAGTACCGCGCTGATAAGGTACAGTGCCATGCTGAGGTAGAGTACCACATGGATAAGGTACAGTACTGCATTGATGAGGTACAGTACCATGCTGATGAGGTACGCTACCGCCTTGATGAGATACAGTACCGCGCTGATAAGGTACAGTACCATGCTGAGGTAGAGTACCACATGGATAAGGTACAGTACTGCATTGATGAGGTACAGTACCATGCTGATGAGGTACAGTACCGTGCCGATGAGGTACAGTATTGCATTGATGATGTACAGTACAACGCTGATGAGGTACAGTAGCCCGCTGACGAGGTACAGTACCGTGCTGATGAGGTACAGTACCGCACTCAGAAGGTACAGTACTGTGCTGATGAGGTACACTCCTGGGCTGATGAGGTACACTACCGCGCTGAAGAGGTACAGTACTGTGCTGAGGAGGTACAGTACTGCATTGTTTAGGCACAGTACCGCACTGATGAGGCACAGTACCGCCTTGATGAGATACAGTACCACACTGATAAGGTACATTACCATGCTGAGGTACACCACTGCACTGAGGAGGTACAGTACCACATGGATAAGGTACAGTACTGCCTTGATGAGGTACAGTACCACGCTGATGAGGTACAGTACCGCGCCAATGAGGTACAGTATTGCATTGATGATGTACAGTACCGCGCTGATGAGGTACACTACTGCGCTGATGAGGTACAGTAATGTGCTGAGAAGGTACAGTGCCGCATTGTTTGGGCACAGTACTGCACTGATGAGGTACAGTACCGCCTTGATGAGATACAGTACAGCGCTGATAAGGTACTGTACAGTGCTGAGGTACATCACCGTACTAATGAGGTACAGTACCGCATGGATAAGGTACAGTACTGCATTGATGAGGTACAGTACCATGCTGATGAGATACAGTACCGCGCCGATGAGGTACAGTATTGCATCGATGATTTACAGTACCGCGCTGATGAGGTACAGTACCGCCTTGATGAGATACAGTAGCGTGCTGATGAGGTATAGTACCGTGCTGATGAGGTACATTACCGCATTGATGAGGCACAGTACCGCATGGGTATGGTACAGTACTGCATTGATGAGGTACAGTACTGCACTGATGAAGTACAGTACCGCACCGATGAGGTACAGTACCGCATTGATGAGGTACAGCACCATGCTTATGAGGTACACTACCATCTTGATGAATTACGGTACAGTGCTGATGAGGAACAGTACCGCACTGATGAGGAACAGTACCGCACTGATGGTACCGTACTGCATTCATGAGGTACACTACTGCATTGATGAGGTATAGTACTGCATCAATGAAGTACAGTACTTCATGGATGAGGTAGAGTGCAGTGCTGATTAGGCACAGTGCCGCGCCGATGAGGTACAGTACCGCATGGAAAAGGTACAGTACCACATTCATGACGAACAGTACCGTGCTGATGAGGTACACTACTGCGCTGATGAGGTACACTACTGTGCTGATGAGATACAGTACCGCATTGATGAGGTATAGTACTGCGCCGATGAGGTACAGTACCGCATTCATGAGGTACAGTACCATGCTGATGAGGTACACTATCGTGCTGATGAGGTACATTACCGCACTGATGAGGTACAGTACTGTGCTGAGGAGGTACAGTACCGCATTGTTTAGGCACAGTACCGCACTAATAAGGTACAGTACTGCCTTGATGAGATACAGTACCGCGCTTATAAGGTACAGTACCATGCTGAGGTACAGTACCACATGATACGGTACAGTACTGCATTGATGAGGCACAGTACCACGCTGATGAGGTACAGTACTGTGCCAATGAGGTACAGTATTGCATTGATGATGTACAGTAGCGGGCTGATGAGGTACAGTACCGTGCTGATGAGGTACAGTACCACATTCAGGTGGTACAGTACCGTGCTGATGAGGTACACTACCGGGCTGATGAGGTACACTACTGCGCTGATGAGGTACAGTACTGTGCTGAGGAGGTGCAGTACCGCATTGTTTAGGCACAGTATCGCACTGATGAGGTACAGTACTGCCTTGATGAGATACAGTACTACACTGATAAGGTACAGTACCATGCTGAGGTACACCACCGCACTGATGAGGTACAGTAAAGCATGGATAAGGTACAGTACTGCCTTGATGAGCTACAGTACCACGCTGATTAGGTACAGTACCGCGCCGATGAGGTACAGTACCGCGCCGATGAGGTACAGTATCGCATTGATGATGTACAGTATCACGCTGATGAGGCACACTACCGCACTGATGAGGTACAGTACTGTGCTGAGGAGGTACAGTACCGCATTGTTTAGGCACAGTACAGCACTGATGAGGTAGAGTACCACCTTGATGAGATACAGTAGCGCGCTGATAAGGTACTGTACAGTGCTACGGTACATCACCGCACTGATGAGGTACAGTACCGCATGGATAAGGTACAGTACTGCATTGACGAGGTACAGTACCACGCTGATGACGTAAAGTACAGCGCAGATGAGGTACAGTATTGCATTGATGAGGTACAGTTCTGTGCTTATGAGGTACAGTACTATCTTGATGAAGTACAGTACCGTGCTGATGAGGTACAGTACTGCATTGATGAGGTACAGTACCGCACTGATGGTACTGTACTGCATTGATGAGGTACACTACTGCATCAATGAGGTATAGTACTGCATCAATGAGGTACAGTACTACATCGATGAGGTAGAGTGTAGCGCTGATGAGGTACAGTACAGCGCTGATGAGGTACAGTACCGCACTGATGAGGTACAGAACCGCACTGATGAGGTACAGTACCGCCTTGATGAAAAGTACCGCATTGATGAGATACAGTATCACATTGATGAGGTACAGTACCGCATTGATGAGGTACAGTACCATATTGATGAGGTACAGTACCACATCGATAAGGCACAGTACCAGTACAGCATCGATGAGGTACAGTACCACATTGAGGTACAGTGCCAACTTGATGAGGTACAGTACCGCATCGATGAGATACAGTACCACATCGATGAGGTACAGTACTGCCTTCATGAGGTACAGTACCACAACAGTGAGGTACAGTACTGCATCGATGAGGTACATTACCACATTGATGAGGTAGTGTACCATATTGATGAGGCACAGTACTGCATCAATGTGAGAGCACCGCCTTCATGAGGTACAGTACTGCATCGATGCGGTACAGTACCACATCAATGAGGTACAGTACCACACTGATGAGGTACAGTATCACAATGATGAGGTACAGTACCACCTTGATGAGGTACTGTACCACCCTGAAGTACAGAACTGCATCAAGGAGGTACAGTACGTTTTTGATGAGGAACAGTACTAAATCGAAGAGGTACAGTACCACATCAATGAAGTATAGAATCACATCAATGAGGCACAGTACTGCCTTGATCAGGTACAGTACCTGAGGTAAAGTATCGCATTAATGAGCTACAGTACCACACTGATGATGTACAGTACCACATTGATGAGGTACAGTACAGCATTGATGAGCTACAGTACGGCATTGATAAGGTACAGTACTGCACTGAAGAGATACAGTACTGCATTGGTGAGGTATAGTACTGCATCGATGAGGTACAGTACCGGGTTGATGATGCACAGTACAGTGCCGATGGGGCACAGTACTATGCTGATGAGGTACAGTACCACACTAATGAGGTACAGTACTACGCTGATGGGGCACAGTACTATGCTGATGAGGTACAGTACCACATTGTTGAGGCACAGTACCGCCTTAATGAGGAACAGTACTGCATTGATGAGGCACACTACCACATTGATGAGGTACAGTACCATGTTGATGAGCTACAGTACTGCATTGATGAGGCACCGCACCGCATCGATGAGGTACAGTACCGCGCTGATGAGGTACAATACCATGCTGATGAGGTACAGTACCGCACTGTTGAGGCACAGTACCACGCTGATGAAGTACAGTACTGCATTGATTAGGTATAGTACTGCACTGATAAGGTACAGTACCGTGCTGATGGGGCACAGTACCGTGCTGATGAGGTAAAGTACTGCATTGGTGAGGCACAGTACCACATCGATGAGGTATAGTACTGTGCTGATGAGGTACAGTACTGCATTGATGAGGCACAGTACCGCATCGATGAGGTACAGTACCGCGCTGATGAGGTACAGTACTGCACTGATGAGGTACAGTACCATGCTGATGAGGTACAGTACCGCATTGTTGAGGCACTGTACCACGCTGATGAAGTATATTACCACATTGATTAGGTACAGTATCGTACTGATGAGGTACAGTCCCATGCTGATGGGGCACAGTACTGAGCTGATGAGGTACAGTACCATGCTGTTGAGGTACACTACCCCATTGTTTAGGCACAGTACCGCACTGATGAGATACAGTAACGCCTTGATGAGATACAGTACTGCGCTGATGAGGTACTGTACCGTACTGATGAGATACAGTACCTCATTGATGAGGCACAGTACCGCATGGATAAGGTACAGTAGTGCACTGATGAGGTACAGTACCGCACCGATGAGGTACAGTACCGCATTCATGAGGTACAGTACCGTGCTGATGAGGTACACTACCGTGCTGATGAGGTACACTACTGCACTGATGAGGTACAGTACCATGCTGAGGTGGTACAGTACTGCATTGTTGAGGCACAGTACCGCACTGATGAGGTACGGTACCGCCTTGATGAGATACAGTACTGCGCTGGTAAGGTACAGTACAGCGCCGATGAGGTACAGTACCGCATTGATGAGGTACAGTGCAGCATGGATAAGGTACAGTACCGCATTCATGACGTACAGTAGCATGCTGATGAGGTACACTAACGCGCTGATGAGGTACACTACCGTGCTGATGAGATACAGTACCACATTGATGAGGCACAGTACCACATGGATAAGGTACAGTAGTGCATTGAAGAGGTACAGTACCGCGCCGTTGAGGTACAGTACCGCATTCATGAGGTACAGTACCATGCTGATGAGGTACACAACCGTGAGGATGAGGTACACTACTGCGCTGATGAGGTACAGTACTGTGCTGAGGAGGTACAGTACCTCATTGTTTAGGCACAGTACCGCACTAATGAGGTACAGTACCGCCTTGATGATATACAGTACTGCGCTGATAAGGTACAGTACCATGCTGAGGTATAGTACCACACGCATAAGGTACAGTACTGCATTGATGAGGTACAGTACCACCCTGAGGAGGTTCAGTACCGTGCTGAGGAGGTACAGTATTACATTGATGATGTACAGTATCGTGCTGATGAGGTACAGTAGCGCGCTGAGGTACAGTACCATGCTGATGAGGTTCAGTACCACACTCAGGAGGTACAGTACTGTGCTGATGAGGTACACTACCGGGCTGATGAGGTACACTACTGCGCTGATGAGGTACAGTACTGTGCTGAGGAAGTACAGTACTGCATTGTTTAGGCACAGTACAGCACTGATGAGGTACAGTACCACCTTGATGAGATACAGTACTGCGCTGATAAGGTACAGTACCGTGCTGAGGTACACCACCGCACTGATGAGGTACAGTACCGCATGGATAAGGTACAGTACTGCCTTGATGGGGTACAGTACCACGCTGATGAGGTACAGTACCGCACCGATGAGGTACAGTATCGCATTGATGATGTACAGTACCGCGCTGATGAGGTACACTACTGCGCTGATGAGGTACAGTACTGTGCTGAGGAGGTATAGTACCGCATTGTTTAGGAACAGTACCGCACTGATGAGGTACAGTACAGCCTTGATGAGATACAGTACCGCGCTGATAAGGTACTGTACAGTGCTGAGGTACATCACCGTACTGATGAGGTACAGTACCGCAGGGATAAGGTACAGTACTGCATTGACGAGGTACAGTACCATGCTGATGAGGTACAGTACCGCGCCGATGAGGTACAGTACCGCCTTGATGACATACAGTAGCGCGCTGATGAGGTACAGTACCGTGCTGATGAGGTTTATTACTGCATTGATGAGGCACAGTACCGCATGGATATGGTACAGTACTGCATTGATGAGGTACAGTACTGCGCTGATGGCATCAACTGTGAGAAAAGATTTACATGTCATGCTAAATGATGCCAATATACCAGCATTGCAAATTTCACTCTTAACTCTTTGAAAGACTCTTGCTGTTCTTCTCCCCAGACGTATTTGTTGCCTTTGCGAAGAAGAGACCTTAAAGGCTCAGTGATGTTGGCAAACCCCTTAACAAACTTAGAATAATATTCAGCTAGTCCTAAAAAGGACCTAAGCTGATCTTTATCCTTAGGGCAAGGTGCAAGTTTAATTGCTGCTAAAAGGTTGCATTTAGGAGCAATGCCTTCACTAGAAATGGTATAACCAAGATATTCCACCTGATTGGTTAGAAATTTACACTTGTCTTTGTTCACATTCATGCCCATCTCTTCCAATTTCCACAAAACATGTCTCAAAACAGCATTGTGTTGTTCCACTGTTTTGCCAGAAATCAATATATCGTCTTGGAAATAAACTACACCACTGACGCCCTCAAAGATACCTTTCATCATTCTCTGAAAAACTGACGCTAGACCGAACGGCATGCGAGTGAATTGGAATGTGCCTTCAGAGGTGATGAAGGCAGTTAGCGATTTGGAGTCAGGGTGCAGTTTGATCTGATGATAAGCACTTCTCAAATCAATCTTAGAGAAGAACTTACCACCACCTACAGACTGTAACAACTCATTTATATTGGGCAACGGGAACGTATCAGTGACAATATCTCTGTTAAGGGATCTCAAATCTATGCAGAATCTCAAACGGCCATCAGCTTTCTGAGTTATGACGACCGGAGAAATCCACGCAGATGCCTCAACAGCCTCAATGACTCCTTCTTTTAACATGTCTTGTAACAGTTCTTTGAGGCCATGTCTAACTGATAACGGTACTCTCCTAAGTTTATGCTGAACAGGGCAAGCCTTACGTTTCAATATGATTTTGTGAGAGTAACCTTTCACGCATCCTAACCTCTCTTCAAATACCTTGCGTGCCTCATAAAGTATGTCATCAATCTGTACTCCATCATCCACCACCATAACTAAATTTGGAGGCCTCGGATTTATAACAATGTGGAGATCATACTGGTGCATCCAACCTAGTATAGGAGGACCTTCTTTGGCGATGTACACTTTGCCCTCCGTATAGCACCAAACATGTATCCTAATATGTCAATAGATTGACCTTGATAACCGACAGGGTTAATGTCTTTGTCGGATATGGAGATTCCATTCCACAATGACTTATACAACGATTCAGGAATAACTGTAAACATCGAGCCTGAATCAACCATCAAACTTACATCTTGTCCACACACATTAAAAGTCGCTTTAGGCCTAGTCAGCCTTCTTGTGTCTCCACTAACTTCTGCAATAGAATTGTCCAAAGATTCTTCAACAACTAATACTACATCCGTACTCTTTCTACTTTCAGAGCACTGTTGTACTATATTAACCCTGGGTTTGTACTGGTCAGAACTATCGTTTTGTCTACATACCCATGCATAATGACCTTTGCGACCACATTTTCTGCACACTTGATCAACAGCAAAACATTTCTTTGAATCAGCCAAATGATATTGACTGCCACACCGCATGCATTCTCTCCCTTTGCTTCTGGGCGCAGAATTGAAATAGGAAGTTCCCTTAGAACACTTTTTAGAGACTGCACTAATCTCTGTCTCGACTTCTCAGGGATTACACTAAAGATTAGCAACATCATTTGTACTCTTCTCTCTCATTCCCAGTTCTTTAAAACATTTCTGTGATTCTTTAATCACTTTTGCCATATCTACAGCTTCCTTCAATGAGGGGTCTTTTGCAGCCCACAGTCTTTCCTGAATTTTCCTTTCACGACATTGTACTATCAATTGATCTCGAATTAGTTCATCAGACATTACCCCAAAGCGACATTTCACAGAACGTTCACGGAGCCTAGCAACAAATTCGTCTATGGATTCGTTATCAGATTGAGGTTGAGTGTAGAATTTATATCTGGCCATCACAATATTAACTTCTTTAGAAAACCTAGTTTCTAATCTTTTGACTGCTTCTTTATAAACATCATCCATAGTTTGACCATTTGGACCCATGGCCACTGGTAAGTATTTGAACACACGTTGCCCTTCACTGCCAAGAGCACTAAGCAATAATGCTTTCTTTCTGGCGGGTGAAAAGTTGTGGCCAACTAAAGCAGTGATGTAATTTTCCAGCATTTCAAACCAATCTTCCCACACTATCGTAGGTGTGCCAGACTGGGGTAGAAACATAGGCGGCATAATGACATTAGAGTGTACTGCCATGTTAAAATGAAATACCTTGAATGTTACTAAATGTGGAGAAAGGAAATGTCCAGAAACAGGAAAAACAACAAAATATATGTTTAAAATGGCATATAGTAAATGGTTTAAGGTTTGCAAATCACCGTGAGGACATCTGCACAGAAGTACATATACCGTGTTCAAAGATGTGCAGATCAGCGTAAATCCTATTGCACGAATGTTTGCCACATAATACTGCTGAAATTCCCAGAACGTTAATTTCAGAAGAGACAATGGCTGAAAGTACACAGAATTGCTTAACAACGTATGTGATCTGAAGAAAAAAAACGAGTACCAGAGTAAATGTGCAATGTTCTAGTTTCCAGCTCCAAATACACTGAAAGTAGCAGGTGTGCAAATCACCGTGTATGTGTTTGCCACAAATAACGAAGAAATACCTTGTAATAGGTGCGCCGATACTTAAATAGCCGCCTTAGAAAAACAAACAGACCTGCCGGTAAATCGTTGTCCAACCAGAGGAAACTAAGACTTTGCGTGATACTTCCGATGAATCCTTGTACTCTTCGCATCAAATATGGCGGCACATAGATGACGTTACGTGATGATGTGAGCACAATTTCCATTAAAAAAAAATTATCCCAAAATGGAAGCACGCATTCACCGTAACGGACAGACGCATATGCAGCGTTGCGCTCCAGTGACTCTGCTCACGTATTCAACGTAACAGAATGACGTAGAAGCAGCGCTGCGCTCCAGTGACGCTGCTCCACATATTGAAACGGTTAAATGAAACAGGAGCGCGAGCTCCTGTCCGATCCCAACTGTCACTGCAATCACCCAAATTGCCACAAACACAGTACCTTTTCTTGGCGATTAGACATCCATCTGAGCATGAACACTGTGCACATGAAGCATCACCATGAAAAAGACGAGATCAAACACTTCGATATAAGTGGAAATACCGCACTTGCGAACTGCAACTATGGCCAGGCTGTGCTTCAAGGATCCATTACGAACTTCAAAAATTGTCGCCAAAATGTTATGATGGAACATCCAAATGAAGACAGAAGACAAGGTAAGTTGAAGATGTTCTTTAGTAGGAAGCACAACCTGGCGTCCGACCACCTCGGGAGATCAGCTGCAACTGACAGTCCTCGAGTGCCGTCAGCCTAACATTTTAGCGTGGAACCAAAGGAGAAGTTCCAAGTAAGTAAACACAACATAACACATAACTGATTACTGCATGTGCCTAAGATGGCGGTCCCCAGTGCAAGTCTCATGAGGGACCACTGACTATGTGGGACTTGTAATCAGTATTGAGTCCACCTGTGTGTTTCAGGTAGTGCGCATGTTGCAGACACGAAGCCTCGCACTCTGCACATACTACTGACCTCTTCTGCTGTGAAAGACCCACATACACAGGAAGTCTAGAGGGGTGAGTGTCCTCGCCTGTCCAGCAAATACAGGTAAGTGCGGTCCGCTGATCATGACAATGTCTTGCAGAACTTTTGCTGTGGTGCTGGAAAGTGTTGTAGTGCTGGTAGTTGTGGTAAGTGGACGACGCTAGCTGTAACAGTAGGTTGAGGTAAGCACCTTTGGTAAAATATAAAGTTAGCGCACTAGCAGTGGTGGTGATTGGAACCAAAGAACTGGCTGTGGCCGGGGAGTGAAAGTCAACCCCTGGATGACGGGGTGAATGTGGTTATAGTAGGGACAGTTGTGTCTATTGTGTTTGAATGAGTCAGAACACTCGTTCATACCCTGTGGCCCAGGGACCCCTGGGGGTCTGCAAATCCTACTCAGGGAGTCTGCAACATCTTATTTTTTCTTCTTTTGGTGGACTGATGCCGTTAGGAGTGTGATTGTTTTGGCGGCTGTAGTCAGCACTGGTTGTTTTGATGGATGGATGTCGTTAGGAGTCTGATTGTTTTGGCGGCTGTGGTTAAAGACCGCTGGTTCTTTAGGTGGACGGATGCCGTTAAGAATGTGATTGTTTTGGTGGCTGTGGTTAGAGCACTGGTTGTTTTGGTGGCTATGGTTAGAGCATTGGTTGTTTTGGTGGCTGTGGTTAGAGCACTGGTTGGTTAGGCGGATGTGGTTATGTTTTGGTGGACGGATGCTTTTAGGAGTCTGATTGTTTTTGCGGATGTAGTTAGAACACTGGTTGTTTTGATGGATGTAGTTAGAAAACTTATTGTTTTTGGTGGCTGTGGTTAGAGAGTGCAAGTTGTTTTGGTGGCTGTGGGTAGAGGGTTAGAGCACTGGCTGTTTTGGTGGCTGTGCTTAGAGCGCTGGTTGTTTTGATGGCTGTGGTTAGAGAGTGCAAGTTGTTTTGGTGGCTGTGGTAGGAGGGTTAGAGCACTGGTTGTTTTGGTGGCTGTGGTTAGAGCACTGGTTGTTTTGGTGGCTGTGGTTAGAGCACTGCTGGTTGTTTTTGTGGCTTCAGTTAGACCATTGCTGGTTGTTTTGATGGCTGTGGTTAGGGCAGTGCTGGTTGTTTTGGTGCTCTGGTTAGAGCAGTGCTGGTTGTTTTGATGGTTGTGGTTAGAGCCCTGCTGGTTGTTTTGATGGCTGTGGTTAGGGCAGTGCTGGTTGTTTTGATGGCTGTGGTTAGAGCAGCGCTGGTTGTTTTGGAGCTCTGGTTAGAGGAGGTTGTTGTGATGGCTGTGGTTAGAGCACTGGTTGTTTTGGTGGCTGTGATTAGAGGGCTTGAGCACTGGTTGTTTTAGTGGCTGTAGTTAGAGCACTGGTTGTTTTGGTGCTCTGGTTAGAGCACTGCTGGTTGTTTTGATGGCTGTGGTTAGAGCACTGCTGGTTGTTTTGGTGCTATAGTTAGAGAAGTGCTGGTTGCTTTGATGCCTGTGGTTAACACTGGTTGTTTTGGTGGCTGTGGTTAGAGCACTGTTTGTTTTGATGGCTGTGGTTAGATCACTGGTTGTTTTGATGGCTGTGGTTAGAGCAGTGCTTGTTGTTTTGATGGCTGTGGTTAGGGCACTGGTTGTTTGATGGCTGTGTTTATAGCTCTGCTGGTTGTTTTGATGGCTGTGGTTAGGCATGGTTGGTTGTTTCGGTGCTCTGGTCAGAGCAGTGCTGGTTGTTGTTGGCTGTGGTTAGAGCAGTTCTGATTGTTTTGATGGCTTTGGTTAGAGCAGGGCTGGTTGTTTTGGAGCTCTGGTTAGAGCACTGGTTGTTTTGATGGCTGTGGTTAGAGCACTGGTTGTTTTGATGGATGTGTTTAGAGCTCTGCTGGTTGTTTTGATGGCTGTGGTTAGGCACTGTTGGTTGTTTTGGTGCTCTGGTTAGAGCAGTGCTGGTTGTTTTGTTGGCTCTGGTTAGAGCAGTGCTGGTTGTTTTGTTGGCTGTGGTTAGAGAGCTGGTTGTTTTGATGGCTGTGGTTAGAGCAGTGCTGGTTATTTTGGTGCTCTGGTTAGAGCACTGCTGGTTGTTTTTATGGCTGTGATTAGAGCACTGCTGGTTGTTTTGATGGCTGTGGTTAGAGCACTGGTCGTTTTGATGGCTGTGTTAGAGCACTTTGAGTTTTAATGGCTGTGGTTAGAGCACTGGTTGTTTTGATGGATTTGTTTAGAGCTCTGCTGGTTGTTTTGATGGCTGGGTTAGGCAGTGCTGGTTGTTTTGGTGCTCTGGTTAGAGCAGTGCTTGTTGTTTTGATGGCTCTGGTTAGAGCAGTGCTGGTTGTTTTGATGGCTGTGATTAGAGCACTGCTGGTTGTTTTGATGGCTGTGGTTAGAGCACTGGTTGTTTTGTTGGCTGTGTTAGATCACTGGTTGTTTTGATGGCTGTGGTTCGAGCACTGGTTGTTTTGATGGCTCTGGTTAGAGCACTGCCGGTTATTTTACTGCTCTGGTTAGAGCAGTGCTGGTTGTTTTGATGGCTGTGGTTAGGCACAGCTGGTTGTTTTGATGGCTGTGGTTAGAGCACTGCTGGTTGTTTTGGTGCTCTGGTTAGAGCACTGCTGGTTGTTTTGATGGCTGTGGTTAGAGCACTGCTGGTTGTTTTGATGGCTGTGGTTAGAGCACTGGTTGTTTTGATGGCTGTGTTAGAGCACTGGTTGTTTTGATGGCTCTGGTTAGAGCACTGCCGGTTATTTTATTGCTCTGGTTAGAGCAGTGCTGGTTGTTTTGATGGCTGTGGTTAGGCACAGCTGGTTGTTTTGATGTCTGTGGTTAGAGCACTGCTGGTTGTTTTGATGGCTGTGTTTAGAGCACTGCTGGTTGTTTTAATGGTTGTGTTTAGAGCAATGCTGGTTGTTTTGATGGTTGTGTTTAGAGCACTGCTGGTTGTTTTGGTGCTCTGGTTAGAGCAGTGCTGGTTGTTTTGATGGCTCTGTTTAGGGCAGTGCTGGTTATTTTGATGGCTGTGTTTAGAGCACTGCTGATTGTTTTGATGGTTGTTTTTAGAGCACTGCTGGTTGTTTTGGTGCTCTGGTTAGAGCAGTGCTGGTTGTTTTGATGGCTCTGGTTAGGGCAGTGCTGGTTGTTTTGATGGCTGTGGTTAGAGCAGTGCTGGTTGTTTTGGAGCTCTGGTTAGAGCACTGGTTGTTTTGGTGGCTGTGGTTAGGGCAGTGCTGGTTGTTTTTCTGGCTGTGATTAGAGCACTGCTGGTTGTTTTGATGGCTGTGGTTAGAGCACTGGTTGTTTTGGTGGCTGTGTTAGATCACTGGTTGTTTTGATGGCTGTGGTTAGAGCACCGGTCGTTTTGATGGCTGTGGTTAGAGCACTGGTTGTTTTGATGGATGTGTTTAGAGCTCTGCTGATTGTTTTGATGGCTGTGGTTAGGCAATACTGGTTGTTTTGATGACTGTGGTTAGAGCACTGCTGGTTATTTTGATGGCTGTGTTTAGAGCACTGCTGGTTGTTTTGATGGCTGTGGTTAGAGCACTGCCGGTTGTTTGATGGCTGTGGTTAGAGCACTGTTTTTGTGCTCCGGTTAGGGCAGTGCTGGTTGTTTTGATGCCTGTGGTTAGGCACTGCTGGTTGTTTTGATGGCTGTGGTTAGAGCACTGCTGGTTGTTTTGATGGCTGTGGTTAGAGCACTGCTGGTTGTTTTGATGGCTGTGGTTAGGCACTGATGGTTGTTTTGATGGCTGTGGTTAGGCACTGCTGGTTGTTTTGATGGCTGTGGTTAGAGCACTGCTGGTTGTTTTTGTGCTCTGGTTAGAGCACTGATGGTTGTTTTGATGGCTGTGGTTAGACATTGCTGGTTGTTTTGATGGCTGTAGTTAGACATTGCTAGTTGTTTTGATGGCTGTGGTTAGGCACTGCTGGTTGTTTTGATGGCTGTGGTTAGGAACTGCTGGTTGTTTTGATGGCTGTGGTTAGGCACTGCTGGTTGTTTTGATGGCTGTGGTTAGAGCACTGCTGGTTGTTTTGGTGCTCTGGTTAGAGCACTGCTGGTTGTTTTGAGGGCTGGGGTTAGGCACTGCTGGTTGTTTGATGGCTGTGGTTAGAGCACTGCTGGTTGTTTTTGTGCTCTGGTTAGAGCAGTGCTGGTTGTTTTGATGGCTGTGGTTAACGCTGGTTGTTTTGATGGCTGTGGTTAGACATTGCTGGTTGTTTTGATGGCTGTGGTTAGACATTGCTAGTTGTTTTGATGGCTGTGGTTAGGCACTGCTGGTTGTTTTGATGGCTGTGCTTAGAGCACTGCTGGTTGTTTTTGTGCTCTGGTTAGAGCACTGCTGGTTGTTTTGGTGGTCTGGTTAGAGCACTGCTGGTTGTTTTGGTGCTCTGGTTAGAGCACTGCTGGTTGTTTGATGGCTGTGGTTAGAGCACTGCTGGTTGTTTTTGTGCTCTGGTTAGAGCAGTGCTGGTTGTTTTGATGGCTGTGGTTAACGCTGGTTGTTTTGATGTCTGTGGTTAGACATTGCTGGTTGTTTTGATGGCTGTGGTTAGACATTGCTAGTTGTTTTGATGGCTGTGGTTAGGCACTGCTGGTTGTTTTGATGGCTGTGGTTAGGCACTGCTGGTTGTTTTGATGGCTGTGGTTAGAGCACTGCTGGTTGTTTTTGTGCTCTGGTTAGAGCACTGCTGGTTGTTTTGGTGCTCTGGTTAGAGCACTGCTGGTTGTTTTGGTGCTCTGGTTAGAGCACTGCTGGTTGTTTGATGGCTGTGGTTAGAGCACTGCTGGTTGTTTTTGTGCTCTGGTTAGAGCACTGCTGGTTGTTTGATGGCTGTGGTTAGAGCACTTCTGGTTGTTTTGGTGCACTGGTTAGAGCACTGCTGGTTGTTTTGGTGCTCTGGTTAGAGCAGTGCTGGTTGTTTGATGGCTGTGGTTAGAGCACTGCTGGTTGTTTTGGTGCTCTGGTTAGAGCACTGCTGGTTGTTTGATGGCTGTGGTTAGAGCACTGCTGGAGGTTTTGGTGCTCTGGTTAGAGCACTGCTGGTTGTTTGATGGCTCTGGTTAGAGCACTGCTGGTTGTTTTGGTGCTCTGGTTAGAGCACTGCTGGTTGTTTGATGGCTGTGGTTAGAGCACTGCTGGTTGTTTTTGTGCTCTGGTTAGAGCACTGATGGTTGTTTTGATGGCTGTGGTTAGAGCACTGCTGGTTGTTTTGATGGCTGTGGTTAGAGCACTGCTGGTTGTTTTTGTGCTCTGGTTAGAGCACTGCTGGTTGTTTGATGGCTGTGGTTAGAGCACTGCTGGTTGTTTTGGTGCTCTGGTTAGAGCAGTGCTGGTTGTTTGATGGCTGTGGTTAGAGCACTGCTGGTTGTTTTGGTGCTCTGGTTAGAGCACTGCTGGTTGTTTTTGTGCTCTGGTTAGAGCACTGCTGGTTGTTTGATGGCTGTGGTTAGAGCACTGCTGGTTGTTTTGGTGCTCTGGTTAGAGCACTGCTGGTTGTTTTGGTGCTCTGGTTAGAGCACTGCTGGTTGTTTTGGTGCTCTGGTTAGAGCACTGCTGGTTGTTTTGGTGCTCTGGTTAGAGCAGTGCTGGTTGTTTTGATGACTGTGGTTAGGCACTGCTGGTTGTTTTGGTGCTCTGGTTAGAGCACTGCTGGTTGTTTTGGTGCTCTGGTTAGAGCACTGCTGGTTGTTTTGGTGCTCTGGTTAGAGCACTGCTGGTTGTTTGATGGCTGTGGTTAGAGCACTGCTGGTTGTTTTTGTGCTCTGGTTAGAGCACTGCTGGTTGTTTGATGGCTGTGGTTAGAGCACTGCTGGTTGTTTTGGTGCACTGGTTAGAGCACTGCTGGTTGTTTTGGTGCTCTGGTTAGAGCAGTGCTGGTTGTTTGATGGCTGTGGTTAGAGCACTGCTGGTTGTTTTGGTGCTCTGGTTAGAGCACTGCTGGTTGTTTGATGGCTGTGGTTAGAGCACTGCTGGTTGTTTTGGTGCTCTGGTTAGAGCACTGCTGGTTGTTTGATGGCTCTGGTTAGAGCACTGCTGGTTGTTTTGGTGCTCTGGTTAGAGCACTGCTGGTTGTTTGATGGCTGTGGTTAGAGCACTGCTGGTTGTTTTTGTGCTCTGGTTAGAGCACTGATGGTTGTTTTGATGGCTGTGGTTAGAGCACTGCTGGTTGTTTTGATGGCTGTGGTTAGAGCACTGCTGGTTGTTTTTGTGCTCTGGTTAGAGCACTGCTGGTTGTTTGATGGCTGTGGTTAGAGCACTGCTGGTTGTTTTGGTGCTCTGGTTAGAGCACTGCTGGTTGTTTTGGTGCTCTGGTTAGAGCAGTGCTGGTTGTTTGATGGCTGTGGTTAGAGCACTGCTGGTTGTTTTGGTGCTCTGGTTAGAGCACTGCTGGTTGTTTTTGTGCTCTGGTTAGAGCACTGCTGGTTGTTTGATGGTTGTGGTTAGAGCACTGCTGGTTGTTTTGGTGCTCTGGTTAGAGCACTGCTAGTTGTTTTGGTGCTCTGGTTAGAGCACTGCTGGTTGTTTTGGTGCTCTGGTTAGAGCAGTGCTGGTTGTTTTGGTGCTCTGGTTAGAGCAGTGCTGGTTGTTTTGATGACTGTGGTTAGGCACTGCTGGTTGTTTTGGTGCTCTGGTTAGAGCACTGCTGGTTGTTTTGGTGCTCTGGTTAGAGCACTGCTGGTTGTTTTGGTGCTCTGGTTAGAGCAGTGCTGGTTGTTTTGATGACTGTGGTTAGGCACTGCTGGTTGTTTTGGTGCTCTGGTTAGAGCACTGCTGGTTGTTTTGGTGCTCTGGTTAGAGCACTGCTGGTTGTTTTGATGGCTGTGGTTAGAGCACTGCTGGTTGTTTTGGTGCTCTGGTTTGAGCACTGCTGGTTGTTTTGGTGCTCTGGTTAGAGCACTGCTGGTTGTTTGTTGGCTGTGGTTAGAGCACTGCTGGTTGTTTTTGTGCTCTGGTTAGAGCACTGCTGGTTGTTTTGGTGCTCTGGTTAGAGCACTGCTGGTTGTTTGATGGCTGTGGTTAGAGCACTGCTGGTTGTTTGATGGCTGTGGTTAGGCACTGCTGGTTGTTTTGGTGCTCTGGTTAGAGCACTGCTGGTTGTTTTGGTGCTCTGGTTAGAACACTGCTGGTTGTTTTGGTGCTCTGGTTAGAGCAGTGCTGGTTGTTTTGATGACTGTGGTTAGGCACTGCTGGTTGTTTTGGTGCTCTGGTTAGAGCACTGCTGGTTGTTTTGGTGCTCTGGTTAGAGCAGTGCTGGTTGTTTTGATGGCTGTGGTTAGAGCACTGCTGGTTGTTTTTGTGCTCTGGTTAGAGCACTGCTGGTTGTTTTGGTGCTCTGGTTAGAGCACTGCTGGTTGTTTTGGTGCTCTGGTTAGAGCACTGCTGGTTGTTTGATGGCTGTGGTTAGAGCACTGCTGGTTGTTTTTGTGCTCTGGTTAGAGCACTGCTGGTTGTTTGATGGCTGTGGTTAGAGCACTGCTGGTTGTTTTTGTGCTCTGGTTAGAGCACTGCTGGTTGTTTTGGTGCTCTGGTTAGAGCACTGCTGGTTGTTTGATGGCTGTGGTTAGAGCACTGCTGGTTGTTTGATGGCTGTGGTTAGGCACTGCTGGTTGTTTTGGTGCTCTGGTTAGAGCACTGCTGGTTGTTTTGGTGCTCTGGTTAGAGCAGTGCTGGTTGTTTTGATGACTGTGGTTAGGCACTGCTGGTTGTTTTGGTGCTCTGGTTAGAGCACTGCTGGTTGTTTTGGTGCTCTGGTTAGAGCAGTGCTGGTTGTTTTGATGGCTGTGGTTAGGCACTGCTGGTTGTTTTGGTGCTCTGGTTAGAGCACTGCTGGTTGTTTTGGTGCTCTGGTTAGAGCAGTGCTGGTTGTTTTGGTGCTCTGGTTAGAGCACTGCTGGTTGTTTTGGTGCTCTGGTTAGAGCAGTGCTGGTTGTTTTGATGAGTGTGGTTAGGCACTGCTGGTTGTTTTGGTGCTCTGGTTAGAGCACTGCTGGTTGTTTTTGTGCTCTGGTTAGAGCACTGCTGGTTGTTTTGGTGCTCTGGTTAGAGCACTGCTGGTTGTTTTTGTGCTCTGGTTAGAGCACTGCTGGTTGTTTGATGGCTGTGGTTAGAGCACTGCTGGTTGTTTTGGTGCTCTGGTTAGAGCACTGCTGGTTGTTTTGGTGCTCTGGTTAGAGCACTGCTGGTTGTTTTGGTGCTCTGGTTAGAGCAGTGCTGGTTGTTTTGATGACTGTGGTTAGGCACTGCTGGTTGTTTTGGTGCTCTGGTTAGAGCACTGCTGGTTGTTTTGGTGCTCTGGTTAGAGCAGTGCTGGTTGTTTGATGGCTGTGGTTAGAGCACTGCTGGTTGTTTTGGTGCTCTGGTTAGAGCACTGCTGGTTGTTTTGGTGCTCTGGTTAGAGCACTGCTGGTTGTTTGATGGCTGTGGTTAGAGCACTGCTGGTTGTTTTTGTGCTCTGGTTAGAGCAGTGCTGGTTGTTTGATGGCTGTGGTTAGGCACTGATGGTTGTTTTGATGGCTGTGGTTAGGCTCTGATGGTTGTTTTGATGGCTGTGGTTAGGCTCTGATGGTTGTTGTGATGGCTGTGGTTAGAGCACTGCTGGTTGTTTTTGTGCTCTGGTTAGAGCAGTGCTGGCTGTTTTGGTGCTCTGGTTAGAGCAGTGCTGGTTGTTTTGGTGCTCTGGTTAGAGCACTGCTGGTTGTTTTGGTGCTCTGGTTAGAGCAGTGCTGGTTGTTTTGATGACTGTGGTTAGGCACTGCTGGTTGTTTTGGTGCTCTGGTTAGAGCACTGCTGGTTGTTTTGGTGCTCTGGTTAGAGCAGTGCTGGTTGTTTGATGGCTGTGGTTAGAGCACTGCTGGTTGTTTTGGTGCTCTGGTTAGAGCACTGCTGGTTGTTTTGGTGCTCTGGTTAGAGCACTGCTGGTTGTTTTGATGCCTGTGGTTAGGCACTGCTGGTTGTTTTGGTGCTCTGGTTAGAGCACTGCTGGTTGTTTTGGTGCTCTGGTTAGAGCAGTGCTGGTTGTTTGATGGCTGTGGTTAGAGCACTGCTGGTTGTTTTGGTGCTCTGGTTAGAGCACTGCTGGTTGTTTTGGTGCTCTGGTTAGAGCACTGCTGGTTGTTTTGGTGCTCTGGTTAGAGCACTGCTGGTTGTTTGATGGCTGTGGTTAGAGCACTGCTGGTTGTTTTTGTGCTCTGGTTAGAGCAGTGCTGGTTGTTTTGATGGCTGTGGTTAGGCACTGATGGTTGTTTTGATGGCTGTGGTTAGAGCACTGCTGGTTGTTTTGATGGCTGTGGTTAGGCACTGATGGTTGTATTGATGGCTGTGGTTAGGCTCTGATGGTTGTTTTGATGGCTGTGGTTAGAGCACTGCTGGTTGTTTGATGGCTGTGGTTAGGCACTGATGGTTGTTTTGATGGCTGTGGTTAGGCTCTGATGGTTGTTTTGATGGCTGTGGTTAGGCTCTGATGGTTGTTTTGATGGCTGTGGTTAGAGCACTGCTGGTTGTTTTTGTGCTCTGGTTAGAGCAGTGCTGGTTGTTTGATGGCTGTGGTTAGACATTGCTGGTTGTTTTTGTGCTCTGGTTAGAGCACTGCTGGTTGTTTGATGGCTGTGGTTAGAGCACTGCTGGTTGTTTTGGTGCACTGGTTAGAGCACTGCTGGTTGTTTTGGTGCTCTGGTTAGAGCACTGCTGGTTGTTTTGGTGCTCTGGTTAGAGCACTGCTGGTTGTTTTGGTGCTCTGGTTAGAGCAGTGCTGGTTGTTTGATGGCTGTGGTTAGAGCACTGCTGGTTGTTTTTGTGCTCTGGTTAGAGCACTGCTGGTTGTTTGATGGCTGTGGTTAGAGCACTGCTGGTTGTTTTGGTGCACTGGTTAGAGCACTGCTGGTTGTTTTGGTGCTCTGGTTAGAGCAGTGCTGGTTGTTTGATGGCTGTGGTTAGAGCACTGCTGGTTGTTTTGGTGCTCTGGTTAGAGCACTGCTGGTTGTTTGATGGCTGTGGTTAGAGCATTGCTGGTTGTTTTGGTGCTCTGGTTAGAGCACTGCTGGTTGTTTTGGTGCTCTGGTTAGAGCACTGCTGGTTGTTTTGATGGCTGTGGTTAGGCACTGCTGGTTGTTTTGGTGCTCTGGTTAGAGCACTGCTGGTTGTTTTGGCTGTGGTTAGAGCACTGCTGGTTGTTTGGCTGTGGTTAGAGCACTGCTGGTTGTTTTTGTGCTCTGGTTAGAGCAGTGCTGGTTGTTTGATGGCTGTGGTTAGGCACTGATGGTTGCTCTGATGGTTGTTTTGATGGCTGTGGTTAGGCACTGCTGGTTGTTTTGGTGCTCTGGTTAGAGCACTGCTGGTTGTTTTTGTGCTCTGGTTAGGGCAGTGCTGGTTGTTTTGATGGCTGTGGTTAGGCACTGCTGGTTGTTTTGATGGCTGTGGATAGGCACTGCTGGTTGTTTTGATGGCTGTGGTTAGGCACTGCTAGTTGTTTTTGTGCTCTGGTTAGAGCAGTGCTGATTGTTTTGATGGCTGTGGTTAGACATTGCTGGTTGTTTTGATGGCTGTGGTTAACGCTGGTTGTTTTGATGGCTGTGGTTAGGCACTGATGGTTGTATTGATGGCTGTGGTTAGGCACTGATGGTTGTTTTGATGGCTGTGGTAAGAGCACTGCTGGTTGTTTTGATGGCTGTGGTTAGGCACTGATGGTTGTATTGATGGCTGTGGTTAGGCTCAGATGGTTGTTTTGATGGCTGTGGTTAGAGCACTGCTGGTTGTTTTGATGGCTGTGGATAGGCACTGCTGGTTGTTTTGATGGCTGTGGTTAGGCACTGCTGGTTGTTTTTGTGCTCTGGTTAGGGCAGTGCTGGTTGTTTTGATGGCTGTGGTTAGGCACTGCTGGTTGTTTTGATGGCTGTGGATAGGCACTGCTGGTTGTTTTGATGGCTGTGGTTAGGCACTGCTGGTTGTTTTTGTGCTCTGGTTAGGGCAGTGCTGGTTGTTTTGATGGCTGTGGTTAGGCACTGCTGGTTGTTTTGATGGCTGTGGATAGGCACTGCTGGTTGTTTTGATGGCTGTGGTTAGGCACTGCTGGTTGTTTTTGTGCTCTGGTTAGGCACTGCTGGTTGTTTTGATGGCTGTGGATAGGCACTGCTGGTTGTTTTGATGGCTGTGGTTAGGCACTGCTGGTTGTTTTTGTGCTCTGGTTAGGGCAGTGCTGGTTGTTTTGATGGCTGTGGTTAGGCACTGCTGGTTGTTTTGATGGCTGTGGATAGGCACTGCTGGTTGTTTTGATGGCTGTGGTTAGGCTCTGATGGTTGTTTTGATGGCTGTGGTTAGGCACTGCTGGTTGTTTTGATGGCTGTGGTTAGGCACTGCTGGTTGTTTTGATGGCTGTGGTTAGGCACTGCTGGTTGTTTTGATGGCTGTGGATAGGCACTGCTGGTTGTTTTGATGGCTCTGGTTAGAGCACTGCTGGTTGTTTTGATGGCTGTGGATAGGCACTGCTGGTTGTTTTGATGGCTGTGGTTAGAGCACTGCTGGTTGTTTTGATGGCTGTGGTTAGAGCACTGCTGGTTGTTTTTGTGCTCTGGTTAGAGCAGTGCTGGTTGTTTGATGGCTGTGGTTAGGCACTGATGGTTGTTTTGATGGCTGTGGTTAGGCTCTGATGGTTGTTTTGATGGGTGTGGTTAGAGCACTGCTGGTTGTTTTTGTGCTCTGGTTAGAGCAGTGCTGGTTGTTTGATGGCTGTGGTTAGGCACTGATGGTTGTTTTGATGGCTGTGGTTAGGCTCTGATGGTTGTTTTGATGGCTGTGGTTAGGCTCTGATGGTTGTTTTGATGGCTGTGGTTAGAGCACTGCTGGTTGTTTTTGTGCTCTGGTTAGAGCAGTGCTGGTTGTTTTGATGGCTGTGGTTAGGCTATGATGGTTGTTTGATGGCTGTCGTTAGGCACTGCTGGTTGTTTTTGTGCTCTGGTTAGGGCAGTGCTGGTTGTTTTGATGGCTGTGGTTAGGCACTGCTGGTTGTTTTGATGGCTGTGGATAGGCACTGCTGGTTGTTTTGATGGCTGTGGTTAGGCACTGCTGGTTGTTTTTGTGCTCTGGTTAGAGCAGTGCTGGTTGTTTTGATGGCTGTGGTTAGGCACTGCTGGTTGTTTTGATGGCTGTGGATAGGCACTGCTGGTTGTTTTGATGGCTGTGGTTAACGCTGGTTGTTTTGATGGTTGTGTTTAACACTGGCTGTTTTAGGGGCGCGGAAGACGCTCTGACCTCTTGTCCCGAGTCGCAGCTTTTGCTCCTGGGAGCAGATGGCCGTGCTGTCTGGCGCTCTGACGATAAAAATGGTTTAATTTGTTTTTTATTGGAATTAGTGCAGGGATTTCGCCCTCGCCACCTGGAGCCCCAGCTGCGCCCCTCTGCCCGTGAGGGCACTGGGGCTGACTCTGCCCGTGTTTCTGGTTATTGAGGGTCCTTTTTAGTAGCCACGAGGGGCTATCACGGGCACCTCATTGTTTCCTGTCTGTCAGGGGCCCTCTTCTGTCGGGAAGCCCGTGGCACCCAGAGTAATGGGCTCTGGGCGCGCGCATACATGCAAGAGGCGAAGGGGCCTATTACAACGTGCCCACTGGAGCCTCCGTTCACTGGTCCGTCTCAGTGCCAGCCACAGATCTCGCGCTGACCAGAGCTGGAAGTGGAAAAAGAATACTTCGGAAACCCTAAAACTGGGGGACAAGGTGTGGAAGAGGAAAGGGCGTGGGGTCTCGAGGGGTGAAGCTTGAAAAGCAGTCTTACCCTCAATCTATACATTATTTTTTTTAAATCTGCTGCAAAGAAATTGGCACCAAGGACAAACGTGGCAGCGTCTGGTTTGCTTAATTGGTCAGAAAGAGGCTGCATTTTAAAATGTCTTACAGGTTAAGATCTTTGTGTGCCTGCTGCAGAGCGCGTCGTGTAACATGCGGATCACAGACTTGTTTTTATTTAGATAGGTAAGTGTGGCCAGCCGTGGCCCGTGCAGGTAAGAGCGGTGGGGCAGTGGGGCCAGGTGGGGCAGTGGGGCCGGGTGGGGCAGTGGGGCCGGGTGGGGGAATTTCGCCAGACCGCGATGAGGGGAAATTAATTATTTATTTAATTTTCCTCGTGGTTGTCTATCGAACCCCCCCAACCCAGCCCCCCTGCTCTTACCAGCACGGGCCGCAGCTGAGTGTGCCTACTGCCTTTGACACAGATCATATAGTTACTTCCAGTTCATAAGTTGCAATCCTTCTAATATAGCGCAGTGATCCATTTATCGGCTTCACGGAGCTGCACGCAAACTGTAAGTCATGGGTTTAGATCTTTATTCTTTTTTCTCAATCTGCTATTATTCTAAGATTGTAAATAAGGGTTCCTCCGGGAAGTAATACAGTCTTGTTAGTGCAGACAACTACAATAACTGCATTACATTTTTATATATTGACTTTGTGTTTTTCCCGACCGTTCACTCTTAACATATACTGTCTACATGTATGGATGGTGTGTGATTCCTACACCTTATAAGTTATAACCCTCATTGTCTTATGTAACATTTCCTGTACATTGATTTGCAAACATATATCATTTATTGTGCCTCTGTGTGTGATGTGAAGCGCTCTGACACCCTACACTGGGATGAGCAGCACTATAAAAGAATTTTAAAAATAGTATG
Organism: Calotriton arnoldi; assembly: GCA_963921515.1. Lineage (NCBI taxonomy): Eukaryota > Metazoa > Chordata > Amphibia > Caudata > Salamandridae > Calotriton > Calotriton arnoldi. The sequence continues at coordinate 2,428,236 of CAWUFW010001440.1, forward strand.
TTTCCTTACAGTGGAAGCAAATCTCTTACTTAGGGAGTTGAACAAAGTTAAAAACCTCCCTCCAAATTATAGTTTCTCTTAAATACTTTTGAAGTGATACCAAGCTGGGCGCCTTTGCATTCTTCCATTGCTTTGGCATCAAGGTGTTAGGCTCCAAATAGCTCCCATCCAGTATGGCATTCAAAGAAAATGAGGGCTGATAGCCCTTTAAATCAGGCCTTTGTTTTGGTTTCAGTTGGGAATGTACATACGAAAGCCCCCTCGCCTCCTGCACATTGCTGCTCCGAACAGAATGGAGACAACATGTGAGCATTGCTGAAATGTGTCCTGGTCTCCGAAAATAACACCAGAACAAATTTGGCATATTTCCCTGGGCAAGCCAGATCCCAGATCCGGCCAGAACTTCCGGCCAGAACTAACTGCCAGAACCGGGATCCGGCACATTCCCCCTACTTTCCAGCACTGCCCTTGACTTTTTCGGTTTCAGGTTCGCCCTCTCAGGCAGGCTCCTCGCCTGGGCTGGCCTATAGATCTTTCTGCCCTAGGTGAACATGCCCTCATCTCACTTGCCCCCGAGCGGCACGCACACAACACACAACACACAGATCATACGGCTATTTATTTAATATGACTAGACAATTAGCAATGGTACATTTTGCAAGTGCATGCAGGCTTTCAGACTTTCATCGCTTTTCCAAGAGAATATCTTTCAGCAGCCAGCCCCTTAGTGCACATGAATGATGATACACGAATGAATGTATGAATGCAGACATTGCTTTAAGGAGGCATGCATTCTAAATGTTGTTCCCAACAGTGCACATGAATGATGATACACGAATGAATGTTTGAATGTATGAATGCAGACATTGCTTTAAGGAGGCATGCATTCTAAATGTTGTTCCCAATTATAATTCAAACGCCTGTGAGATTTATCATGTAAGTAAGCCGGAAGCCATAAGGCTGCCTCCTGACAGCTTGAGTGCTATCATAACGGCAACAAATACGTACACACCGTAAAATGTGGGAAAACATTTAGATGTTCTTTGCACCTTTTCCTGGGTCTGGTGGCCCAGGAGACAAACGCAAAGTCCAGGAATGTGTGTTTGACTTCATGGTCACAGGTTCGAATCCCGGCGGGGCCACTCAGCCTTTCATCCTTCTGAGATTGAGTTGGATAACAATAAACATCTGTTATTTCAGAGCCAACGAACCAAATGGTGAACACACACTTCACAAATACACATCACGTTCTAAGCAGGGCCACTGGAATTATGCGATTCTGCAGCGTTTTCTGCATAATTTTGGATTTGCCACATAATCCATCATCATGGGCATAGCTTGTTCACTAAGATGGGAAGGGGTGAGTTTTAGATTTTCCAACAATCACCCTGGCATGCCATGTAAAAATACATTATATGATAAGCAGGGCATGAGGGGCAGTGAAACTTAAAACTCAATATGTGTGTATGTTTTTGTCTGTGTGTGTGCAAAAATCCCAGGTGAAATCCGACAGACACCTCACAATACCTGCCTGAAAGCGCCGATACTCAACTGTTTATTAGAGAATGTATAAGGGGGTGTAACACCCAAAACACCCCCGAAACTATGACCCTGCTTAAAATCTGCTTCATAATTTGTAGATTTTAACAACAAAAAACCTTTGTTTCTAGCTCAAGCGAACCATGGGGCATATTAACAAGGGCTTTATCTCCGCTTTTTTGGCTTAAAAAGCCAAAAAAGCGGAGATAAAACTATCGCCCTATTAACAAGAGGGTGCTAACATGCATAATCGCATGTTAGCACCCTTTTTCCCGACGCCTCCCTTTGCATCTCTAATAAGATGCAAAGTGGGCGTCACTGGGCGTACCCTGGATGGACTACCTTGTAAAATATCGCTGATGTTCACATCGCGATATTTACAAGGCAGCCCACAGGATTTTAGCACACATTAGATTTTGGCGAAAACGGCGGTTTTCGCCAAAAACTAACGTGTGCTAAAATCCTGACTTACCTATGCTTAACATAGGGGGTGGATTATGCTGATACGACCACAGGGCCGTATCAGCAAGGTTATCGCCGTTTTGCAAGGAACATCGCTGGGAATCCAGCGATGTTCCCTGCAAAACGGCGATTTCCCCGCTATCGCTGGTATTTTTATCGCTTTTGAGATAAGCGTCGCTGATAGCGCGCTATCTCAGCGATAACATCCAGCGATAGCCGGCGATAATTATCCTAGCGCTAAGTGCGCTTAGCGATAATTATCGCCGGTTGTTGCTGATATGCCCCCAAGGAACCAAGGAAGAGCGCGTCTCTCTATTGGGTTTTTCCAGATTGATGACCACAAGCTTATTGATTCATCTGTACTGAAAAACGATACTCCATTTGCACAAAGGTTAAAAACGCGTTCCCAGTATTGACTCATTGATGTTACAGGAGACTCCAGCTGACTCCTGTCATTCACGGAGCCCTTTGCTTCCATTTGCCCCCAGTTGTTTTGTTGTTAAAAATTACAAGGTGGCATCTGGTGCTTCATGAAGTACGTGTAGCGATGCATGTGTATAGCGGCCATCTTGGAATGGTAAATAATAGCACGCGTACATCATGACACACCATTGGCCATTTTTAATTTACTGTTCCCGGATCTTCTGCAGCCACAATATGTAGAGCCCTGAGTGCCAAAACAAATGAAGCAAGCAGCAAGATAACAGTATTCAGTGGCCAAGCATTCATAGAAAAAATAAATAAATAATTTTAAAATGATGGGAAATGGAGGGGAGGAGAGCAACGGACAGGGGCAGTTCTGAAACAACGTGTAGCCGTTTGTCTCTCACGAAAAAAAGAAACAATTAAAATAAGTACAAAGTAGGGATGGTGGGGAGTATCAAACTGGGAAACACGCAGGTAAACCGCTGTGTGCAACTGTTGGGCCCTCGCACTGGGGGGGATATATAGGTATTAAAAAATAATAATGAAGCATGGGGGACAGGCTAGCAATGGACGAGCAAGGGTTGGGTGGATTAGAAATGGAGAGAAAAGTGGTGCACTCACGTGGAGTGCTGGAAAAAAAAAACGAAAAATGTAGTCCCCTCGCCTCGGTAGTACAAGGGTTCAAGTCTTCCAATCAAAACTGAGGTAAAGAAGCAATGCTCCAGGGGGTGGACAGACACAAGAAAAGGGATGTAACCATCAAATAAGAATCAGGTACCGAGATAGACATTAAATCCATCCAATGAGGAGTAACCGATGGACTCAAGGCCACTCTATAGATAGTATTGTTGAAATAGTGCTATTAGAGACTCTGATTAGCCGCCTCCCTAGTAAAGAATATATGAAAACCAATGGTGGCAAATATGACACTCATTGTGGCAAAAATGAAGAAAAAACAGTGCTTAATTTGAGCAGGTGTTTTCCGGTGCTTGGCACCGCCACTTCATTGTCAACACCAGCACATATGACAGTCTGCCACATGGTGGCGCTGTCTGTCTAATTTAGAGATGAGCACAACAACAGCTGTTTATTAATTTAATATACATTAACAGTCTCTAATACGTGCCACCGAAGCCATTCTTATAGCTTTAAGGGCCTGGAATAGTCTTAATTGTCACACTTGTGGCAGTGTGATGGTTAGTAGTTGTGTTGGTACAGTCATTGGCAGCGCTGGCAGGGGCAATGGGCGGTGCAAGCTGCAGTGGCCTCCTGACGAGCGCCCTGGCACTTATTTTTTTTTTTACAAATTAAGCACTGAGAAGGAAGGTAACACGATGTTAGTTGGTATTTCTGTCTCCTACAAAGCATCTGGTACTAATCCTGAGCAGCTGAAAGGTCTGCCATTGGGAGAGGTTGAGGGCAAGAATCTTCTGGCTCATGTCAAGGGCAAGCAGCCCTCAGGTCACACTGCTCACTGCTTGTGGTAGACTGCGCCGTCTGATGCCCTTGGAGCGATGACCCTCCTTGGAGTGGAGTGCCATGTCTGCTTGAGTCAGACCAGGGTGCCCTTTATGTAGCCTTTTTGCACAATGCATATGAGAGGGTAGCCTTGTGATGCGGTCATATGGTGAGAACAATAGTACGAGAGTTTGTCCTACGTCTACACGTCTATATGTGCAAAGCACCACAATGTCTAAATACATCACACTACATGTGTTGTGTACACATGAAAGGAAGGTGCACTGCACACTATCAGAAATATAATGAAAACGTATATAAATAGTATCCTAGAAAAGCAAGACAGCACAGGTAGGGGGTAAAGGGCATAGGTCATACATGTAACACACACCATAGGTAAGAAGTCAAATAATATACGATAACATGAATGACAAGAAGAGTGCCTGGAAGGTTGAGGCTACTTGGAAAATGCCTTAGTTTGGAAGATTGGGACAACCGACGAGCCAGACGGGTGTCATTCTTCACCGGGGGCCGGACGCAGAGCAACGGACAAAGGTACATATGAGAATCAGCCCCTGAGTCACATGATGGCACATAACATCTGCACTTTAACTAAAATAAAAATCTGTTATAATCTTCCACAAAGTCGTAAAGCACAAGCACTTTATAAGAGAATTAGTACCCACGAGGAGAATGGAAAGGAAAGAAGACCTGGAAATTCGAAGCGCCAGATGGGTGACACTCCCCTATGGAGCCGGTCACAGAGTAACGGTCAATTGTAAAGACGAAATTAAGCCCTGAGTCAAATGATGGCACATAACAATGGCACCTTATCAGAACTTTTAATCTTCATGAACAATGGTTCCTTTTTGAATGCTATCTTATTGTAATGCAATGGTTTTAATTAATTTATGCAAATACACTTCAACTTTCATTAGTTGCTGTGTTCATATTGTCTGGTTCTGGGGTGTCTTGATGTGATGCTTTTGTCATTCCTTTTCAATGCACAGCAGAATGTACTCCCCAGAGCTGTCACTCATTTATCTTATTTCAACTGTGGGGGCTCCACTGGCACTTTAGCTAATACTTGTGATGGTCAGATGACCTAAGAGGGCGCAATTTGCCATTTCCTGGGCCAGCAGAGTGACTAATATTTCAGTTGGCCCAGATATGAATGTATACATTATCTAGACATCCTCTGAGTACATTGTCAACAGATTTCTATCTATTCCTGGGTAAGATAAAAAAGTGTGTATACCGTGTACAAGCCACTGAGCACTGCGTCACACGCATGTTGTGAAGGCGACACCGCACTTCTGAACACACATATTTGGGTCAAAAGATAACTCATAACAGTGACCAGGCTCCATGGGTGTTTGAAGGACTAGACTTTATCCTGGGGGTCAATGTGTTCACAAGATGTTCGGCAGCGGGACCCAGGATCTCCTATTCTGGGGGTGCACCCAAAAGGGGACCCACCCACAGGGGGGGTCTTCTGTCCCCTCGCATTAGGTTGTTGTGTGTCTGGCAGTAAACAGAATCTGATCCTAGTTTGGGGGTGCAGGCCTGTGTTTACTTGTAGCCCCAGAGAGAGCGGGCCTACCCTCCATGCCTTGTACAACCTGTGCCTGTTTCCTGCTTCCCACCCTTGGTGTCTTTTGTGGTGTGACTGTGTGTGGGGGGTTTCTTGTGCAGTATGACTGTGTGTGGGGTGTCTTGTGTGGTGTGACTGTGTGTTGGGCATGTGACTGTTGTGTGACTGGAGGGTGTGCAGTCTGCATAGTGCACTATAGAGGACAGAATCAGGGCCTGTAGAAAATTGTGGTTCTGCTTGAAAACTGACTTTGTAATTCCCTGTGGGTGTCACAATCTGCATACACATTGCCTTGTCCTGAAACTCTTCGGGTGTTTGGTGGTTTGGGGGAAATACACATTTTCTTCTGTGCCTGCTGCTGGGTGTCCCCTAGAAAGCTGAAGACCTTGGCTGGCACTGCTGTTTTCAGGCAGAGGTTAAATAAACCTCATCGCTTGACAAGCTTCTCTGCCAGCCTTCCAAAACTGAAGAGAAGCAGGACTCTGCCCTGATGTGAGCAGGGAGAGTGGGACACCGGAAGTACTGAGCCACCCAGAAATCACCGGAAGTACTGAGCCACCCAGGAATAACCATAAATACTGAGCCACCCATTAATCACCGGAAGTACTGAGCTACCCATTCATCAGCGGAAATCCTGAGCCACCCATTAATCACCGGAAGTACCGGGCCACTAATTCATCACAGGAGGTATTGAGCCACCCAGGAATCACCGGAAGTACTGAGCCACCCAGAAGACACAAAGACCTTTCACTCAGCTGGCCAGACAGGCCCAAGAAGCGCCTGTGTGGCTGGAAGTCGAGGCCTTGCAGAGAAGCATTGAAGGGTGGTGAGTGCATTGTCCCTGACTTGTGCCTTCCCTGCCCCAGGGAGACCCCTGCCTGTCTGTGTCCGGCCTCCGGGAGGGACAGAGGCCTTTCTCTATCTACAGAGACCCTGCAGTCAGTGTCCAGTTGGCTGCCGTCAGCGGCCTTGATTTTGAAGGCACTGCAGGTTAGTCTCTGACCCCATCAGTTACAAAGATATCTCCCCTTTCAATCATGGTTGGACCCAGTTCCAGGTACCACCCGCTGAACCTTTGTGTTCTTGGTCCTGTCGTTGAGCACCACTGGGGCAGATGCTTGTATAGTCCCATTCCAGAACCAGTTGGGACACGTAACTGGTCCTCAGCTGTGCCCATAGACCCTGTACTTCGGCTACACAGCGTCCTGTTACCCAGAAACAGTGACTCTGGAACTGGCCCACCGGTCACTAAAACACAACTTGCACATTGTATGGAATTCAGTGGCGGCTGGTGACATTTGAAAGTGGTGAGGCGTAAACTTTCTGTCGTAGTGCACCGTGGCGAGCGAGCGCAGCGAGCGAGCCCGAACATCTTAAGGGGGTATGGGGGGTTCTCCCCGAGGAAATTTTGAAAAAATAGTGGGTAAATGGTGCATTTTCAAGCAAATTTGAGAAGCAAGAAGGTTAATAGAGCAATTGTGACCCTTCTCCGGTCGGACGTCCTGACTCCTTCCTCCGGTTCAGTAATCTCCTCATACCCCCCCTCCCGACCCAACACACCTGTGTTGGGATCTTACTCCCACCCACCCATGGTAAGCAACACTTGCCAGTTTACAGTTACTACCTGCGAGATACACACCTCCTGTAAAACAGTTCTGGTAAATCCCCTCCGAATTCAGAGCCTGCTGTTTGAGCACTTAAGTCATAGGGCACATGTATCAAGGAGCACACTCAACTTTCAAACATTATTTGGCTCAATCTGGCATGCAGCACTCTCTCAAAAATCTTTTGACAGTGAGTTAGAGGGAAAGTGTGCACGGGAAGGGTCATGATTAAGAGTGCCAGATTGCAAGAAAAGGTCAGAAAATCGCATACTAAGTGGAAGGGAGGCGCTTCAGTAGTAAAATATTTTTTTGTATGGAGCACCTAATGTCCTTGCACCGATCCTGTCTATATTCTGTAGGCAAAGCGATAACACCCACACAGCACATGGGGTGAAAATAACCAACAAAAGGCAGACTTCTCCTTACAAAGGGCACCACTCCACAGGTAAATGGTTGTGGGTGGCAAGGCAGAGCACAAAGAGACAGACCAAGGACAGTTGTTGTCACCGAACATGTGGCGAGGCGTTCAAGCAAATGAGTGTGGCATTCAATGCCCAGCAGATCACCAAAAACAGGGACTGGAGAGGAAAAGAGTCTGATTCGATGGGCGACAGGTCGCACAACATTCAGCACCATCTGGCGATTAATCTGAAGTGGGACGGTGGGGGGAGAGTGGTCACCTTGCCCCTGCTGCAGAAACCCGGCCTGCAGCATTCTTCCCTTCAATGTGCATTGATATGTACACAACACACTCAAAGAAAAGATGCCTTAGCATCAGAGTGTCAAATTGCCCAAGAAATGTCAGCTAAGACCATGTATTTTGAAAGGCTGGTGAGAGAGGTCAGACTCATAAAAGACACTTCTTTTCAAAAATCCGTTCATTTTTTATCAAATCAGTGTTTATTGTACGAAAACCACAAACCCCACATTACCTATGCACAAAATGTGTACTCTTCCTGGCGGGAGGGATGCTCTGACTGACTTCCACCTGAGCCTCTTCGCACACTGTGTGCTGCTGGCCTACTACTAAGATTTAATTTACAGGTCCTGGGTATATGTAATACCATATACTAGGGAAGTATCAGTAAATTAAAAGTACTCATCAGGTGTAAGCCAATTGTATCATGTTCTAGGGAGAGAGCACAAGCACTTTATCACTGGTTAGCAGTGGCAACGTGCACAGAGCCCTAATGCCAACAAAAATGAAATTCAGAAAACAGGAGGGGTGAAGGCAAAACGTTTTGGGGTGACCCTGTAGAGAGGACCAAGTCTAGCACTGACCTTGACCCTTCTGTCGGATTTCAGGCTCACCAATATGCTGTAAATAAACAGAAGCCCCAAAGGGGAATTGACCAGGGTAAAACACCGACATACTCTACCAAAAGCTGAAAAAGGTACCAGAAAGCTCGTCCTTCAAGCTTAAACTTTATGGGTATCTTGTGTGCCTCATAAAAAATAGTTTTAAGTTTTGTTCTCCCTCCGATATTAAAAGTTACTGCTGATCTGCTTGTACAGGCTCAAGGGTACTGAAACCTAAGACAACTCTTTTTAGTTTATGATTTTGGTCCAGCCACATGTTCTGTGCTACCAACAAGATGTGTATTTAAAGGGGGTCTTCTGGAGCACGTTCAGATGCTAGAGTCACTGCTCGTGTATTTTGCTTCTTGGCATGCTTTGTGACAAAATGTGTTGCTCTAAGTTTTGAAATAAAACTCCAGCATAAGGAAACAGATTTTAAGGTTGGAAAATATGATCTCAGTGTAAGCGATGAAGGTCAGAGGGCAGGTCTGGAATATTTTCACATAAAAGTATTTCTGACTTGGCCCCTCTTCTAAGCACTGGACCGGATCTTGCACCACGTGTACACATTTAATGTAAATAGAGTATTTTAGATGTAGGCCATGTCAGCTGTACTGAATTAACACAATAAAGTATTCGGTATCGATCACAAATATGTTTCACCCTGAGAATGACATAGATTCTGTTCCGATGATACCCAGATTTATGTAACACTTTGAAGCTGGCGCTGGTGGCTCAGTGTGCTAAGGATCTCCGCTTGACCCCATGGCCAAAGGTCCTGACAAGTCCACTCAGCCTTTCATCCATCCGTGGTACCAAAGGGACGTCCGTGGAGTGAGCATGCCTCTCCAAGCATGGCTGGGGTCTAAATGTGCTTTTTACAATTATAAGTTGTTGTGAGGCGACGTGCAACGTAATATAAAACTCGTAAATATGTATATAACCACAAATGTGAATTTCATGTTCGTCTTTTTCTTATGCAATGAAACATTATTCAGTGTATTGTTACTTTATAAATCCGTTAACCACCTAATAACAAATATAAGGCATGCCTCCAGCCAGTACATCTCTAGGTGTGTTGTTTACGCACACTGGCTGTGTGCCGAGCATGTCACCTCTGAGGGTAATTGTTAAGGTGGAGTGGAAGCGCTGTTATTACGGATATAGAAATACACCTTAATTACACAGCATCACATGTTATGGGTCTAGTGTGGGAGATAGCGTCTCTGGCTATTTACCTTTGACTCATGTGAGGGAGCCATCCCTTGTTTACCACACGGAGTCCTTTACAGTCTAGTGGTAATGCCGCTACTTAAAAGCTACCGCCAGATGGGATATCTGATGCATTATGCCCGAGCTGTCCTGCTGGCCTCCAACCATTAGAGTCACCGCTGCATAATGTGGTATGGCATTGTGTAGAGGGGTGTGGAATGTAGTAGCACTTGTGCTGAGCTGTGGTTTGATGTGCAATGGTGTGATGTGGTGTTTGGGGTATGGTGCAATGCAGTGCTGTAAAGTGGGAAGTAGTGTGATGTAGTTCACTGTGGTGTGGGCGGTATGCTGCTGTGCACTGTAGTAAATTGGCTTGGGATAGTGTGCTGGGCACTCTTTTGGAGTGCATAGTTAAACAGACGTCGTTGATGTGCATAAGAATTAAGTGCTGCACAGAGTGTGAAAGTAGGCGGAGAAGTCTGTGGTGTGGCATTTATGTGCAGTTTACAGACACTGTGAGGCCACTGCTATTCCCAAAAACGTCCTTCAATTTAAAATTAGGGTTTTATTTTGGTCCGGGCAGTATTTCCACAGTAAGTAATTTTTACCTAAACTCGTCAGTTTGATAAAGCAAAGTTATTTCAGGAGCAGACAAAATTGCGCCTTGGTTACATTTCATTTAATTAATGCCAGGTGTGCGTCAAGATAGAACAATTAGAGAAGCTAAAGTTGCTCCTGCCTCATAAACCATACCTCAGTACAGGTTCTAGGAATCTGGAGGGAAACACCGAGTGTAACCTAGATCAACCCCGTCAGAGGTTGGCATGGAGTGCTTGAGGGCATGTGCTGGTACATCAGGCAGGTTTCCTGTATTTTTGCCTCCTCTCTGTTTTGCTGACAGACACTTTTCCCATCCCGTCTCCAGAACACCCAAAAGCACTTTGACGTTACATTAAAATGAAGCAAAAAAGAAAAACAGCAGGCTTGATAACATTATCCATACAATGCCCTAGTTACTTGGTTTGAGTGTCGTGGCCATCTTGAAAATACATAAATGCATACTCAAGTGAAGTAGAAAGGATGTTTAATGTCAAAGAAGGACAGTGCAGTCGCGGCTCGTGCGCGGGGGGTGGGGGGGGTGCCGGGGGCCCGGGGGAGTTTTGATTTTGAAATAAAAAAAGAAAATCCTACCTGAGCAGGTCCGCCGTCCGCGCCGCCACGGGTCCAACTCCGTTTGCGCCTATAGCCCCTCTCAGCCAATCCTGGCGCTGCTGGCAGCGCCAGGATTGGTTTAGGGCACGGTTACCTCTTGCCCGCCTGCCCATTAGGAGACCGAGGTTTGAGCCTTTGCTCAACCCTCGCTCTCCTAATGGGCATGTGCAAGCCAGTGCAAACACAAGTGTGCATGACTGGGCACGGCGCGAAAATTCGCTGCCCTTCCCCACTCATGCGCACTTGTGCTGCAGTGCTGCCTGCTGCCCCTGGTCCCTCTGACAATCATGTCAGTCAACATGACGCAGGACCGCCCACCCCCTTCAGATTCTGAAGGGTTTGGGCGGTCCGACGTCATGCTGACTGACATGATTGTCAGTTCTCCCTCGGCTCACTTTGAACTTAAGTAAACTGATTCAGTTTACTTAGGTTCAAAGACGCCGAGGGAGCTGCGGGCGGGGGGGCTACGCCCCAACGCACCAATGGACGCACCGCCCCTGAATTGGAATTAAGTGGAATCCAGTTTATTTCTGGTGGTGAGTTTTTGTATTTTGGGACTTTGATTCACCCTGGGTTTAAGCGCAGTGAGTTGCTCTGACTTGCACCCAGGGTCGCTGAGAAACGAGGGGAGAGGGCAGGTCTCCCGCCGGGCGCCTCTGTCCTGCCAACAGACTGTGGTTACAGAGCCCAACTGGAGAGTTCGGGGGCACCCCACCCCATTCCCGGGGAGAGCGTTGCCTCTATCGGGGGTATCCGTCAGGAGTCAATGGTACCTCAGACCCAGGGAGACCCGAGTAAGCAGCAGTGTCCACCCCGGGAAACAGCCTTTAGATTGCATGCTTTACGTCGCATGCTATTACTACGCGGTTGTTACAACGCGAACCATTACATCGCAAGTCGTTACAACGACTTGCTGTAGGGGGCACAAGGTGTTGGATATACAATCCTTCCCTGCTGTTGCACAAACTGGAGTAGGAATAGTAAATTATACTATTCCTAAGTCCAGCGCGCCCCCTACAGCAAGTCGTTGAAATGACTTGCGATGTAATGGTTTGCGTTGTAACAACGCGGTCGTTGTAACGACCGCGTTTTAATAGCATGCGATATAAAGCATGCGTAGTAAACGTATATATTCCCACTGACCCCTGGGGGCCCGCAGGTAAGGCCTCAGGGGCCCTTCACACCCAGCCACCCCAAGCTTCCGCACTCAACCCTGATCACCCATGACCCCCTCTCTAGCTCACAGACTGGCTCCTTCCATCAGAACTGCGTGGATGAAACGGGACCAGCGGACGAAGTGTTAACATGTATTGATAACAATGACGGTCCCTGAAAACCTAGGACAGGTCGGAAGCAGCTCTATCCCGGCCATCCCTCTTACCCCTTAGTCCGTCCTTCATCACTCAGTCCTCTGCACACCCTCCCCTCCTCTGCCCTCCTGTCCCAGTGATGGCTGGTGGGAGCTCGGACGTTAATTATTAATTAAAACAAAGTGTCCCAGCTGTCTGCGTTGATCTCTGATGCACAGAAGCCCCCCTGGGGCCTCTGACATTATCCCCGCATGGAGGGGGGGGGGGGGGCTCCTGACGGGAAGAGCAGAGAGGGCTTTAATGGGGCAAGAGCGCGTGGACCAGAGCTCTGCGTGACGTGTCCGGGGGCCTTTCACGCATCGAGTCAAGGGTACCATGACAGACACAGAAACCCGGAGGCATGTGACACTCAAGCCGACAATTAATTAACGTCAAAGTTACAGGGCAGACAACAGCATCACGAACCACGCACAAGGACAGGCGTGCACCCTAGCCAGGGCCGGGCTGGGAGCCCGAAGCAGCCTGCAAACGTGGAACCAGCCCCAGTAGGGTGCATGCGAGCCAGGCGGACCACTACAAGGGGCTTTGGGGGCAAGGGCGGTTCCCCACATGAAAATTTGGGAAAATATGACAAAACGGTGCATTCTACAACACGTTTTCATTATATATTCAATTGCTTTTAAAGCCTAGTAAAGGATGACTTTACAGTGCACCAGGATACCCAGTCGTACCGCAAACATTCTTACGGAGAGCACAAAAACATGCCAGGCATGAAACATGAATTTAAATATCACCTAAATGCATACATTACATTTACTGTTGAGCACAGCAGGAAACTGAGAGCACAATGAAAGGCCATTCAAGGGATGTTGGCATCCTCCACCCCAAAGAGGGGCACGGCAGGGCTGGCTTTAGCGCTGGTGGTGCCCGGTGCAACAACATCTTTGGGCACCCTCCCCCACACCCCCTGACCTCCTCCTCCATCCATAGATTCCCTCCCAATCGCCCTCCAACAGCGCCTCTCTTCTCTCCATAGCCCCTCTCACATGTATTTCATTTGTTTTATAGCACCTCTCATACCAGTGTAGGGCTTTGTAGCACTTTACCTCACACACAGAGACAATGGATCTTACATGTGTAAATCAGTGTATAGAAAATGTTACATAAAACAAAGGCGACTACAAGGTGTAGGATTCATGTCATCTATACTGGTAGGCATTTTTTGAGAGTTCTGAGTCTGGAGAAGCACAAACTCAGGATTCAAAATGTAACACAGTGGTTAGGGTCAGCTTTAGTAATAATAATTTATTTCTACCTAAACAAACCAGTTTTAGCAACATTAGGATTACGAAAGACTGGGAAAAAAACATAACTTTCTAACCTGTACCATGAAGTTGCACACAGCTCCTTGATGGCAGTTCATAGCTCGCTGTGCTATATTACGATTCTAATTTACGATTTGCAAGTAAGAAAAGAATGTCTATGAGAAAAGCAGTAACCCACTGAGCTATCCACATAAAATACACATGAGCGATCTGCATGGTACATGTTCTTTGCAGCATTTATGTTAACCCTCTGCGCTACTTTAGATGAGTCAAAGCTGCCACTAGACACAACTCCACCGCTCTCCAGCAGGAACATTAATCACCAGCATTATCTTGACATTTTTATTGTTGCCTGAAAGCTGCAGGATATTAATAGAACTCTGCAGTAGGTGCTTTTAAACCTATAACAATGTGCAAAACACAGTGCCCTCAAGCTCAGCAATAAACCAACCCCCAGGAACAAAACTGGTCCCCACCCTTCCAGCCTCCCGGGGAAACGCCCGACACGTGCTACAACCACCTTATTTAGAAGGCGGTCTTTTAATGTCTATAACTGAATAGTGGGTGTTTTCAGTGAGAATAAAACTCTTATTCAACAGCATGGACCTTGGTTCCGGGGTGAAAACTCCGGAAGTGAGGTACCGGGTGGATGCTCTGCGTCAGACCTCCCAAAGTCGCTCCATGTCACGTCAGCAGCCAGTCTCTACCCACTCAGGGTTTTATTATTTGCACTCTACTAGAGCTAGTACCAGAATGCAAAGAAAACAAGCATTGGCAAAGCCAACAGGACTGGTGTTTGTCAGCCTGCGGGTTTTAAAATGTATTTATTGTAAACTTATGGGATAGCTATTAAACGTTTAAAAGTAATATAAATTACATTTCTACCATCTAAAGGTCGGCTGCATTTGTTTGAAAAATAGTAAAATTGACCCATCATAAAAATAAATAAAAAAACATGAAATTAAAGGATAAACGAAAGCAGACTTTGCCGCCACACCAGGCACTACAATGAACTACTTTTTAGGAGGTTGTGTACATGTGCACAAACAAAATGTTGCCCCATTGCCCCATGCTGTTTATAAATAACTTATTACCCCTTTCAAGGTGTCGAAGCACATTATGGCGAATAGCACGCTACTGCAGAACCCACGGTTAGAGGGAAATTGTTGAATTCATTCAACCCAGCTTTCTTGTGGTAAATTAGATTAAGAGGAGTAAGGTGTGATCATTAGTGGGAGGTATGCAAATGTATGCAAATGTATGGTGGTATGAACAGGTTGGAGCAGATTAGGTATTGTTAGCTAGCACTGGTATGGTTTCAGAAAAGGCGAAGTGATCTGGGAAATGGGGGATGGGCAATTTTCAGAGCTATAATAATTAAGATTAAGGCAGAAAAAAAGCCACTTAGAGTAGGATTTACTCAGGAGGATGTATGCAGAGGATTGGAAGTGAGGAGAGGGTCATTCAAAGTGAAGAAGAAGAGGGAACAACTGAAAGTTTGTTGATGCCTCTACGTTCATCCTCTTACCCACTCGCCCAGACTAGTCCATCCAACATCATCTGTCCCTTGGTAACGCCCTCCTCTGCTACCCCATTTTTGTAGTCCTCTCTGTGATGCCCTATTCCTCTGGCCCCATTATTGTAGTCCTCTCTGTGATGCCCTATTCCTCTGGCCCCATTATTGTAGTCCTCTCTGTGATACCCCATTCCTCTGGCCCCATTATTGTAGTCCTCTCTGTGATGCCCTATTCCTCTGGCCCCATTATTGTAGTCCTCTCTGTGATGCCCTATTCCTCTGGCCCCATTATTGTAGTCCTCTCTGTGATGCCCTATTCCTCTGGCCCCATTATTGTAGTCCTCTCTGTGATGCCCTATTCCTCTGGCCCCATTATTGTAGTCCTCTCTGTGATACCCCATTCCTCTGGCCCCATTATTGTAGTCCTCTCTGTGATGCCCCATTCCTCTGCTACCCCATTATTGAAGTCCTCTCTGTGATGCCCTATTCCTATGGCCCCATTATTGTAGTCCTCTCTGTGATGCCCTATTCCTCTGGCCCCATTATTATAGTCCTCTCTGTGATACCCCATTCCTCTGGCCCCATTATTGTAGTCCTCTCTGTGATGCCCTATTCCTCTGGCCCCATTATTGTAGTCCTCTCTGTGATGCCCTATTCCTCTGCCCCCATTATTGTAGTCCTCTCTGTGATGCCCTATTCCTCTGCTACCCCATTATTGTAGTCCTCTCTGTGATGCCCTATTCCTCTGGCCCCATTATTGTAGTCCTCTCTGTGATGCCCTATTCCTCTGGCCCCATTATTGTAGTCCTCTCTGTGATGCCCTATTCCTCTGCTACCCCATTATTGTAGTCCTCTCTGTGATGCCCTATGCCTCTGCTACCCCATTATTGTAGTCCTCTCTGTGATGCCCTATTCCTCTGGCCCCATTATTGTAGTCCTCTCTGTGATGCCCTATTCCTCTGGCCCCATTATTGTAGTCCTCTCTGTGATGCCCTACGCCTCTGCTACCCCATTATTGTAGTCCTCTCTGTGATGCCCCATTCCTCTGGCCCCATTATTGTAGTCCTCTCTGTGATGCCCTATTCCTCTGGCCCCATTATTGTAGTCCTCTCTGTGATGCCCTACGCCTCTGCTACCCCATTATTGTAGTCCTCTCTGTGATGCCCCATTCCTCTGCTACCCCATTATTGTAGTCCTCTCTGTGATGCCCTATTCCTCTGGCCCCATTATTGTAGTCCTCTCTGTGATGCCCTATTCCTCTGGCCCCATTATTGTAGTCCTCTCTGTGATGCCCTATTCCTCTGGCCCCATTATTGTAGTCCTCTCTGTGATACCCCATTCCTCTGGCCCCATTATTGTAGTCCTCTCTGTGATGCCCTATTCCTCTGCCCCCATTATTGTAGTCCTCTCTGTGATGCCCCATTCCTCTGCTACCCCATTATTGTAGTCCTCTCTGTGATGCCCTATTCCTCTGGCCCCATTATTGTAGTCCTCTCTGTGATGCCCTATTCCTCTGGCCCCATTATTGTAGTCCTCTCTGTGATGCCCTATTCCTCTGGCCCCATTATTGTAGTCCTCTCTGTGATACCCAATTCCTCTGGCCCCATTATTGTAGTCCTCTCTGTGATGCCCTATTCCTCTGCTACCCCATTATTGTAGTCCTCTCTGTGATACCCCATTCCTCTGGCCCCATTATTGTAGTCCTCTCTGTGATGCCCTATGCCTCTGCTACCCCATTATTGTAGTCCTCTCTGTGATGCCCTATTCCTCTGGCCCCATTATTGTAGTCCTCTCTGTGATGCCCTATTCCTCTGGCCCCATTATTGTAGTCCTCTCTGTGATGCCCTACGCCTCTGCTACCCCATTATTGTAGTCCTCTCTGTGATGCCCTATTCCTCTGGCCCCATTATTGTAGTCCTCTCTGTGATGCCCTACGCCTCTGCTACCCCATTATTGTAGTCCTCTCTGTGATGCCCCATTCCTCTGGCCCCATTATTGTAGTCCTCTCTGTGATGCCCTATTCCTCTGGCCCCATTATTGTAGTCCTCTCTGTGATGCCCTACGCCTCTGCTACCCCATTATTGTAGTCCTCTCTGTGATGCCCCATTCCTCTGCTACCCCATTATTGTAGTCCTCTCTGTGATGCCCTATTCCTCTGGCCCCATTATTGTAGTCCTCTCTGTGATGCCCTATTCCTCTGGCCCCATTATTGTAGTCCTCTCTGTGATGCCCTATTCCTCTGGCCCCATTATTGTAGTCCTCTCTGTGATACCCCATTCCTCTGGCCCCATTATTGTAGTCCTCTCTGTGATGCCCTATTCCTCTGCCCCCATTATTGTAGTCCTCTCTGTGATGCCCTATTCCTCTGCCCCCATTATTGTAGTCCTCTCTGTGATGCCCTATTCCTCTGCTACCCCATTATTGTAGTCCTCTCTGTGATGCCCTATTCCTCTGCTACCCCATTATTGTAGTCCTCTCTGTGATGCCCTATTCCTCTGCTACCCCATTATTGTAGTCCTCTCTGTGATGCCCTATTCCTCTGGCCCCATTATTGTAGTCCTCTCTGTGATGCCCTATTCCTCTGGCCCCATTATTGTAGTCCTCTCTGTGATGCCCTATTCCTATGGCCCCATTATTGTAGTCCTCTCTGTGATGCCCTATTCCTCTGGCCCCATTATTGTAGTCCTCTCTGTGATACCCCATTCCTCTGGCCCCATTATTGTAGTCCTCTCTGTGATTCCCTATTCCTCTAGCCCCATTAGTGTAGTCCTCTCTGTGATGCCCTATTCCTCTGGCCCCATTATTGTAGTCCTCTCTGTGATGCCCTATTCCTCTGCTACCCCATTATTGTAGTCCTCTCTGTGATGCCCTATTCCTCTGGCCCCATTATTGTAGTCCTCTCTGTGATGCCCTATTCCTCTGGCCCCATTATTGTAGTCCTCTCTGTGATGCCCTATTCCTCTGGCCCCATTATTGTAGTCCTCTCTGTGATGCCCTATTCCTCTGGCCCCATTATTGTAGTCCTCTCTGTGATGCCCTATTCCTCTGGCCCCATTATTGTAGTCCTCTCTGTGATGCCCCATTCCTCTGCTACCCCATTATTGAAGTCCTCTCTGTGATGCCCTATTCCTCTGGCCCCATTATTGTAGTCCTCTCTGTGATGCCCTATTCCTCTGGCCCCATTATTGTAGTCCTCTCTGTGATGCCCTATTCCTCTGGCCCCATTATTGTAGTCCTCTCTGTGATGCCCTATTCCTCTGGCCCCATTATTGTAGTCCTCTCTGTGATGCCCTATTCCTCTGGCCCCATTATTGTAGTCCTCTCTGTGATGCCCTATTCCTCTGGCCCCATTATTGTAGTCCTCTCTGTGATGCCCTATTCCTCTGGCCCCATTATTGTAGTCCTCTCTGTGATACCCCATTCCTCTGGCCCCATTATTGTAGTCCTCTCTGTGATGCCCTATTCCTCTGCCCCCATTATTGTAGTCCTCTCTGTGATGCCCTATTCCTCTGCCCCCATTATTGTAGTCCTCTCTGTGATGCCCTATTCCTCTGCTACCCCATTATTGTAGTCCTCTCTGTGATGCCCTATTCCTCTGCTACCCCATTATTGTAGTCCTCTCTGTGATGCCCTATTCCTCTGCCCCCATTATTGTAGTCCTCTCTGTGATGCCCTATTCCTCTGGCCCCATTACTGTAGTCCTCTCTGTGATTCCCTATTCCTCTAGCCCCATTAGTGTAGTCCTCTCTGTGATGCCCTATTCCTCTGGCCCCATTATTGTAGTCCTCTCTGTGATGCCCTATTCCTCTGGTACCCCATTATTGTAGTCCTCTCTGTGATGCCCTACGCCTCTGCTACCCCATTATTGTAGTCCTCTCTGTGATTCCCTATTCCTCTAGCCCCATTAGTGTAGTCCTCTCTGTGATGCCCTATTCCTCTGGCCCCATTACTGTAGTCCTCTCTGTGATGCCCTATTCCTCTGGCCCCATTATTATAGTCCTCTCTGTGATGCCCTATTCCTCTGGCCCCATTATTGTAGTCCTCTCTGTGATGCCCTATTCCTCTGGTACCCCATTATTGTAGTCCTCTCTGTGATGCCCCATTCCTCTGCTACCCCATTATTGTAGTCCTCTCTGTGATGCCCTATTCCTCTGGTACCCCATTATTGTAGTCCTCTCTGTGATGCCCTATTCCTCTGGCCCCATTATTGTAGTCCTCTCTGTGATGCCCTATTCCTCTGGCCCCATTATTGTAGTCCTCTCTGTGATGCCCTATTCCTCTGGTACCCCATTATTGTAGTCCTCTCTGTGATGCCCTATTCCTCTGGCCCCATTATTGTAGTCCTCTCTGTGATGCCCTATTCCTCTGGCCCCATTATTGTAGTCCTCTCTGTTATGCTCTATTCCTTTGGCCCCATTATTGTAGTCCTCTCTGTGATGCCCTATTCCTCTGCTACCCCATTATTGTAGTCCTCTCTGTGAAGCCCTATTCCTCTGCCCCATTATTGTAGTCCTCTCTGTGATACCCCATTCCTCTGGCCCCATTATTGTAGTCCTCTCTGTTATGCTCTATTCCTTTGGCCCCATTATTGTAGTCCTCTCTGTGATGCCCTATTCCTCTGCTACCCCATTATTGTAGTCCTCTCTGTGATGCCCTATTCCTCTGCTACCCCATTATTGTAGTCCTCTCTGTGATGCCCTATTCCTCTGGCCCCATTATTGTAGTCCTCTCTGTGATGCCCTCCTCCCCTACCCCATTATTGTAGTCCTCTCTGTGATGCCCTACGCCTCTGCTACCCCATTATTGTAGTCCTCTCTGTGATGCCCTATTCCTCTGGCCCCATTATTGTAGTCCTCTCTGTGATGCCCTACGCCTCTGCTACCCCATTATTGTAGTCCTCTCTGTGATACCCCATTCCTCTGGCCCCATTATTGTAGTCCTCTCTGTGATGCCCTATTCCTCTGGCACCATTATTGTAGTCCTCTCTGTGATGCCCTATTCCTCTGGCCCCATTATTGTAGTCCTCTCTGTGATGCCCTATTCCTCTGGCCCCATTATTGTAGTCCTCTCTGTGATGCCCTCCTCCCCTACCCCATTATTGTAGTCCTCTCTGTGATGCCCTACGCCTCTGCTACCCCATTATTGTAGTCCTCTCTGTGATACCCCATTCCTCTGGCCCCATTATTGTAGTCCTCTCTGTGATGCCCTATTCCTCTGGCACCATTATTGTAGTCCTCTCTGTGATGCCCTATTCCTCTGCTACCCCATTATTGTAGTCCTCTCTGTGATGCCCTATTCCTCTGCTACCCCATTATTGTAGTCCTCTCTGTGATGCCCTATTCCTCTGGCCCCATTATTGTAGTCCTCTCTGTGATGCCCTATGCCTCTGCTACCCCATTTTTGTAGTCCTCTCTGTGATGCCCTATTCCTCTGGCCCCATTATTGTAGTCCTCTCTGTGATGCCCTATTCCTCTGGCCCCATTATTGTAGTCCTCTCTGTGATGCCCTACGCCTCTGCTACCCCATTATTGTAGTCCTCTCTGTGATGCCCTATTCCTCTGGCCCCATTATTGTAGTCCTCTCTGTGATGCCCTACGCCTCTGCTACCCCATTATTGTAGTCCTCTCTGTGATGCCCCATTCCTCTGGCCCCATTATTGTAGTCCTCTCTGTGATGCCCTATTCCTCTGGCCCCATTATTGTAGTCCTCTCTGTGATGCCCTACGCCTCTGCTACCCCATTATTGTAGTCCTCTCTGTGATGCCCCATTCCTCTGCTACCCCATTATTGTAGTCCTCTCTGTGATGCCCTATTCCTCTGGCCCCATTATTGTAGTCCTCTCTGTGATGCCCTATTCCTCTGGCCCCATTATTGTAGTCCTCTCTGTGATGCCCTATTCCTCTGGCCCCATTATTGTAGTCCTCTCTGTGATACCCCATTCCTCTGGCCCCATTATTGTAGTCCTCTCTGTGATGCCCTATTCCTCTGCCCCCATTATTGTAGTCCTCTCTGTGATGCCCTATTCCTCTGCCCCCATTATTGTAGTCCTCTCTGTGATGCCCTATTCCTCTGCTACCCCATTATTGTAGTCCTCTCTGTGATGCCCTATTCCTCTGCTACCCCATTATTGTAGTCCTCTCTGTGATGCCCTATTCCTCTGCTACCCCATTATTGTAGTCCTCTCTGTGATGCCCTATTCCTCTGGCCCCATTATTGTAGTCCTCTCTGTGATGCCCTATTCCTCTGGCCCCATTATTGTAGTCCTCTCTGTGATGCCCTATTCCTATGGCCCCATTATTGTAGTCCTCTCTGTGATGCCCTATTCCTCTGGCCCCATTATTGTAGTCCTCTCTGTGATACCCCATTCCTCTGGCCCCATTATTGTAGTCCTCTCTGTGATTCCCTATTCCTCTAGCCCCATTAGTGTAGTCCTCTCTGTGATGCCCTATTCCTCTGGCCCCATTATTGTAGTCCTCTCTGTGATGCCCTATTCCTCTGCTACCCCATTATTGTAGTCCTCTCTGTGATGCCCTATTCCTCTGGCCCCATTATTGTAGTCCTCTCTGTGATGCCCTATTCCTCTGGCCCCATTATTGTAGTCCTCTCTGTGATGCCCTATTCCTCTGGCCCCATTATTGTAGTCCTCTCTGTGATGCCCTATTCCTCTGGCCCCATTATTGTAGTCCTCTCTGTGATGCCCTATTCCTCTGGCCCCATTATTGTAGTCCTCTCTGTGATGCCCCATTCCTCTGCTACCCCATTATTGAAGTCCTCTCTGTGATGCCCTATTCCTCTGGCCCCATTATTGTAGTCCTCTCTGTGATGCCCTATTCCTCTGGCCCCATTATTGTAGTCCTCTCTGTGATGCCCTATTCCTCTGGCCCCATTATTGTAGTCCTCTCTGTGATGCCCTATTCCTCTGGCCCCATTATTGTAGTCCTCTCTGTGATGCCCTATTCCTCTGGCCCCATTATTGTAGTCCTCTCTGTGATGCCCTATTCCTCTGGCCCCATTATTGTAGTCCTCTCTGTGATGCCCTATTCCTCTGGCCCCATTATTGTAGTCCTCTCTGTGATGCCCTATTCCTCTGGCCCCATTATTGTAGTCCTCTCTGTGATACCCCATTCCTCTGGCCCCATTATTGTAGTCCTCTCTGTGATGCCCTATTCCTCTGCCCCCATTATTGTAGTCCTCTCTGTGATGCCCTATTCCTCTGCCCCCATTATTGTAGTCCTCTCTGTGATGCCCTATTCCTCTGCTACCCCATTATTGTAGTCCTCTCTGTGATGCCCTATTCCTCTGCTACCCCATTATTGTAGTCCTCTCTGTGATGCCCTATTCCTCTGCCCCCATTATTGTAGTCCTCTCTGTGATGCCCTATTCCTCTGGCCCCATTACTGTAGTCCTCTCTGTGATTCCCTATTCCTCTAGCCCCATTAGTGTAGTCCTCTCTGTGATGCCCTATTCCTCTGGCCCCATTATTGTAGTCCTCTCTGTGATGCCCTATTCCTCTGGTACCCCATTATTGTAGTCCTCTCTGTGATGCCCTACGCCTCTGCTACCCCATTATTGTAGTCCTCTCTGTGATTCCCTATTCCTCTAGCCCCATTAGTGTAGTCCTCTCTGTGATGCCCTATTCCTCTGGCCCCATTACTGTAGTCCTCTCTGTGATGCCCTATTCCTCTGGCCCCATTATTATAGTCCTCTCTGTGATGCCCTATTCCTCTGGCCCCATTATTGTAGTCCTCTCTGTGATGCCCTATTCCTCTGGTACCCCATTATTGTAGTCCTCTCTGTGATGCCCCATTCCTCTGCTACCCCATTATTGTAGTCCTCTCTGTGATGCCCTATTCCTCTGGTACCCCATTATTGTAGTCCTCTCTGTGATGCCCTATTCCTCTGGCCCCATTATTGTAGTCCTATCTGTGATGCCCTATTCCTCTGGCCCCATTATTGTAGTCCTCTCTGTGATGCCCTATTCCTCTGGTACCCCATTATTGTAGTCCTCTCTGTGATGCCCTATTCCTCTGGCCCCATTATTGTAGTCCTCTCTGTGATGCCCTATTCCTCTGGCCCCATTATTGTAGTCCTCTCTGTTATGCTCTATTCCTTTGGCCCCATTATTGTAGTCCTCTCTGTGATGCCCTATTCCTCTGCTACCCCATTATTGTAGTCCTCTCTGTGAAGCCCTATTCCTCTGCCCCATTATTGTAGTCCTCTCTGTGATACCCCATTCCTCTGGCCCCATTATTGTAGTCCTCTCTGTTATGCTCTATTCCTTTGGCCCCATTATTGTAGTCCTCTCTGTGATGCCCTATTCCTCTGGCCCCATTATTGTAGTCCTCTCTGTGATGCCCTATTCCTATGGCCCCATTATTGTAGTCCTCTCTGTGATGCCCTATTCCTCTGGCCCCATTATTGTAGTCCTCTCTGTGATACCCCATTCCTCTGGCCCCATTATTGTAGTCCTCTCTGTGATTCCCTATTCCTCTAGCCCCATTAGTGTAGTCCTCTCTGTGATGCCCTATTCCTCTGGCCCCATTATTGTAGTCCTCTCTGTGATGCCCTATTCCTCTGCTACCCCATTATTGTAGTCCTCTCTGTGATGCCCTATTCCTCTGGCCCCATTATTGTAGTCCTCTCTGTGATGCCCTATTCCTCTGGCCCCATTATTGTAGTCCTCTCTGTGATGCCCTATTCCTCTGGCCCCATTATTGTAGTCCTCTCTGTGATGCCCTATTCCTCTGGCCCCATTATTGTAGTCCTCTCTGTGATGCCCTATTCCTCTGGCCCCATTATTGTAGTCCTCTCTGTGATGCCCCATTCCTCTGCTACCCCATTATTGAAGTCCTCTCTGTGATGCCCTATTCCTCTGGCCCCATTATTGTAGTCCTCTCTGTGATGCCCTATTCCTCTGGCCCCATTATTGTAGTCCTCTCTGTGATGCCCTATTCCTCTGGCCCCATTATTGTAGTCCTCTCTGTGATGCCCTATTCCTCTGGCCCCATTATTGTAGTCCTCTCTGTGATGCCCTATTCCTCTGGCCCCATTATTGTAGTCCTCTCTGTGATGCCCTATTCCTCTGGCCCCATTATTGTAGTCCTCTCTGTGATGCCCTATTCCTCTGGCCCCATTATTGTAGTCCTCTCTGTGATGCCCTATTCCTCTGGCCCCATTATTGTAGTCCTCTCTGTGATACCCCATTCCTCTGGCCCCATTATTGTAGTCCTCTCTGTGATGCCCTATTCCTCTGCCCCCATTATTGTAGTCCTCTCTGTGATGCCCTATTCCTCTGCCCCCATTATTGTAGTCCTCTCTGTGATGCCCTATTCCTCTGCTACCCCATTATTGTAGTCCTCTCTGTGATGCCCTATTCCTCTGCTACCCCATTATTGTAGTCCTCTCTGTGATGCCCTATTCCTCTGCCCCCATTATTGTAGTCCTCTCTGTGATGCCCTATTCCTCTGGCCCCATTACTGTAGTCCTCTCTGTGATTCCCTATTCCTCTAGCCCCATTAGTGTAGTCCTCTCTGTGATGCCCTATTCCTCTGGCCCCATTATTGTAGTCCTCTCTGTGATGCCCTATTCCTCTGGTACCCCATTATTGTAGTCCTCTCTGTGATGCCCTACGCCTCTGCTACCCCATTATTGTAGTCCTCTCTGTGATTCCCTATTCCTCTAGCCCCATTAGTGTAGTCCTCTCTGTGATGCCCTATTCCTCTGGCCCCATTACTGTAGTCCTCTCTGTGATGCCCTATTCCTCTGGCCCCATTATTATAGTCCTCTCTGTGATGCCCTATTCCTCTGGCCCCATTATTGTAGTCCTCTCTGTGATGCCCTATTCCTCTGGTACCCCATTATTGTAGTCCTCTCTGTGATGCCCCATTCCTCTGCTACCCCATTATTGTAGTCCTCTCTGTGATGCCCTATTCCTCTGGTACCCCATTATTGTAGTCCTCTCTGTGATGCCCTATTCCTCTGGCCCCATTATTGTAGTCCTATCTGTGATGCCCTATTCCTCTGGCCCCATTATTGTAGTCCTCTCTGTGATGCCCTATTCCTCTGGTACCCCATTATTGTAGTCCTCTCTGTGATGCCCTATTCCTCTGGCCCCATTATTGTAGTCCTCTCTGTGATGCCCTATTCCTCTGGCCCCATTATTGTAGTCCTCTCTGTTATGCTCTATTCCTTTGGCCCCATTATTGTAGTCCTCTCTGTGATGCCCTATTCCTCTGCTACCCCATTATTGTAGTCCTCTCTGTGAAGCCCTATTCCTCTGCCCCATTATTGTAGTCCTCTCTGTGATACCCCATTCCTCTGGCCCCATTATTGTAGTCCTCTCTGTTATGCTCTATTCCTTTGGCCCCATTATTGTAGTCCTCTCTGTGATGCCCTATTCCTCTGCTACCCCATTATTGTAGTCCTCTCTGTGATGCCCTATTCCTCTGGCCCCATTATTGTAGTCCTCTCTGTGATGCCCTATTCCTCTGGCCCCATTATTGTAGTCCTCTCTGTGATGCCCTCCTCCCCTACCCCATTATTGTAGTCCTCTCTGTGATGCCCTACGCCTCTGCTACCCCATTATTGTAGTCCTCTCTGTGATGCCCTATTCCTCTGGCCCCATTATTGTAGTCCTCTCTGTGATGCCCTACGCCTCTGCTACCCCATTATTGTAGTCCTCTCTGTGATACCCCATTCCTCTGGCCCCATTATTGTAGTCCTCTCTGTGATGCCCTATTCCTCTGGCACCATTATTGTAGTCCTCTCTGTGATGCCCTATTCCTCTGGCCCCATTATTGTAGTCCTCTCTGTGATGCCCTATTCCTCTGGCCCCATTATTGTAGTCCTCTCTGTGATGCCCTCCTCCCCTACCCCATTATTGTAGTCCTCTCTGTGATGCCCTACGCCTCTGCTACCCCATTATTGTAGTCCTCTCTGTGATACCCCATTCCTCTGGCCCCATTATTGTAGTCCTCTCTGTGATGCCCTATTCCTCTGGCACCATTATTGTAGTCCTCTCTGTGATGCCCTATTCCTCTGCTACCCCATTATTGTAGTCCTCTCTGTGATGCCCTATTCCTCTGCTACCCCATTATTGTAGTCCTCTCTGTGATGCCCTATTCCTCTGGCCCCATTATTGTAGTCCTCTCTGTGATGCCCTATTCCTCTGGCCCCATTATTGTAGTCCTCTCTGTGATACCCCATTCCTCTGCTACCCCATTATTGTAGTCCTCTCTGTGATGCCCTATTCCTCTGCTACCCCATTATTGTAGTCCTCTCTGTGATGCCCTATTCCTCTGCTACCCCATTATTGTAGTCCTCTCTGTGATGCCCTATTCCTCTGCTACCCCATTATTGTAGTCCTCTCTGTGATGCCCTATTCCTCTGCTACCCCATTATTGTAGTCCTCTCTGTGATGCCCTATTCCTCTGGCCCCATTATTGTAGTCCTCTCTGTGATGCCCTATTCCTCTGCTACCCCATTATTGTAGTCCTCTCTGTGATGCCCTATTCCTCTGCTACCCCATTATTGTAGTCCTCTCTGTGATGCCCTATTCCTCTGGCCCCATTATTGTAGTCCTCTCTGTGATGCCCTATTCCTCTGGCCCCATTATTGTAGTCCTCTCTGTGATGCTCTATTCATCTGCCCCCTGCTGGTACTCACTCTCTCAGCCTATGTCCCAGGCTCATGCACATCCCCCAACATCCATCCTTGGACAACGTCCTCCTCCTCTGCCCCCCTGCTGGCGCCCTGTTAGACTTGGCATCTTTTGGCGTGTTTCCCCTGAGTTTTTGCTTTCTGACCTCCCGGTTTTGACTCTGTTTTTGCTGGCGTAGTGTTTCTGCGCACTTTTCTCACTGCTGATCAGTGGTAAAGTGCAAGTGCTCCTGTGGTAAATTGTGTTATGGATTGGTCTTTCCATGATTGGCCTGTTTGATTTATGTGTCAGTCCCTAGTAAAGTGCACTGTGTGTGCCAGGGCCTGTAAATCAAATGCTGTTGGTGGCCTACAGCACTGGATTGTGCCACCCACACAAACAGCCCGTAAAAGGTAACTCTGGCCTGCCATTGCAGAGCCTGTGTGCAGTCTGGTACTGCCATGTTGACTTGGCAAGTGCACCCACTTGCCAGGCCCTAACCTTCCCTTTTCTTACATGTCAGTCACCCCTCAGGTAGGCCCAAGGTACCCCTGTGGGCAGGGTGCAGTGTATGTGACAGGTAGGACATGCCCTGGTGTGTGTGGCATGTCCTGATAGTGAATTACTGCCCATTTCGTTTTTCACTATTGCAAGGCTACCTGTTCCCCATAGGACAGAATGGGGAGTTTGTTTATGACATCTTATAAACATAACTGGCCCGGGGAATTAGGTAGGAAAATAGAATTTAGTATGCCTGAACTCAGAATCTAAAGATGCATCTTTTAGTGAAGGTGATTTTTACATTCTGTGTTTGAAAATACCACTTTTAGAAAGTAGGTATTTTCATGCTCAGTCATCCCGTGTGCCTCTGCTGGAATGTGGATTGCCTGTCTGGGTTTTGGATGACAGAAGGCTGGGGAGAAGGAGTGGCTCCAGATAGTCTAGGTGGGTCAGAAAAGGGCTGAATAGACCTGGGCTGCAATTGGGAAAGGGGAGGAGATTTCCTTGCACCTCAAAGGGCCTGGTCTGCCTCTGACCATGCCGTCTCCACTTCCTGCCAGGAAGTCACACCAGAGAGGGCAGAACTGGTTCTGGCTGGGCACAGACACTCTGGGCCTGATTCACAGAACTAACTTACGTCAAAAACGTAAAGTTAGTACCTTTTGGTATTCACAGAATACACTTACTCATTTTGGTATTCACAGAATACACTTACTCATTTTGGTATTCACAGAATACACTTACTCATACTAACTTTATGTCCGCACTCGGGCCGGAGATTCCGGCCCGGTGGTGGAGATTCCGGCCGTTTGTGGAGATTCCGGCCCGGAGGTGGAGATTCCGGCCCGGAGGTGGAGATTCCGGCCGTTTGTGGAGATTCCGGCCGGAGATTCCGGCCGTTTGTGGAGATTCCGGCCATTTGTGGAGATTCCGGCCGGTTGTGGAGATTCCGGCCGGTGGCGGAATCTCCACAAACGGCCGGAATCTCCACAAACGGCCGGAATCTCCACCTCGGGCCGGAATCTCCACAAACGGCCGGAATCTCCGGCCCGAGTGCGGACATAAAGTTAGTATGAGTAAGTGTATTCTGTGAATACCAAATGAGTAAGTGTATTCTGTGAATACCAAAATGAGTAAGTGTATTCTGTGAATACCAAAAGGTAATAACTTTACGTTTTTGACGTAAGTTAGTTCTGTGAATCGGGCCCTCTCTGCCTAAGAGATCAAAGGATTTTGGGATATAAATATTGGGGCCCAGACCCCTGACTTTTAGAACTCTTTTGGACCAAGAAGACTGCCAAGAAGAAGAGCTGGGGAAGCTGTGAGGAGGAACTACCACTTTGCTGTGTGCTTTGCTGTGTTGGCCTGCAGTGGCTGCTTCTGTCTTGGGCAGTGAAAGGACTGGACTGGACTTTCTGCAATCTACTTTTGTGAGTTTCTCCAAGGGCTTGAGGTAGAGCTTGCCCCCTGTTCAAGAAGTCTCAGGAACAGCAAAGACTTCAAGTTCTTCTGCCCTCAGCACTGGGGACTGTGTGTTTTGTGCTGCAACAGAAGAAAAAGCAACCAGACGCCATCTACGACGCCGCTGCCGACTCCGTGTCCTGAAGGCACCGCAGAGGGCACCGCCTCAACGCCCCACCGCGACCCTGGTCTCACCAACGACGCCTGCTGACGCCACCACCGAGCCGCTGCTCGCACCGCGACCTGTGGGCCCCGAACTCCGCACCGCCTCGCTTCACGACGACGCCTTGGTATCCCCGACGACGCCGCTCCACGCCGAAATCTACGCCGCTGCTTGCACCGTGGTTCGAGGGCACCGCTCGTAAAGTTACACGACGCACCGCCCTCATCCCGCACCGCAGCCTTGCCTACCGACACCGGTGCCATCGACTCCAGTTCGTCAGCCGACGACAGCGCTTCAGCAACGACGACGCCGCTGCTTGCACCGCGACCTGCCAGCACCGCGATGAGCACCGCATTCACTTCGCACCGCGACCCTGGTCTCACCGACGACGCCATCTGACGCCGCCACCGAGCCGCTGCTCGCACCGTGACCTGAGGGCACTGCACGCCGCACCGCTGCACTTCGCACCGCAGCACCCGACGTCTACCGACGCCAGCGCTCGTGACTTCAACAGAGAGGAGTTCGATCTGCAACGCATGTGACTTCGAGGGCCCCGACGACTCCTGCACCGACCTCCGGAACCGACGCCTGCGGACGCCATGCCTTCAGAGCTCAACGAGAGGTCGCCGGCGCCCTGCATTTCTAAAGGTACTGTTTGCGGGTCTTCCCGACACCGTAGCTGGCCCGCGACGCCGCGGTCAGCCAGAACTGTTTGGATTTGTTTGTTCACGATGCCGTGGTAGCCCCGGATGGTGCTATCGACATCAAGGAACTGTTTTTCAAGCATATTTTTGATAACTGAAGATTTTTAAGTACTGTATCGTGGATTTTTATCGTTTCTGGTCTTGTCTTAAGTATATAAAAATATTGGATATTTTTCTAAACTGGTGTGGTGTCCTTTTGTAGTGCTTACACTGTATTACTGTTGGTCATGTGCAAATGCTTTACACACTGCCTCTAAGATATATAAGTCCACAGGTGATCTACTTGTGCACAAGCTGAGGCGATCTAGCAAAGCACCAACACATTTCAGGCATCCATGGGAATGGGAGAATTTCATAAAATGTACCTGAAATGTATCCAACTGGCAAGACACATTTGTGGAGAACAAATGGTGTATTATGCTGAACACCTGTTAAAGGAAAGACTCCAGATGGCGCTGGTCCCTGGTGACAATGGTCGACTCTATGGTTTCTCCAGGCGTAATGAAAATGCAACAATCACTGAAGACAAATGGAAAATACAAATTGATGAATTATATGGACATACTATGCCTGGCGTCCCGACCTTAAAGATCAGTTGGTGCCAAGATCACTGGAGGATTGCTTTAGAGATAATAAAGACAAACTAATTATTGCATGATTGCCCATCTCGACATCGGGGGTGTGACCTTTGCTTCAACATCTAGCAGAGGGGGTAACTGCAAAGAATATTCTGCCCTGAGGCCAAACAAGCTTTACAACTAGACACAGCTCTAAAGACAGGATCATGGCATTGACTGCGCTAGCATCAAGGACACTAGAAGAATACTACAAGCATCAAGGACACTAGAAGAATACTACAAGCATCAAGGACACTAGAAGAATACTACAAGCATCAAGCACACTAGAAGAATACTACAAGCATCAAGCACACTAGAAGAATACTACAAGCATCAAGGACACTAGAAGAATACTACAAGCATCAAGGACACTAGAAGAATACTACAAGCATCAAGGACACTAGAAGAATACTACAAGCATCAAGGACACTAGAAGAATACTACAAGCATCAAGGACACTAGAAGAATACTACAAGCATCAAGGACACTAGAAGAATACTACAAGCATCAAGGACACTAGAAGAATACTACAAGCATCAAGGACACTAGAAGAATACTACAAGCATCAAGGACACTAGAAGAATACTACAAGCATCAAGGACACTAGAAGAATACTACAAGCATCAAGGACACTAGAAGAATACTACAAGCATCAAGGACACTAGAAGAATACTACAAGCATCAAGGACACTAGAAGAATACTACAAGCATCAAGGACACTAGAAGAATACTACAAGCATCAAGGACACTAGAAGAATACTACAAGCATCAAGGACACTAGAAGAATACTACAAGCATCAAGGACACTAGAAGAATACTACAAGCATCAAGGACACTAGAAGAATACTACAAGCATCAAGGACACTAGAAGAATACTACAAGCATCAAGGACACTAGAAGAATACTACAAGCATCAAGTGTTGATGGGAAGGCCAAGGTACAGCGTTTGAGAAAGATAAAAGGAGCCATCTATGGAACAAACCTATGAACTAATGTACAGATCCCACCCTTTTATGGTGATTTAAAGGCTTTCACAAGAACACCTGGGTACAGATGACGCTTAGCAAAACTGGAGTTGTCACCAAACCCCCCGCCCCCACCCCACTAGAAAATGGAATACAACAGGGCTGTATTTTAGCACCCTGTCTATTTATCCTACACGTAGGAGACGGATTCATTCATTTCAAGGCAGCAAATTGTTTTGCTCCAAAATTAGGCAACACAAACCTCTCTAGGTTGGTGTTAGCTGATTACCTAGTGCTAATCGATAATACCCCGTTCCACTGCGTGTCCTAAACAATTATACTCGAAAGATTTTAATGGGAACAAAAATTATGACTTTTGTATAACTTTAGAGAAAACTAATAAAATATATATTTGAGGTCAGTTAATGGAACGGAGATTGGAAGAGAGCGTGATTATGTGTAGGAATCAACTCGAACACTAGACTTAAGAATAAATGCACGTGCGCGGAAGTAGGATTCAGGCTTCAATGACGTCACACAGCATTAGGACTCAGACAGATGGATTCTCACGGCTTGTAGTTGTCTAAACTGTCTGGATATGTTGTGCCATTGACCCCAATGGCGATACAAAATCTGCGAAAACCAGCGACAGGCCTACTATTCCAACGCGTCATGCGTGAGAATGCACTATAAAAGCAGAGAAAAAAAAGACTTAAAAAAATGTAACTGCGTAGCACCATGGACGCACCCGGACCGAGTGCAGAGGACAACGTGAACCCCACAAGCCCCACAGACTACCAGCCAGGAACCCCTGGGCCGGGGAAGGGCAAGGAGAAGAGGAAGACGGGGTTCAGTCCGCAGGAAAACCGGATCATCGTCACGGAGGTGACCGAATACTACCAACAACTGTTCGTCACCTCCACCGTGTCATCGGCAACACAAACGGAAATATGGCAGTCCATCTTGAACAACGTGAATGCAGTCGGAGTGTCGAGGAGGTCAATGGAGGAGGTCAAGAGGCGCTGGCATGACGTCAAAAGCCAAACCAAGCAGAAACTCGCTGCCAACCGGAAGGGAGCAACGGCCACTGGAGGTGGGAGTCCTGCGCCACAGGAGGAGCTGGATGAGCTGGAGGAAATGGTGGCCTCAGTCATCAGTGCGGAGACTTGCAGAGCTGAGGCTGCGACGACAGCCATCTGCATTAACTGAGGGGCGTGGATCCGTCAAAGTCACTGAAGGCTATGCCAGTGGGTGAACCTGCATGTCCATCATCCTGCCCGCCTTTGTGCCAGTCAAGACTGCTCCTCTTTCATCCTTGTTCTTGAGATAGAGGTGGTCGCCCTGAGCCACTACAAGAGTCATCATTCTTCTGCATATGGCTGAGGAGATATTACTGTTAGAAGGTGAAACAGCATCTGCTCCAGACAAGGGTGCTTCCTTGTTTCCTGGAGGTGCTACCAATAGCGGCTGATGTAAGGGAATTGTGGTGGGGCGGGGGCAGTGGGGAGAACAGGGGGCAGCGTGGGGGTGGCAGCGCAAGGGGGCTGAAATTTTTAAAAAAAACATACCTACCGGTCTTCTGCTCGCAGGGCTGCTCCCTGGGCTTCTCCTCTGTTACAGGCTGAAGATACCAGCTTCCCCTGTGGCCAATCCCGACGCTGCTCTCACCATGAGAGAAGCGTTGGGATTGAGCAGAGCACACTGGTTTAGCGCTCCATCAGGACATGGGAACCTGTGCCTGCTGATCTCCCCACCCAGCAATACAGCTGGGTGGGAGAGATGTCAGTGCGCATGACGGTTTGGCCGGCCATCATAGGCCGGACAAACCGTCATGTGCACTCACAGCAGAGCCCACCACTCCTCCTCGCCCTGCTGCAGTGCTGTGGCCCCGCCCCCAAGACAGCCGCAGGGCGAAAAATAAACTGATCTGCACTTAGATCGTTTTATTTTTTGTTGCCTCTGCGGGCAGTGGGGCAACGCTCCTCCGCCATAGCGGAGGGGCCGCCCCTGGTTGCTACCCCATCCTGTGGAGGACTCACCAACCTGTCATTGCCAAATCCATTGGTAAATTTCCCTTGTGGACAGCTGTCGTGTTAGTTGCCAACTGCGGGGACCAATCTGCCTCTCAGTACCAATTGGTACCCAGAATTAGACCAGTTTACGTGATCCCAGATGTTCATTGTGCGGTTTGTGGTGACTCTGTGTCCCCTATTACAGCCCCAGAGTTTCACCATACAAGAAACCCAGGAGACCAGAGACACAACTCAGTTTCTTCTGCCGAATCCTGTCCCCTTCTGCCCCATTGAGTCTCCATCTGGACCCCAAACTTCTTTTTTGGGGAGTTCAATGTGTTCACAGAAACTTACTTAGTTCTCTTGCATTAACCCAGTGCTGCGGGGAAAGTAGCTCAAAGGGTAGAGATGTAATTGCTGAAAGAGATACAAACCAGTGCAAAGGGTGAATGTGTCATTGCTGAAAGAGTTACAAACCGGTACAAAGGGTGAATGTGTCACTGCTGAAAGAGTTACAAACCGGTACAAAGGGTGAATGTGTCATTGCTGAAAGAGTTACAAACAGGTACAAAGGGTGAATGTGTCATTGCTGAAAGAGTTACAAACCGGTACAAAGGGTGAATGTGTCACTGCTGAAAGAGTTACAAACCGGTACAAAGGGTGAATGTGTCACTGCTGAAAGAGTTACAAACCGGTACAAAGGGTGAATGTGTCATTGCTGAAAGAGTTACAAACCGGTACAAAGGGTGAATGTGTCACTGCTGAAAGAGTTACAAACCGGTACAAAGGGTGAATGTGTCACTGCTGAAAGAGTTACAAATCGGTACAAAGGGTGAATGTGTCATTGCTGAAAGAGTTACAAACCGGTACAAAGGGTGAATGTGTCACTGCTGAAAGAGTTACAAACCGGTACAAAGGGTGAATGTGTCATTGCTGAAAGAGTTACAAACTGAAACCGGTACAAAGGGTGAATGTGTCACTGCTGAAAGAGTTACAAACCGGTACAAAGGGTGAATGTGTCATTGCTGAAAGAGTTACAAACCGGAACAAAGGGTGAATGTGTCATTGCTGAAAGAGTTACAAACCTGTACAAAGGGTGAATGTGTCACTGCTGAAAGAGTTACAAACCGGTTCAAAGGGTGAATGTGTCACTGCTGAAAGAGTTACAAACCGGTACAAAGGGTGAATGTGTCACTGCTGAAAGAGTTACAAACCGGTACAAAGGGTGAATGTGTCACTGCTGAAAGAGTTACAAACCGGTACAAAGGGTGAATGTGTCACTGCTGAAAGAGTTACAAACCGGTACAAAGGGTGAATGTGTCACTGCTGAAAGAGTTACAAACCGGTACAAAGGGTGAATGTGTCACTGCTGAAAGAGTTACAAACCGGTACAAAGGGTGAATGTGTCACTGCTGAAAGAGTTACAAACCGGTACAAAGGGTGAATGTGTCACTGCTGAAAGAGTTACAAACCGGTACAAAGGGTGAATGTGTCACTGCTGAAAGAGTTACAAACCGGTACAAAGGGTGAATGTGTCACTGCTGAAAGAGTTACAAACCGGTACAAAGGGTGAATGTGTCACTGTTGAAAGAGTTACAAACCGGTACAAAGGGTGAATGTGTCACTGCTGAAAGAGTTACAAACCGGTACAAAGGGTGAATGTGTCACTGCTGAAAGAGTTACAAACCGGTACAAAGGGTGAATGTGTCATTGCTGAAAGAGTTACAAACCGGTACAAAGGGTGAATGTGTCACTGCTGAAAGAGTTACAAACCGGTACAAAGAGGTGAATGTGTCACTGCTGAAAGAGTTACAAACCGGTACAAAGGGTGAATGTGTCACTGCTGAAAGAGTTACAAACCGGAACAAAGGGTGAATGTGTCACTGCTGAAAGAGTTACAAACCTGTACAAAGGGTGAATGTGTCACTGCTGAAAGAGTTACAAACCGGTACAAAGGGTGAATGTGGCACTGCTGAAAGAGTTACAAACCGGTACAAAGGGTGAATGTGGCACTGCTGAAAGAGTTACAAACCGGTACAAAGGGTGAATGTGGCACTGCTGAAAGAGTTACAAACCGGTACAAAGGGTGAATGTGTCACTGCTGAAAGAGTTACAAACCGGTACAAAGGGTGAATGTGTCACTGCTGAAAGAGTTACAAACCGGTACAAAGGGTGAATGTGTCACTGCTGAAAGAGTTACAAACCGGTACAAAGGGTGAATGTGTCACTGCTGAAAGAGTTACAAACCGGTACAAAGGGTGAATGTGTCACTGCTGAAAGAGTTACAAACCGATACAAAGGGTGAATGTGTCACTGCTGAAAGAGTTACAAACCGGTACAAAGGGTGAATGTGTCACTGCTGAAAGAGTTACAAACCGGTACAAAGGGTGAATGTGTCACTGCTGAAAGAGTTACAAACCGGTACAAAGGGTGAATGTGTCACTGCTGAAAGAGTTACAAACCGGTACAAAGGGTGAATGTGTCATTGCTGAAAGAGTTACAAACCGGTACAAAGGGTGAATGTGTCATTGCTGAAAGAGTTACAAACCGGTACAAAGGGTGAATGTGTCATTGCTGAAAGAGTTACAAACCGGTACAAAGGGGGAATGTGTCACTGCTGAAAGAGTTACAAACCGGTACAAAGGGTGAATGTGTCACTGCTGAAAGAGTTACAAACCGGTACAAAGGGTGAATGTGTCACTGCTGAAAGAGTTACAAACCGGTACAAAGGGTGAATGTGTCACTGCTGAAAGAGTTACAAACCGGTACAAAGGGTGAATGTGTCATTGCTGAAAGAGTTACTAGTACAAAGAGTAGACATATTGCTGAAAGAGATGCAGACTAGAACAAGGAGTGTACATGTGCATTGTGGAAGGAGATACAAACTAGCACAAAGGATGGACATATCACTGCTGAAAGAGATAAAAACTAACACAGGGGTAGACATACGATTGATGAAAGATAAACAAACTAACAGAAGAGTAGACAAATCATTGCTGCAGGAGATACAAACACAAAGGGTAGACATACTGTTGAGATACAAACACAAAGGGTAGACATTCTGTTGAGATATAGACACAAAGGGTAGACATACTGTTGAGATACAAACACAAAGGGTAGACATACTGTTGAGATATAGACACAAAGGGTAGACATACTGTTGAGATACAAACACAAAGGGTAGACATACTGTTGAGATACAAACACAAAGGGTAGACATACTGTTGAGATATAGACACAAAGGGTAGACATACTGTTGAGATACAAACACAAAGGGTAGACATACTGTTGAGATACAAACACAAAGGGTAGACATACTGTTGAGATACAAACACAAAGGGTAGACATACTGTTGAGATATAGACACAAAGGGTAGACATACTGTTGAGATATAGACACAAAGGGTAGACATACTGTTGAGATACAAACACAAAGGGTAGACATATCATTACTGAAAGAGATACAAACACAAAGGGTAGACATACTGTTGAGATATAGACACAAAGGGTAGACATACTGTTGAGATACAAACACAAAGGGTAGACATATCATTACTGAAAGAGATACAAACACAAAGGGTAGACATATCATTACTGAAAGAGATACAAACACAAAGGGTAGACATATCATTACTGAAAGAGATACAAACACAAAGGGTAGACATATCATTACTGAAAGAGATACAAACACAAAGGAGTAGACATATCATTACTGAAAGAGATACAAACACAAAGGGTAGACATATCATTACTGAAAGAGATACAAACACAAAGGGTAGACATACTGTTGAGATATAGACACAAAGGGTAGACAAACTGTTGAGATACAAACACAAAGGGTAGACATACTGTTGAGATACAAACACAAAGGGTAGACATACTGTTGAGATATAGACACAAAGGGTAGACATACTGTTGAGATACAAACACAAAGGGTAGACATACTGTTGAGATACAAACACAAAGGGTAGACATACTGTTGAGATACAAACACAAAGGGTAGACATACTGTTGAGATATAGACACAAAGGGTAGACATACTGTTGAGATATAGACACAAAGGGTAGACATACTGTTGAGATACAAACACAAAGGGTAGACATATCATTACTGAAAGAGATACAAACACAAAGGGTAGACATACTGTTGAGATATAGACACAAAGGGTAGACATACTGTTGAGATACAAACACAAAGGGTAGACATATCATTACTGAAAGAGATACAAACACAAAGGGTAGACATATCATTACTGAAAGAGATACAAACACAAAGGGTAGACATATCATTACTGAAAGAGATACAAACACAAAGGGTAGACATATCATTACTGAAAGAGATACAAACACAAAGGGTAGACATATCATTACTGAAAGAGATACAAACACAAAGGGTAGACATATCATTACTGAAAGAGATACAAACACAAAGGGTAGACATACTGTTGAGATATAGACACAAAGGGTAGACATACTGTTGAGATACAAACACAAAGGGTAGACATACTGTTGAGATACAAACACAAAGGGTAGACATACTGTTGAGATATAGACACAAAGGGTAGACATACTGTTGAGATACAAACACAAAGGGTAGACATACTGTTGAGATACAAACACAAAGGGTAGACATACTGTTGACATACAAACACAAAGGGTAGACATACTGTTGAGATATAGACACAAAGGGTAGACATACTGTTGAGATATAGACACAAAGGGTAGACATACTGTTGAGATACAAACACAAAGGGTAGACATACTGTTGAGATGTAGACACAAAGGGTAGGCATACTGTTGAGATACAAACACAAAGGGTAGACATACTGTTGAGATATAGACACAAAGGGTAGACATACTGTTGAGATACAAACACAAAGGGTAGACATACTGTTGAGATACAAACACAAAGGGTAGACATACTGTTGAGATACAAACACAAAGGGTAGACATACTGTTGAGATACAGACACAAAGGGTAGACATACTGTTGAGATACAAACACAAAGGGTAGACATACTGTTGAGATATAGACACAAAGGGTAGACATACTGTTGAGATACAAACACAACGGGTAGACATACTGTTGAGATACAAACACAAAGGGTAGACATACTGTTGAGATACAAACACAAAGGGTAGACATACTTTTGAGATATAGACACAAAGGGTAGACATACTGTTGAGATATAGACACAAAGGGTAGACATACTGTTGAGATACAAACACAAAGGGTAGACATACTGTTGAGATATAGACACAAAGGGTAGGCATACTATTGAGATATAGACACAAAGGGTAGGCATACTGTTGAGATACAAACACAAAGGGTAGACATACTGTTGAGATACAAACACAAAGGGTAGACATACTGTTGAGATACAGACACCAAGGGTAGAGATATTGTTGAGATACAGACACCAAGGGTAGAGATATTGTTGAGATACAGACACCAAGGGTAGAGATATTGTTGAGATACAGACACAAAGGGTAGACATACTGTTGAGATACAAACACAAAGGGTAGACATACTGTTGAGATATAGACACAAAGGGTAGACATACTGTTGAGATACAAACACAAAGGGTAGACATACTGTTGAGATACAAACACAAAGGGTAGACATACTGTTGAGATACAAACACAAAGGGTAGACATACTGTTGAGATATAGACACAAAGGGTAGACATATCATTACTGAAAGAGATACAAACACAAAGGGTAGACATACTGTTGAGATATAGACACAAAGGGTAGACATACTGTTGAGATACAAACACAAAGGGTAGACATACTGTTGAGATATAGACACAAAGGGTAGACATACTGTTGAGATACAAACACAAAGGGTAGACATACTGTTGAGATACAAACACAAAGGGTAGACATACTGTTGAGATACAAACACAAAGGGTAGACATACTGTTGAGATATAGACACAAAGGGTAGACATACTGTTGAGATATAGACACAAAGGGTAGACATACTGTTGAGATACAAACACAAAGGGTAGACATACTGTTGAGATATAGACACAAAGGGTAGGCATACTGTTGAGATATAGACACAAAGGGTAGAGATATTGTTGAGATACAGACACCAAGGGTAGAGATATTGTTGAGATACAGACACAAAGGGTAGAGATATTGTTGAGATATAGACACAAAGGGTAGACATATCATTACTGAAAGAGATACAAACACAAAGGGTAGACATACTGTTGAGATATAGACACAAAGGGTAGACATACTGTTGAGATACAAACACAAAGGGTAGACATGCTGTTGAGATACAAACACAAAGGGTAGACATACTGTTGAGATACAAACACAAAGGGTAGACATACTGTTGAGATACAGACACCAAGGGTAGAGATATTGTTGAGATACAGACACCAAGGGTAGAGATATTGTTGAGATACAGACACAAAGGGTAGAGATATTGTTGAGATACAGACACCAAGGGTAGAGATATTGTTGAGATACAGACAGAAAGGGTAGACCTATGGTTGAGATACAGACACAAAGGGTAGAGATATTGTTGAGATACAGACACCAAGGGTAGAGATATTGTTGAGATACAGACACAAAGGGTAGAGATATTGTTGAGATACAGACACCAAGGGTAGACATACTGTTGAGATATAGACACAAAGGGTAGACATATCATTACTGAAAGAGATACAAACACAAAGGGTAGACATACTGTTGAGATATAGACACAAAGGGTAGACATACTGTTGAGATACAAACACAAAGGGTAGACATACTGTTGAGATATAGACACAAAGGGTAGACATA
The DNA here is from genome assembly GCA_963921515.1 of Calotriton arnoldi. NCBI lineage: Eukaryota > Metazoa > Chordata > Amphibia > Caudata > Salamandridae > Calotriton > Calotriton arnoldi. Next base: position 2,468,050 of record CAWUFW010001440.1, read on the forward strand.
CTGTTGAGATACAAACACAAAGGGTAGACATACTGTTGAGATATAGACACAAAGGGTAGACATACTGTTGAGATATAGACACAAAGGGTAGACATACTGTTGAGATATAGACACAAAGGGTAGACATACTGTTGAGATATAGACACAAATGGTAGACATACTGTTGAGATATAGACACAAAGGGTAGACATACTGTTGAGATATAGACACAAAGGGTAGACATATCATTACTGAAAGAGATACAAACCGGTACAAAGGGTGAATGTGTCACTGCTGAAAGAGTTACAAACCGGTACAAAGGGTGAATGTGTCACTGCTGAAAGAGTTACAAACCGGTACAAAGGGTGAATGTGTCATTGCTGAAAGAGTTACTAGTACAAAGAGTAGACATATTGCTGAAAGAGATGCAGACTAGAACAAGGAGTGTACATGTGCATTGTGGAAGGAGATACAAACTAGCACAAAGGATGGACATATCACTGCTGAAAGAGATAAAAACTAACACAGGGGTAGACATACGATTGATGAAAGATAAACAAACTAACAGAAGAGTAGACAAATCATTGCTGCAGATACAAACACAAAGGGTAGACATATCATTACTGAAAGAGATACAAACACAAAGGGTAGACATACTGTTGAGATATAGACACAAAGGGTAGACATACTGTTGAGATACAAACACAAAGGGTAGACATACTGTTGAGATACAAACACAAAGGGTAGACATACTGTTGAGATATAGACACAAAGGGTAGACATACTTTTGAGATAGAAACACAAAGGGTAGACATACTGTTGAGATACAAACACAAAGGGTAGACATACTGTTGAGATACAAACACAAAGGGTAGACATACTGTTGAGATATAGACACAAAGGGTAGACATACTGTTGAGATATAGACACAAAGGGTAGACATACTGTTGAGATACAAACACAAAGGGTAGACATACTGTTGAGATATAGACACAAAGGGTAGGCATACTGTTGAGATACAAACACAAAGGATAGACATACTGTTGAGATATAGACACAAAGGGTAGACATACTGTTGAGATACAAACACAAAGGGTAGACATACTGTTGAGATACAAACACAAAGGGTAGACATACTGTTGAGATACAAACACAAAGGGTAGACATACTGTTGAGATATAGACACAAAGGGTAGACATACTGTTGAGATACAAACACAAAGGGTAGACATACTGTTGAGATATAGACACAAAGGGTAGACATACTGTTGAGATACAAACACAAAGGGTAGACATACTGTTGAGATACAAACACAAAGGGTAGACATACTGTTGAGATACAAACACAAAGGGTAGACATACTGTTGAGATATAGACACAAAGGGATAGACATACTGTTGAGATATAGACACAAAGGGTAGACATACTGTTGATATACAAACACAAAGGGTAGACATACTGTTGAGATATAGACACAAAGGGTAGGCATACTGTTGAGATATAGACACAAAGGGTAGGCATACTGTTGAGATACAAACACAAAGGGTAGACATACTGTTGAGATACAAACACAAAGGGTAGACATACTGTTGAGATACAGACACCAAGGGTAGAGATATTGTTGAGATACAGACACCAAGGGTAGATATATTGTTGAGATACAGACACCAAGGGTAGAGATATTGTTGAGATACAGACACAAAGGGAAGACATACTGTTGAGATACAAACACAAAGGGTAGGCATACTGTTGAGATATAGACACAAAGGGTAGACATACTGTTGAGATACAAACACAAAGGGTAGACATACTGTTGAGATACAAACACAAAGGGTAGACATACTGTTGAGATACAAACACAAAGGGTAGACATACTGTTGAGATATAGACACAAAGGGTAGACATATCATTACTGAAAGAGATACAAACACAAAGGGTAGACATACTGTTGAGATATAGACACAAAGGGTAGACATACTGTTGAGATACAAACACAAAGGGTAGACATACTGTTGAGATATAGACACAAAGGGTAGACATACTGTTGAGATACAAACACAAAGGGTAGACATACTGTTGAGATACAGACACCAAGGGTAGAGATATTGTTGAGATACAGACACCAAGGGTAGAGATATTGTTGAGATACAGACACCAAGGGTAGAGATATTGTTGAGATACAGACACAAAGGGTAGACATACTTTTGAGATACAAACACAAAGGGTAGACATACTGTTGAGATATAGACACAAAGGGTAGACATACTGTTGAGATATAGACACAAAGGGTAGACATACTGTTGAGATACAAACACAAAGGGTAGACATACTGTTGAGATATAGACACAAAGCGTAGGCATACTGTTGAGATATAGACACAAAGGGTAGGCATACTGTTGAGATACAAACACAAAGGGTAGACATACTGTTGAGATACAAACACAAAGGGTAGACATACTGTTGAGATACAGACACCAAGGGTAGAGATATTGTTGAGATACAGACACCAAGGGTAGAGATATTGTTGAGATACAGACACCAAGGGTAGAGATATTGTTGAGATACAGACACAAAGGGTAGAGATATTGTTGAGATATAGACACAAAGGGTAGACATATCATTACTGAAAGAGATACAAACACAAAGGGTAGACATACTGTTGAGATATAGACACAAAGGGTAGACATACTGTTGAGATACAAACACAAAGGGTAGACATACTGTTGAGATACAAACACAAAGGGTAGACATACTGTTGAGATACAAACACAAAGGGTAGACATACTGTTGAGATACAGACACCAAGGGTAGAGATATTGTTGAGATACAGACACCAAGGGTAGAGATATTGTTGAGATACAGACACAAAGGGTAGAGATATTGTTGAGATACAGACACCAAGGTAGAGATATTGTTGAGATACAGACAGAAAGGGTAGACCTATGGTTGAGATACAGACACAAAGGGTAGAGATATTGTTGAGATACAGACACCAAGGGTAGAGATATTGTTGAGATACAGACACAAAGGGTAGAGATATTGTTGAGATACAGACACCAAGGGTAGGCATACTGTTGAGATATAGACACCAAGGGTAGACATATCATTACTGAAAAGATATAAACACAAAGAGTAGTAAACCTAACTCTGCTAAAAGACATACTATGCTGCACACTGTGGAGCGCCTTCATTTCAGTGTTTAGAGAGCAAGAACCAGAGGCGTTCACAGCCCAACATACTACAGAAGCATCAGAGATCTTGAGAGTATTTGCAATCCCAAGAATTGACCCTACCACAGTATTTTGCCGATCCGCCAGCTAGACATATCTTTGTGGCTCTATATATGCCCCAGAGGTGCTGTGGCCTTCTCTTTTTGTATATACCTTAATTGTGACTATTCTACAGTTTGCTATAAGTAAAGACCTCTACTCTTTTCAGCTAGAGTTCAGTAGAGACAGGGGCCTTTTGTAGGAATCTGGCTCTGTATATACTATACCAAAGTGAGGTATAGTGTGCACAGAGTCCAGTGGAACCCCAAAGGTAGGCAGAGGTAAAGTTAGATAGCACCTCTCTCTCTCTCTCTATTTGTGGTAGTGTGGTCGAGCAGTAAGGCAGTATCAGAGGACAGTGTTAAGCATTTGTTGTGCACACTCAGGCAGCAAATGTTGTCACACACTCAAAGACTGAACTTCAGACCAATTGTTTTTGAATGAAAATATTCTTTTAGTTATTTTATTTTCTAGAACCAAGCAAGCCTGGCACAGGTAAGCAATAAATACTTTACAGTAGTAATGCAGTTTGTAAACAGTTTGAATTGTAATTGTATATGCACTTTGTTTTGACTTACAGTATGGTTGCAGAGAAATGCAATACTTTGTAAATACAGTACATAGACTTGAATGGGCTTTTCAGTAAAATACCAGGTAAGTTACTTTTTAGGTTACTTTTCTTACTCAGAGTAGTATACCTGGATACTAATCTGGGACATTTCCTGTAAACAGGTAAGTAAAATAGTTTTGGTTAAATAGTACAATTTTAAAGAATTTCTTTAGGTTTTCAAACTCCACACTTAGAAACTTTTCCAAGAAAAACAGTCAATGTTATCCTATGGAGGAAAACAGTGTTATCGGTTTTGAGGTAAGTATTTGGTAGTGGGAGTTGAGGTTCTGGGGGTAGACTCAGGGGTCCCCCAGGGTCAAGGATGCACTCTAGTTACACCCTCAGTGGCACTAGGGCGGCTGGGTGCAGAGTGCTGAGGCCCAATGTTATCCAATGGTGGATAGGGGGCCTCCGGTTGGTGGCTGCTGGCGAGCAGGCCACTTGGTTGTGGGAGCAAAGCACCTGGACTTTAGCTCAGGGCAAATGGGGAAACAAAGTACCACCAAAGGTGCACCCTCAGCGGCTCTAGGGCGGCTGGGTGCAGGGTGTGGTTTCGACGTCGGGCGCCCTGTTGTTTGCAATGGGGAACCTCCGGTTTGCAAAGGCACTGCAGGCTTGAGGACGAAGGTCTTCTGGGTGTGACCACCACTTCGAGAGGTAAGTTGGGAAGTTAGGGGTTGGTTAGGCACCGTCAGTTTGGCCACCCAAGGCCGTGGGGCGTCGGGTGCCGGGGTGCCTTTTGGGGTCGGATCTTCTTACCAGCTCCTGGTCGCGGTTGGGGGACCTTCCATATTTAGGCTGCAGGCGTTGGCTGGAGGCTTCAGGCAGGTCAGGGGTCGCAGGATCTCGGGTCAGGATCGCCGGGCGGACCTCCTCGTTGTGTTTGCCCACTCGGCGGGTGCAGAGTGGTGCAGATTCGCGGTGTCCGGCCAGAGCCAGAGGTTGCAGATGAACAAATCCGGTGTTCACGGGAGACAAAGTCTTTGTGGTTCAAGGCAGGCTGGTCCTCCCGGGTTTTCGAGGTTGCTGGCTGCAGGATACACCAGGATTTCGCAGGAGCAGGTTCAAGGTGGAGACAGGTCGGTAGGGCTGGGGCCAAGTCAGTGGGTGTCTTCCTCTTGTTAGCTTCGGCACGGCTGTTCGGTCCTTCTTCTTCTTTTCTTGTTGCAGGTTCTTGTCTGAGGAAGCAAGGTTCAGGGGTGCCCCTAAATACTAGATTTAGGGGTGATACAGGTAGGTAAAAAGGTTGGGACCAATGGGTCCCTTCCCTGGGGTGGGTACACCCCCTATTATGCCACCCTCCAGTGGGAGAGGGCATAAGCCTTTTCCTGGTTGGCTGAGTCCCCCCATCTGCAAGATGGCGGGGACTGAGAGTTGTGCTTCACCTCGCCTCCCCCACCTGAGTGGTGGAGTTGGCAGAGGTGGGCACACCTCTCTTCCTCACTTGTTTTTCCCGCCGGTTCTCCCGCCCAAAGTGGGGGTCAGAACCAGTGGGGACCAGTTGCTGAAAGCAGCAAGTGGCCTGGGGAAGCTCACAAAGGCGGCAAGCCTTTGAAGCTTCCCCTTCGTGAACCCTGCCCATCCTGGGGGAGGAGGCTTGGCACCTCGTCCCAGGATGTGCATTGTTTCAGGCCCCAGAGAGCAGCAGGCTCTTGACCCAGGGGTCCAGAAACATGTCTGGTGGTGGCAGCTGAAAGCAGCCACTCAGACAGGACACTAGTGGTAGGTCGTTTTTCAGGGGGCATCTCTAAGATGCCCTCTGTGTGCATTTTTCATTAAATCCCACACTGGCATCAGCGTGGGTTTAATGTGCTGAGAAGTTTGATACCAAACTTCCCAGTTTTCAGTGTAGCCATTATGGTGCTGTGGAGTTCGTAATGACAGACTCCCAGCACGATATACTCTTAATGGCAGCACTGCACTTACAATGTCTAAGAATGGACTTAGACACTGTAGGGGTACAGGGCTCATGCACCTGTACCCTCACCACTGGTATAGTGCACCCAGCAACTAGAGGGGTGACTGATCTATGCCAGGGCAGTGGGTTGTAGGCATGGCACACAGGGATGTGTACCATGTCGACTCTTCACTTTGTTCTGCACCAAAACACGTAGCCTGCAAAGGCAGTGTGTGTGTGTAAAGGTACAGGGCCTCTAAGGGTGGCACAATAAGTGCTGCAGCCCTTAGTGGTCTTCCCTGGTCACAGTGCCCTGGGTACCTGTGGTACCATTTACCAGGGGCTGACCTGTGGCCAGAGATGCCAATTGGGTTAGTTTTGGGGAAGAACACAGGCCCTGGGAACCTGATTGGCAGGGACCCAGGGCACATCAAGTGAAAAGTGCATCAGTGGTCTGGCAAAAAGTGGGGGGGTTACTGCAACAGAAACCCACTTCCTTACACAAGCCCCCCCCCCCAGCCCAAAGGCCAGGAGACTCAGCCAAAGCTGGGAGAGTCTTCCTAGTCTTTCAGGCGAGGAAGTGGTTTGAAAGTTGCAGGGCCTACTCTGCCTTACACCCTTCTGTCCAGGTCAGTCCCTTTGGGGAGCTGGCCTACCTCAACAGTTTCAGGACCTAATTCCCAATGCTCTTTTCCTAGCTCTTTACCCCCTCTTTTTAGGTTGGGTTCAGAGGTGGCTTCCTCTGCAATTTCTAACTTAGCTAGGGCAAAGCACAGCTTGCCCACAGAGGTCACCCACAGCTCGAGCAACCCCACTATGACCAATAGGGTCAGGGGGCTTAACTTGCTATTTGGCAGGGGGCTAGGCCACCATGTCAAGGACAGTACTGCCATGAAGGCTAACACCCAGCAGAGGCTACTGACAGCTGTCAGTGCCCAGAACCACACCTTTAGCTCTTCACTGGTAGGTGAAGTAGCTAACTTCCAGGCTTCTTTGGGTTTGGGGGGCCTGTCTGCTGTTTTAGGGTGGGGGGTCACTACACTTGGTAGTGAACACCCTTCTTCCACCCTCTGTTCTGCCAGATGAGGAGCCACCAATTCAGGCTGGACAGTTGCATGAGTAGTCAGGTCTTTTTGTTGGCTAGGGGGGACCTTACCAGTGCCAATTTTGGAGTCCTCCCTTACTTGGATAGAATCTCCCTGGCCCACTGGAACTGTGGCTAACTGTTGCCCACCTTTCCTTCACTGTTTCTTCTTTTTCTTTTGGGGCTTAGCTGCACTAGCTGCAGGTTCAGCCCCCCCAGGTGTTTTGGGTGAGGTCTGGCACTGGGCCAGTACCTCTTTTTGGCTCAGTCCAACCTCTGGGTGGTCATTCCCAAGGAGACAATCAAGGGGGAGGTCTTTACCGACTACCACCTTTCTCCAACTAAGGGACCCAGCTATTTCTAAGGGCACTACAGCCATAGGCCTAACAGTGACACCCCCGGGACAGCCCTTACTCTTTTTGTTTCCCCTGGGACATACTGGTTTGAGAGAACCAACCTGTCATGCACCACAGTGTGACTGGCACAGGTATCTCTCAGGGCAATGGCTGGGATTCCATTCACCAGTAGGTGGTGGAAGTGTCTACTCCCCTCTGGAATCTCCAACTTACCTTGTGGGCCCATTTTCCAGTTGAAGGCTATGAGGGCTTCCTCATCTGAGGAATCACCCTCTAAAGCTACATTGGCAACCCATGGAGCTACACTAGGGACTGTAAGTTTTTTTTAGGACAGCTGGGGTCCTTGGTGTGGTGTCCTGCCTTTTGGCAGTTGTGACACCATAACCTGTTGGGATCCCAATTCTTACCTTGGTACCCAGTTTTAGTTTATGAGTTGTCTTTGGGCCCTCCCTCCTGGTCAGGTTTTTGGGGGGCTACCTGGGACTCCTTACTTTTATCTTTTAGAGGCTCACTGTCTTTCCTCTGGGGAGGTTTTGTAACCCCTTTCTTTTGGTCACCCCCAGTGGACGTCCTAGGTACCCTTGTCTTGACCCAATGGTCCGCCTTCTTTCCTAATTCTTGGGGAGAAATTGGACCTAGGTCTACCAGATACTGATGCAACTTTTCATCAATACAATTACTTAATATGTGTTCTTTCATAAACAAATTATAAAGACCATCATAACCTTGCACTTTGTGTCCAGTTAACCAAGCATCCAGTGTCTTAACTGAGTAGTCTACAAATTCCACCCAGGGCTGACTCTGGGTTTTCTGAGCCCCCCTGAATCTAATTCTATACTCCTCAGTTGTGAGTCCAAATCCCTCAATCAGAGTTCTCTTCATGAGGTCATAAGACCCAGCATCTGCCCCACTAAGGGTCAGAAGTCTGTCTCTGCACTTACCAGAGAACAGCTCCCAAAGGAGTGGCCCCCCCACCCCCCAGTGAGTCTTCTTCACCCTTCTGGCTTCACAAGCCTTTTCAAAGGCTGTGAACGATTTGGTGATATCATCACCCTCCTCAAATTTAGGGACAATCCCTTTAGGGATCTTGGGATCATAGGATCCTTCTTTTTCTATGTTTTTTAAATTGCTGCCACCATTGATGGGTCCTAGGCCCATCTCTGCTCTTTCTTTTTCTAGAGCCAGGAGTCTGGTATCTAGGTCTAATCTTTTGGTCAACCTGGCTAGCAGGATGTCCTCCTCATTGAGGCTGTCCTCAATGTTCTCAGTAGTGCCTGACCACCTGTGTGGGATCTAGGTACTGAGAGGTTGATTCTTGGAGTCAGGGCCACTGGGGCCCTTTTCTCCCTAAGAAGTGGGGAAGGTTGATCTACCTGGTCATCCTCCTCCTCTTCTTCCTCATCTGACTGGTATTCACCAGTTTCAGATGGGTGGTCCTTAGCATACCCAGCCAGCAGCTCCTGGAGCTTTTGTTTGGTGGGATGGGACCCCATGGTTATGTTTTTAATTTTGCATAGGGACCTTACCTCCTTGAAAGACAAGTGAAGGTAAGGGGTGAGGTCATGGTTCTCACCCATGTCCTCTATGACATTGTGGTTATTTTCACTAACAGCTGGGTTCTTGTTTCGAGACATAGTTAAAAAAAGATTCTAACCCTAGCTAAAGTGACTTTTTTATTTTTCTAAAATTCTACAGGGACTTAACCAAGGCCCTAACAAGTCTTTTAGTAATTTTGCAAAAAATGCCAATTTGAATAATCTGAATTCTAAAGACAATTTAAGAGTTCTGTCGTGTGATCAGGTGGTAACCAAGTAGTCCAACAAATGCAAAGTTGTATATCCCACCGCTGATCCACCAATGTAGGAAGCTGGCTCTGTATATACTATACCAAAGTGAGGTATAGTGTGCACAGAGTCCAGTGGAACCCCAAAGGTAGGCAGAGGTAAAGTTAGATAGCACCTCTCTCTCTCTCTCTATTTGTGGTAGTGTGGTCGAGCAGTAAGGCAGTATCAAAGGACAGTGTTAAGCATTTGTTGTGCACACTCAGTCAGCAAATGAATCCACACACTCAAAGACTGAACGTCAGACCAATTGTTTTTGTATGAAAATATTCTTTTAGTTATTTTATTTTCTAGAACCAAGCAAGCCTGGGACAGGTAAGCAATAAATACTTTGCAGTAGTAATGCAGTTTGTAAACAGTTTGTAAACAGTTTGAATGGTAATTGTATATGCACTTTGTTTTGACTTACAGTATGGTTGCAGAGAAATGCAATACTTTGTAAATAAAGTACATAGACTTGAATGGGCTTTTCAGTAAAATACCAGGTAAGTTACTTGTTAGGTTACTTTTCTTACTCAGAGTAGTATACCTGGATACTAATCTGGGACATTTCCTGTAAACAGGTAAGTAAAATAGTTTTGGTTAAATAGTACAATTTTAAAGAATTTCTTTAGGTTTTCAAACTCCACACTTAGAAACTTTTCCAAGAAAAACAGTCAATGTTATCCTATGGAGGAAAATAGTGTTATCGGTTTTGAGGTAAGTATTTGGTAGTGGGAGTTGAGATTCTGGGGGTAGACTCAGGAGTCCCCCAGGGCCAAGGATGCACTCTAATTACACCCTCAGTGGCACTAGGGCGGCCGGGTGCAGAGTGCTGAGGCCAAATGTTATCCAATGGGGGCCTCCGGTTGGTGGCTGCTGGCGAGCAGGCCACTTGGTTGTGGGAGCAAAGCACCTGGACTTTAGCTCAGGGCAAATGGGGAAACAAAGTAGCACCAAAGGTGCACCCTCAGCGGCACTAGGGCGGCCGGGTGCAGGGTGCTGTTTCGACGTCGGGCGCCCTGTTGTTTGCAATGGGGAACCTCCGGTTTGCAAAGGCACTGCAGGCTTGAGGACGAAGGTCTTCTGGGTGTGACCACCACTTCGAGAGGTAAGTTGGGAAGTTAGGGGTTGGTTAGGCACCGTCGGTTTGGCAACCCAAGGCCATGGGGCGTCGGGTACAGGGGTGCCTTTTGGGGTCAGATCTTCTTACCAGCTCCTGGTCGCGGTTGGGGGGACCTTCCGGATTTAGGCTGCAGGCGTCGGCTGGAGGCTTGAGGCAGATCAGGGGTCGCCGGATCTCGGGTCAGGATCGCCGGGGGGACCTCCTCGTGGTGTTTGCCCACTCGAGCTCGGGCCGTGGACGGCGGGTGCAGAGTGGTGCGGATTCGCGGTGTCGGGCCGGAGCCAGAGGTTGCAGATGAACAAATCCGGTGTTCACGGGAGAGAAAGTCTTTGTGGTTCAAGGCAGGCAGGACCTCCGGGGTTTTCGAGGTTGCAGGCTGCAGGATACACTGGGATTACGCAGGAGCAGGTTCGAGGTGGAGACAGGCCGGTAGGGCTGGGGCCAAGTCAGTGGGCGCCTTCCTCTTGTTAGCTTCAGCACAGCTGTTCGGTCCTTCTTCTTCTTTTCTTGTTGCAGGTTTTTGTCTGAGGAAGCAAGGTTCAGGGGTGCCCCTAAATACTAAATTTAGGGGCGGTACAGGTAGGTAAAACAGTTGGGACCAATGGGTCCCTTCCCTGGGATGGGTACACCCCCTATTATGCCACCCTCCAGTGGGAGGGGGGCATAAGCCTTTCCCTGGTTGGCTGAGTCCTCCCATCTGCAAGATGGCGGGGTCTGAGAGTTGTTCTTCACCTCGCCTCCCCCACCTGAGGGGTGGAGTTGGCAGAGGTGGGCACACCTCTCTTCCTCACTTGTTTTTCCTGCCGGTTCTCCCGCCCAAAGTGGGGGTCAGAACCAGTGGGGACCAGTTGCTGAAAGCAGCAAGTGGCCTGGGGAAGCTCACAAAGGCTGCAAGCCTTTGAAGCTTCCCCTTCATGAACCCTGCCCATCCTGGGGGAGGAGGCTTGGCACCTCGTCCCAGGATGTGCATTGTTCCAGGCCCCAGAGAGCAGCAGGCTCTCGACCCAGGGGTCCAGAAACATGTCTGGATGTGGCAGCTGAAAGCAGCCACTCAGACAGGACACTAGTGGTAGGTCGTTTTTCAGGGGGCATCTCTAAGATGCCCTCTGTGTGCATTTTTCATTAAATCCCACACGGGCATCAGTGTGGGTTTAATGTGCTGAGAAGTTTGATACCAAACTTCTCAGTTTTCAGTGTAGCCATTATGGTGCGGAGGAGTTCGTAATGACAGACTCCCAGCACCATATACTCTTAATAGCAGCACTGTACTTACAATGTCTAAGAATGGACTTAGACACTGTAGGGGTACTGGGCTCGTGCACCTGTACCCTCACCACTGGTATAGGGCACCCAGCTAGAGGGGTGACTGATCTATGCCAGGGCAGTGGGTTGTAGGCATGGCACACAGGGATGTGTGCCATGTCGACTCTTCACTTTGTTCTGCATCAAAACACGCAGCCTGCAAAGGCAGTGTGTGTGTGTAAAGGTACAGGGCCTCTAAGGGTGGCACAATAAGTGCTGCCCTTAGAGGTCTTCCCTGGTCACAGTGCCCTGGGTACCTGTGGTGCCATTTACCAGGGGCTGACCTGTGGCCAGAGATGCCAATTGGGTTAGTTAGGGGGAAAGAACACAGGCCCTGGGAACCTGATTGGCAGGGACCCAGGGCACACCAAGAAAAAGTGCATCAGTAGTCTGGCAAAAAGTGGGGGGGTTACTCAACAGAAACCCACTTCCTTACACCTTTATTAAATGTTATTATTTTGCGTCATTCCATATCTGAGTTCTAAATCATCATCACCTCCTAAAGTCCATCTTCACAACTAAATCAATCTACCCCTTGGAGAGTCAACACCCAAATACCAATACTGGAATCCAATAAACGGTGAAATAGCATTAGGTGCCTAAGCCGAGCCTCCTCACCCACTTACCTGGGAGTGGTCTTCCAACCAGGCTAGGCCTTTTCATACCCGGCTCCTTTGGCCTGAGGTTCCTACCTCGCTCTCTGCTTCAGCTCCTTTTCTCCCCACTCTCTTTCACTTTCATCTTCCGCTAAGCTCTTTTTCCTTCTGCTCCTCCTCGATCTTGTATGACTTTCATCTCACGCCTCTTTTCATTCTTTCACTCTGGTCCACCTCCCCCTGCGCTCCTCCCGCCTCCCAGGACCTACTTAAAGGTGGCGGCTGCACATCCATGCGGCTGTTTTTCAAAAGGCAAGCCCATCTGTACCAGTCCATGCCTGCCGCACGCTCGGGGCCTGGAACCTTGGTCGGATCACCACCTAGCAATACTCTGCAGTGCTCCTTATGCTCAACCCTGGACGCTGATCTCCCCGCTGCTGCCACATAACGCTTCACACCATGGTAGGAGGTTTCACCTGTGCCCACTGCAGGTTCTGCAGCCAGCCACTCACACACCCCATGCAAGCATCAGCCATGCCTTCAACACCCCCACCCAACACCGCACACCACAGCGAACCCGTACAACAACACTTACTGGCATGCATGGTACTCAACACATGATCGCTTAGCAAACACGTGCCCTAAATCTGGGACCTGTTTAGTTCCAATGCATCAGGCCTCCTCTTCATCATTGAAACCTGGCTCAACCCCACATGAGCTACTAATATCGCCATCGCAATCCCAGACGGCTAAAAGATCGCTCAACAGGATCGCCTTCAGAAGTCAGGAGGACGACTAGCAATCATCTACAAGGAATCTACCAATGGAGAATGTCACCGCTTTCATGCAACACCTGTACTTTAAGCTACAAATCTCTGAAAACTTCACACTGAATGGAACTGTGCCTACCAAAAACCTGGACCATGAGTCAGCTTCAACAACCTCATCACCGACTTCGTCACTCCGCTCACCGTCGACTACAGAGCCTACATACTCTTTGGTGATCTCAACTTCCACCTGGAAGACAGAACCGACCCTTGCTTCACAGCATTCCTTGAAAGCCTGGGCAACACTGGACCCACCCAGATCGTCTCAGAACCAACACACATCACAGGACACACACAGGACCCATCTTCACCAACAGCGACAGCTTCAAATACAACTTCACATCGATGCACACATGGACCGACCACTCCACCACCCACTTCCAAATCAACACACTGTAAGACAACACTCCCACCGGTATCAGCATTCCAAGTCATAGCTGGGGAAAAATCTCATAAGCAGACTGGTTAGCACCCTCAGCATGGATCAACCTATACCCACAGACATCCTCGACAAGGACATCAACAACTTCAACAACTGGATCAAGAATTGTGCGGACTCCCTCGCACCCATCAAACCCAAAAAGCAAAGTAGATCCAACAAGCAGGCCAGCTGGTACTCAAAGGCATCCGAGAAGCTAAACGATACTGTAAACAGCTAGAAAGAAAATGGAGATCCAGCCACGAAACCATCGACAGAACCACCTACAAGGCTGCACTCAGATGCTACCACGCGCAACTAAGAGACACTAAGAAAAGAACACTAGTGGACTGCATTGAAGGAAGCTCCAACAGCTGCAAGGAGATCTTCTCGATCATCAAGGACTTCACCTCACCATCAGTCTCTGTCAGCAACATCACCACCTCCCAACAACTCTATGCCAAACTATCTAACTTCTTCTGCAGAAAAATCACAAGCATCTAAAGCAACTTCACACACCAACTCGCCCCTAGCAAATTCTTCACCAACCTACCCACCACTAACCAAGAAAACCACCTAACCGAATGGACAACCATCACCAGAGACAACACTGTGGCAATCATGTGGACCATACACTCAGGGGCCTGAACGGACCCATGCCCCTACCACATCTACAACCTGGGAACATCAGCAATCAGCACCTCCCTGACCCACAACTTTAACCCCTCCATCACATCCACTACATTACCGGACGAATGGAAACTTACAGAAGTGAACATCCTTCTCAATAAGCCATCAGCTGACCTGAACCAACTGTGCAACCTCGTCCCATCTTCCTGCTCCCCTACCAAGCCAAAGTTGTTCAGAAGGCCATCAACAAGCAACTCACTACCCACCTCGAGCTTCACCAACTGCTAGACAACAACCAATCAAGATTCAGGAAGAACCACAGCACCAAAACAGCACCAATGACGGCCACTGACAACGTCTGGACCATCCTGGACCGAGAAGAAACATTGGCCTTCATCCTGCTTGACCTCTCCGCAGCTTTCAACACTGTCTCCTACAACACCCTCATCAGAAAACTCCACGAGATTGGCATCCATGGATCTACTCTCAACTGTATCTGCTCCTTCCTCACAAGAAGAACCAAAATGGCCAGGCTGCCACCACTCACATCAGAGACCAAGAAACTGGTATGCAGAGTCCCACATGGATTGTTCCTCAGCCCCACCCAATTCAATGTCTACATAACACCACTCGCTAACATCATCTGATCACAAGACATCACCGCCATCTCCTACGCTGATGACACCCAACTCATCCTCTCCCTGACGGACAAAACATATATCACTAGAACCAACTTCACCAACTGCATGAACATGGTAGCAGAATAGATTCAAACCAACTGTCTGCAGCTCAACTCTGACAAGACGGAAGTACTTGTCTTTGGAAATAATACCTCCTCATGGAACTCCAGCTGGTGACTGTCAGAGGTGGGACCAACACCTACCGACTGTGCAAGAAATCTGGGGATCATTCTAGATGGCATGCTCAACAGGACCATACAAGTCAACACAGTGAGCACCTTCTGCTTCCACATCCTATGCATGCTGTGAAAGATCTTCAAGTCGCTGTCGCAGAACACCAGAAGGAATGTCACACAAACACTCATCACTAGCAGGCTGGACTATGGCAACGCACTCTACCTGAAATCTTCAAACAACTCCTAAACAGACTCTAGACCATCCAGAACACTGCCACAAGACTCATAATTGATCTCCCATGCCGCACCAATTCAAACTTCTCACGCACGCGTACAAAGCCCAACACAACACAGGGCCAGCATACCTGAACCCCATATACTTTCACCAGCCTGCCAGACATCTACGCTCTGCCTCACTCTCCCTTGTACACACACCTGTTATGTTATGTTATGTTAAAATTATTTATACAGCGCACGTACACCAAACGGTTTCATGGCGCTAAGAACAAGAGAGGAGCTGCGACAGCGGAGCAGTTGGCTTACTGATATGCCTGGGTAAAGAGAAAGGTTTTAAGCATTTTCCTGAACTGTGCATAAGGGGCTGTCAGCCTCACTTCCACAGGGAGCGAGTTCCAGAGCTGCGGAGCCAAGACCGCGAATCTGAACCCCCCGTGTTTTTTGCGTTTAAATAAGGGAGTGGTCAGCAAATTTAAGTTGGAGGAGCGCAGTTCTCGAGAGGGAGTATAGCGCTGAATCCTGGAGGAGAGGAAGGTAGGGCCGTTCCCCGCTAGGGCTTTGAAGGTGGTACATCCCAGCTTAAAGGCACAGCGTTTAGCCACTGGAAGCCAATGAAGGCTCTTCATCAGGGGTTTAACGTGGTGTC
This sequence comes from Calotriton arnoldi, assembly GCA_963921515.1. Taxonomy (NCBI): domain Eukaryota; kingdom Metazoa; phylum Chordata; class Amphibia; order Caudata; family Salamandridae; genus Calotriton; species Calotriton arnoldi. The sequence goes on from CAWUFW010001440.1 coordinate 2,483,702, forward strand.
ATCTGGGCTGGCAAGCGATTAATTTGGCTGCATGGTTTTGCACCAGCTGCAAACGTTGTAATTGATATGCGGGGATGCCGGCATAAAGTGAGTTGGCGTAATCAATATGCGACATTACCAGGGCAAGGGTAACCAAGGTTAAGGCCTCAGTGGTTAAAAATCTGCTGATCTTCCGAATTCTACGAAGATGGAAAAAACACGCAGAGACCACTGAGCCTATCTGGGCTTTCATGGACAGATCGTTGCTGATCACAATCCCTAGACTCTTGACAGAGGTTGCTGGTAGTGGGGGACTACCCAGCATAGGAGGCCAGAAATTAGCGTTCCATGGATTTGCTAGCCCACCTGTGAGAATGAGCTCAGTTTTGTCGGGATTTAATTTCAATTGGTTGTCATTCATCCAGACACTGATAAAACTCAGCGTAGACTGGAAATTGAGCCCTGAGGAGATGGAAGGATTGATGTCAAACACCAGCTGAAGGTCGTCGGCATAGTTGAAAGTAACGACCTTTCTCTCGCGCAGAGACCAGATCAGGGGAAGTAGGTATAAGTTAAACAAAAGGGGCGAGAGGGAAGACCCCTGAGGGACCCCACACGTTAGTTTCATTTTCTGGGAGGAGAAATTGGCAAGGCGAACAGCTTGGAAACGGTTGCTGAGAAAGGAGGAAATCCACTTCAACGCCAGCATCAATAAAAGCAAAGAAGGCAATCACTCTACATCGCACCCAAAACATGGAACGACCTCCAGCAACACATGAGAGCATCCTCCTCACTTCTTGAGTTCTGGAAAAAACTGCAGACCTGGCTCTTCATAAAACCAAATAACACCCTGGGGACCACACACCTACATACTTGCCCAACTGCTTGGATGCCCTCACAAGTGTGCTGTACAAACTACACAACCTAACAAGGCCCTAAAGCACCAGACCTTGGTCTGAAAAAAGCTAAAACCCTAGCAATCTGACCAATACCAACCTTGCCAAATATCTATCAATCAACATGGTTGGATGGGATGTGTCTTAAAGTATCATATAGTAACTTGTACAATCCTTTTATGTCCTGAATAGCACCAAGAAACTGCAGGAGAGTGAATGCAGCACTTTACAAATAACCCTCCATATAAAGATAAATAAATAACCCTAAATAAATAAATGAACAAATAAATAAATAACTACATGTCCAATACTCACTGGCTGCCCCTGAGGCTGAAGAACAGGTTTGACATGATAACATAGGATGAAGAACAGGTGTGACATGATAATGTCATTCATTGCCCTTTTTGTGCAGAAGATCTGCATCTTTTCCCGCATCCCCCCCAGCATGGCCTACATCATCGCTCCCACTTTAGAGCCACAGCTCTTCTTGAATGTCTTGTTCTGCAATATGGCTTGGTTATTTACTCATTCTTTCTCTCTGACATATGGAAAAAAGTATTGAACAAACCCAATGTTCGTGTGCGTCCTGGGTCTGATTCGATGGAAGTGAGCTGACTCTGCTCTAACTAAACGCACACAAAAATCTAAGGGCCAGATTTAGAGTTCGGAGTACGGGTCACCGTTCTTCCATCACAGAGTACTTAATCTGCCACTAGGTTGAAGGAAGTCAATCTGCCATATTTATAGTTTGTGCTGAAGGTCCACCGACCATCATGACAGAATTGTCTCCGTCAGCCGAACCACATTGCTCCGTCCTAGGTTACACCTTCATCAACGCTGGTTTAGCGGCTATCCGTCCGCCATATTTAGAGTTCTACCAAGTCACAGTAGGATGGACAGACCAGCATGACAAAGGGCCTGATTACGATCTTGGCGGGTGGGATACTCTGTCACAAACGTGCCGGATATTCCGTCCGCCGTATTACAAGTTCCATAGGATATCATGGAATTGTAATTTGGCGGACGGGATATGCATCACGTTTGTGACGGAGTAACCCTGTCCGCCAAGATCGTAATCAGGCCCAGAGTATTTAAAGGTCGGCCGAGTTTTCACATGGTGACAACGTTGGTAAAAATGATGGACACATCTATCTCTATACACACACACAGCTGCATTGCATCTGCCTTTCCAAATTACCTGCACCTAGCTGTATAAAAGCCAACCCTCCACCCGCACTACCCATTCTTTATTCTACACTCACACCAGGAGGAGCAGCAGTACTCCAAACGCATTTTTCCACTTAGACTGCTTTTTAAATGTCTGGTAGAAGTGCCCCAAGATTTTCAGAAAATGAATTAATAGTTATGGTGGATGAAATAGTGAGAGTTGAGCCACAGGTTTTTGGAACCCTAGTCTAGACAACAACTGTGAGTCAGAGAAGGCAAATGTGAGCTGGAATCGTGGAGAAGATCAGAGAGGTATCCAACACCAGGCACTCACAGGGGGACATTTGTAAGTGGTAGAATGACCTGCGGGGGAGAGTATGTTCCCTTGCTTCCTGGCCTCTCTGAGATGACCTGGCAACTGGTGGTGGTGCTCGCAGGCCCCTCATCCTCATGCCCTTCACACACACACACATACACGCAGGCACGCACGCACGCACACACACACACTCTCTATATATATATGTATCTCTCTATATTTATTATCTACTGGCGGTCGCCAGTAGATAGTTATAGTTAGGACCTATTTTCCATAGGAAATCCGCAACATTCTATTCCCAATAACTTTGGCGCCGGTTGACGAATCTTCGCGAAATTTTCAAAACGTATGGCCCGCTCCGGTCCGCTCCTATCCTGAAAGTTTCGGGGTGATTCGTCAAGTGGGAGCCGAGAAAAAGCGGGGTCCCAAAACGTGTTTTCCCCATGCAATTTTCCATAGGAACCTTTAGTCGCAGCTACAGCCCGAACTGCTGAACGGAATTACACCAAATTTGGCAAAAAGGTAGCCCTTGGTTCAGAGTCGTGCCTTTTGGTTAAATGGTGTAAATCCGTTCAGTAGTTCCTGAGAAAATCAAAAGTAAAACCACATATATATCTATGGCCGCGGAGGGTCCGCGCACCCTGAGCTCACCTTCCCGATCACGAGCTGTATGCTAATTGGCTGTCAACACTCCAAACCAGGAAGTGTTGGCAGCCATCTTGTTCCTCGGTAGAACCGAGGCACAAGAAACAAGTGCGCAAAATGCAAAAAGGGGGCAGGGTAGAAACATCCTGACCCCCTAGGCCTACTTAGGGGGTCCCACAAGGACCCCCAGGGCCAAAAAAAGCATTTTCTTTTTTAAAAATCGGCGGGATGCACGCAGGGTGCGCGGATCCCGCCGTGAAAAAAAAACCGAGGCACCGGAACAAGTGCGCAAAACGCAAAAAGGGGGCAGGGTAGAAACACCCTGACCCCCTAGGCCTGCTTAGGGGGTCCCACAAGGACCCCCAGGGCCAAAAAAAGCATTTTTTTAAAGAAAAATCGGCGGGATGCACGCAGGGTGCGCGGATCCCGCCGTGAAAAAAAAAAACCGAAGCGCGGTCTCCCGCGCTTCTTTGTGGTTTGGCCCCCGGGTGGGCCAAGTCCCGGGGGCATGCGGGGGTTAATTGAAAAATTGTAGGGGGGGACTCTAAGGAGCCCCCAAGCCCCGGGGACCGCCACCCCCCCGGGGCTTTAAATTACAAATGGTGCGGGAGGGCACTGGGCCCTCCCGCAGCCCCGGGGACCGACACCCCCGGGGCTTCTTTTTAAAAAAAAAAAAAATTACCTGTGTGGGGGGCTCGAGCCCCCCCACATGCCCCGGGGACCGCCACCTCCCTGGGGCACTAAGAATTACACTGTGGGGGTCCGTTTCGGACCCCCGAGCCCCGGGGAACACCACCTCCCCGGGGCTGTGCACAGAGATGGGAGGGGGGCCGCGCGGCCCCCCTCCTGGAGCCCTTGATGGCCCTGGGGACCACCACCCCCAGGGCCGGCTCCTGCAGTGTCCCGGGGTGCTCATCCCCGGGACACTGTAGCTGCTATGGCAGGGCGGGAGCCTCGCGGCTCCCGTCCTGTCATAGCAAACTGCTTTGCTCTCTCTTCCAAAAACCAAAGACGATTGCTTTTCCACACGGGGAGCTGCATCTTAGCAGCTCCCCATGTGGAAAAGCAATGCCGGCTCCCGAGGGACGCGGGGAGCCGGCGGGACCATGGGGGGATTGGGGACGCCCCCACGGTCCCCAACGGAGAGCGGCCCCCCTCCCCAAAATTGAAATTAAAAAAAAACAAAGGCCGGCCCCGGGGGATGGGGTCCCCGGGTTCATAAGTGGCCTGAGGAGGGGGGCAACGCAGCCCCCCTCCAAAAGAATTAAAAACAAAAATAAGGCCAAGCCCCGGGGGATGGGGTCCCCGGGGCCCATTAAGGCCTCGGGAGGGGGGCCACACGGCCCCCTTCCAAATATTTTCAATAAAAAATAGGGGCAGGCCCTGGGGGATGGGGTCCCCAGGGCAAATAAATTACAAAAGAAGGGGGCCACACAGCCCCCCTTCTTTAAAAAGAAAAAAATAAATAACACTGGCATTGCGCCGGAGGCCACGCCCCCTCCTTGCAGCACTCTGCAAATGCGCCCCCTGGCGCGTTTGCAGATGGGGAACGAATTCCCCTTGAATACTGGGGGTCCCTGGGGGCCAACTAGCCCACCAGGAACCTCCAGTATGCGCCAGGGGGCTGCGTTGCAGAGAGGTGTTCTGAGGCCATGCCCCTTTTTACACCTCTCTGCAACGCAGCTCTGTGGCGCTTAATGGAGGTAGGTGGTGGGCTAGTTGCACCCCAGGGACCCTCAGGATTCAAGGGGAGTTGATCCCCCGACTTAAAACGCGCCACGGGGCGCGTTTGCACAGTGGTGAAGGGAGGGGGCGGGGCCTGAGGTGACATGTGTGCAAACATGCCCTGTGGCGTGTTTTAAGTTGGGGGATTAAGTCCCCTGGAATCCTGAGGGTCCCTGGGGTCCAACTAGCCCACCAGGTACCTCCAGTAAGCGCCACAGAGCTGCGTTACAGAGAGGTGTAAAAAGGGGCGTGGCCTCGGACCACCTCTCTGCAACGCAGGGCTGTGGTGCTTACTGGAAGTACCTGGTGGGCTAGTTGGGCCCCAGGGACCCTCAGGATTCAAGGTGACCTAATCCTGCAACTTTAAACGCGCCACGGGGCGCGTTTGCACAGTGGTGAAGGGAGGGGGCGGGGCCTGAGATGACATGTGTGCAAATATGCCCTGTGGCGCGTTTTAAGAGGTAGTTTTAATCCCCCTGCCCTATTATGTACTAGGGACTTACAGAGGAGGTCATGCTAATCACAGGGGTACCCCAATGCATAGTGTTCCCTAGTGTATGTAGGTGTTTTCACTGTATTCTAAGTGTCTTTTAGCATAGCACTGGCTCTGGTTAGTCAGAGTCAGTTACCACCAGTACCCGTCTGAAAAAGTTGTGGGCACAGGATGATTTTGAAACAAGGCCTCTTTCTGCTCCTTTGTTGGTTCTTTCTGCACATCTTTTGCTTCTTCCTGCACTTTTCTTCGTCTTTGTGGACTTCTGTTGCTTCTTTCTGCATTTCTTTTGCTTTTTTCTGTGCGTTTTTTCTTCTTTCTTCACATGTCCTACCTCTGTAGGCATAGTTAGAAACTAGCATTTAAAAAACCTTTGAAATTCACTTAAAAAACCATAGGTTTCAGGCACGTTATAGTTAGAAATTAGCATTTAAAAAACCTTTGAAATTCACTCAAAAAACCATAGGTTTCAGGCACGTTATAGTTAGAAATTAGCATTTAAAAAACCTTTGAAATTCACTGAAAAAACCATAGGTTTTAGGGAAAGTTATAGTTAGTTGGACATTTCACTCGTACAAAACCATAGAAATTCCCCCGTTATAGTTAGTTCAGCTAACTATAACTCGCGCCCCGCAATGCACTGCTGATGACGTCACATATTACATCACTCATGACATGGTCAGTGACATCACTGATGACATCACTGATGACATCTCAAATGACATCACTGATGACATCATCCAGTGACTGTGTGTTTCTGTAAAGTTTAAATATGTTTAATATATATAGGCAAAGGCGTATTGAAGAATGAGTGGGTGTATAAGTGTCTGAATGGATGATTGAGTAGGTGCGTGACTGACTCTACAAGTGAGTGATGAAACATATCTTACTGAATGCATGGGTTAGTGACTAAACTGTGTGAATGTCTGTATCCGTCTGTTGGTGTGTAAGTGGATGCATGGATTTGCGAATAGCTACATGAGTGTCTATATGGGTTATTGATTGGTTCTCTGAGTATCTGTATGGGTGCCTGAGTGTTTGTGTGGGTGGGGTGTGTGTGACTCTGTACATAGATGTGTGAGTGGGTGATTCACTGGGTGCATGATTTGAAGAGTGCGTCTGTGATGGACTGCTTGGGTGGGTGGGTGAGTGTGTGTATGGGTGTGTTAGTGAGTGAATGTATATCTCAGTGGTACATGTGTGAGTAACTACTTTTGTGAAAGGCAGTATATATGTGTGTTGGAGTATATAAATGGCTATAAGTGAGAGTGTGTGATTGTGAGAGTGGCTGTATGGATGAGTGTGTACTTGTATCAGTGATTGTATAAGAGCGTAAGAATGTGCTAGTATTTGTATGAGTAAGTGAGCTGGTGTGTGTATAACTGTATAGGTGAGTAAATGGCAGTGTGATTAATTATTTGCATGACTGACTAGGTGTGTGAGTACCTCTATGGATGAGTGGCGGTGTGTGAGTGTCTATATAGGTGTATGAGTGCATATGATAGTCCTGTACTGAGTGACCGTAAGTATGAGTGACTGTTCGGGTGAGTGAGTGGATGTGTGCGTAGACCTAAGAATCAGTGAGTGGGTATGTAGTTATTGGTGTTGGAGTGTCTATGGTTTTGAGAATAGCAGTCTGTAATTTAGAGTGGGTGTATCAAAGGTTATATTAGGGTGTGAGGAGGTGCATGAAATTATCACGTGGATGATGTCATCAGTGATGTCATTTGAGATGTCATCAGTGATGTCATCAGTGATGTCACTGACCATGTCATGAGTGATGTAATATGTGACGTCATCAGCAGTGCATTGCGGGCGCGAGTTATAGTTAGCTGAACTAACTATAACGGGGGAATTTCACGGGTTTTGTACGAGTGAAATGTCCAACTAACTATAACTGTCCCTAAAACCTATGGTTTTTTCAGTGAATATATATATATAGAAATGTGTGCTTAAAGCGTGCTAACAATGGCATATTTTGGTTTCTCCTTAGTCGCAGGGTGTTTCCTGCCTCATCCTTAAGCTATTTGTTTAGCAAAAACATGGCTAATGCAGCTCACTTTTTAAAAGTACACTGTTTGATGTAGAACTATCTTTCCCACTGTGGAGAACACTCCTGATATTGAAAATGGCAAGCCCCCTTCTTCCTTCTCGCATTGTTATGTTGCCCTACTGTCGTGTAGTTTCCACTAATCAGTAGGATCTGCGCGTTTGTGGACAGCATAAACATTGGGACTGATTTCAAGAACCCTCTCAGGATATGTTGTCCCATAGACCAGCTAGCTCACAGTGCCCCCATGACCCCCCTGAACACAGACAGGGAGTGAACAGTTCTGGCACCCACTGAACATGACGACCCTGATCCCACAAGAATCGTGGTAACAGATCTAGAACCCTTTTGCTTAGTCACTCGTGCTCTTGTTTCCTCAGAGAAATATTCAAAGAATACACAGAAGGACATTTTCAATGTGGATTGAACCAACGTGATTCTTTTAAAAAAGATATATGCGGTGATGATCAATAGACAGAAGCAGATGAAAGTTATTAGAAGTATCAGGACAGTGAACAGAATAAAATGTTCCACCATCGTGCGGACACAACGTATATATGCAGGCATATAAAACAATATAACAATCTGGCGTACTCCTACTATGCGTTCTCTAACCTTAGCATCTAGGGTGTGTGTGTATGTTCTGCCAAGAGCCCCCCTACTGGATGATCCAACCCCATTACCTGATGGGAAAGAATGTAGGAACCCGTCTTGGTTGCAAGCTGGACACCCCTCTCGGATCTATCAGCAGGCTGCTGGGCCGAAACGTCAGCGTGTAGGGACTACGCAATGACAGCAGAAGTGCTCCTCTGCCAATACCTGGAAGCAGATGTTTATGTATAACAAAAGGCTTCCTTGCTTTGGGCCGAGATCTTGATCAGGCTGCTATTGTTTGTGGGTTATAGATAGCGATGTCACCATATGTACGAAAACAATAAGCACATTTGCACAACCTATGTATAAACCTTGTACATGGTGTTAAGGCAGCATGATAGTGTTCTTGCGAAGTTGATTTTGTAAGCAAGGTTAGTTTTCCAGGAAACAAATCCAAACTGTCATGAATTCAAATGTGTGTCAAAAGTCAAAGTGTAAAAAGTGAGGGCAACTTTAGGAAAAGACCTGTGTACATGTAAAACTGCAGTTTTTCCTTCCAGGCCTAACTGGGACACAGGACACTACACAGTTGTTTTGTGGTAAGTGACTACACACCACCATGGTGTTTACAATCATTTTTGGTGTGTGATCTACCCTACCTGGGAAACATCCATTACAACGCAGTCATTAAATCGCACTGCTTTTACAACGCAACTGTTACAACGCAACTGCCTTTACATCGCATGCCATTACATCGCATGCCATTACATCGCATGCCATTACAACGCATGTCACTACAAACCATGCCATTACAACGCATACCATTACAACGCATGCCATTACAACGCATTATAAGGTAAGTAATGGAGATTTTTTAGTTTTAGGGTGGGTATGGGTTTTGGGGTAGATGGGAATAGTAATTTTTTCCCCTACACTATCCAACACTTACCCTACTATTGCACTCACTAGAGTGGGAATAGTAATTTTTACCCCTACACTATCCAACACATACCCTACTGTTGCCCTAAAAGTATTATGCGTTGAAATGGTATGCGTTGTAATGGAATGCATTGTAATGGTAGTTTTAAAAAATGCGTTGTAATGGCATGCGTTGTAAAATCATGCGATGTAATGGTAGTTGCGATGTAAAAATGGCGTTGTAAAAGCATGCGTTGTAATTGTTTGCGTTGTAACATCATATATTCACCCTACCTCAGTGATTATATTCTGTGTTGCCACAGTGACAAAAAACTTCCATTGCATCAATAGACTTTAACTTCACCTCTGAATGTGTGAAGATGTTTGCAAGACATCTTTTCAATAGTGGTCTTTGACCTTTTCTGGTATAAGAGCTACTTATGTTCAATGAAAATCATCGGAGCTACTAATATCGGTGATGGAATGATGACCACCCCATCCAAGATTGTCAGCAGTGATCACATCAGTGCTTCCAGCAGAGTTGTCAGCAGTAAAGCAAAAAACAGAATTATCAATTTGGAATGCCTCTACATGGGTAATACATAACAGCTACAGCTGTAATCCGAGTAGCACCCATAGGTAATAATATGAGTAAGTTGTCTCTCCAACACCACTTGATTTATCAGTCAAATAATAGCTTTAAATACATTTTAAACATTCAACCACTTTTCTCCAAACATCAGCTTATGAATTCTGAAAACACCCACATTTTCGTCTGAAATATGTTCTTTTTAATTTTGCTATACATATATTAGTTCAACCTAGCAAATGCTTCTATAATAGTAGGCTGGGCTGACCACAGGAGAGCTACTTACAGGTAGCTGGCGAGCTACTGCTAGCTCTCGAGCTACTCGTTGGAGACGCCTGGTCCATCCTAACGTATTTTCAATCCATATTAATCAAAATATAATCACACACACGAGATGCAGTAGTTCATGTAGGAGCATGTTTCACATCTGATCATGGCCAATGTGTGCCTTAAGTTACTGGAAGTATGGAGACATTTACATTACAGTATCAAGACAATCTGAATCTCAGATGCACAGTAAGTATAATATTTATTAGAAATGAGCTAGTCATGACGTATTTTGACAAGTAAATGCTTCACGAAGATACAGTGACTTCCGTTAACAGTGATTAGGTGGTTTTATCTTTTATTTTGCTTACAGTTGTACCAATAGTAGTCTATGGCGAGAAAGCTACAGTCAGAACAACAGTCAACACGTGTTTCGCCCCGTAGTGGCGCGCATGCCTGGGGCTTTCTCAAGGCTACACGGTAAATTCATAGTCAATGCCTAGTTTAGTCACTAGCAGGTTCAAGGTCGAAGTGTTAAAGCTGAAGAGAGCTCTTTGCTGCTGAGGTAGTCCTCAGGTGTCTGTCACTGGTCTAGGTGATAAAAGAGAGACTCTGTGGTCCTGGTGTTGCCGAGAGCTTCGAGTCCTACGCAGTTGCAAAAGTTTAAGGTGCCTCTCCGGTCCCAATGTTGCCGAGAGGTATGTGGCATTAGCGGCTGAGGAAGTACAGAGTGTAGGTGCAGTCACAAGCGGCCTGGGGAAAAGGTCACAGGGGATAGGGTCATTCCCTCACGGGGTTAATTTACATAACCATGATAGGCAATATAAAGGTACTGGGACCTGATTGTGGTTACTTCAACGCCAACTTACCTTTGGGTGTCGCCCTGTTATCTATTGTAATTACATTCAGATTTCCTCCTGTCATAGAAGGAGCATATAGTGAACAAATAATGTAAAATGTATGAATGAATGAACAGGGCAGAGAGAGTGTAACTATGCCTGAGCAAAGAGCCAGGTCTTGAGCTTTTTCCTGAAAGAAAACTCTGGAGATAATAATTGAAGCTGGAACGGGAGCTTATTCCAGGCATGAGAAACCAGAAAAGAGAAGGTGCGGCCGCCCCTTCTGGCCTGCCTTACCCTTGGGACCAAAGCAAAGGAAACCACAGCCAAGCGCAAAGCTCTCGCAGGCGCTTAGTGTCGCAATCGGGCTTCCAAATATCGAGGCCCGGTCAGGAAAAGGCCCTATGGGCCAGTACCAGAGATTTGTAGGGACTGCGCTTCTTTACGGGCAGCCAGGGCAAAGAGCTCAAATAAGGGGAGGCGGATGTCTGATACGGAAGTCTGAGAATCAACCGAGCAGCAGCATTCTGAACCGTCTGAAGTCTCTTAGTCAAAGAATCAGGAACGCCAAGGGAAAGTACATTGGCATAGTCCAGCCGGGATGTAATAAGGGCATGGACGACCGTGTTTCTAGCGGACAAGGGTAGAAACAGCAAAAATGTCTTTATAGAGCGGAGCAAACCAACACAGGTTGCAACCACCGCGGACACCCGCGGTTGAACAGGTAACTGATTATTAAATTTAACCCCACGATTTTTAAACCACTGCTGAAGACCGAGAAGGAGCTCTATCAGGCCAACAACTCAGCCACCAGTCAGGTGGAAATGCTCCAAATAAAAGGATCTCAGTCTTGTCCGTGTTGCACATAAAATGATTCAAACGCAGTCATTTAAAAACAGCAGAGACAAGACTTAATAGAGCCACAAACCACGTCCACCCCCTCCCTAAAGGAGAAGAGAAGCCGAGTGTCGTCAGCATAGGAGATTACTTTAGCTCCAAATGATTGCACCACAAGTGCAGCCAGATAGAACTTAAAAAGAGTTGGGCTCAGGGGGGAGCCAGGGAGGCACACCCACGGCGAGGGACTTCGAGCTGGAGGAGAAGGGGGCCAGCCAGACAGACTGACCTCCGTTGTCAAGAAACGATATGATCCAGTCTAACGCTAGCCCCTCCCACTCCGAAGGAATGCAAACACTGGAGAAGCAACGTATGCGACACAGTGTCAAACGCCGCAGAGTGACTTAATAAAACCAGCACCACCGTCCCACCCCGATCGAAGGACAGTTTGATAGACTCAGACACTTCCAGGAGGGCAGTCTCAGTGCTGCACTTAGGGCGAAATCCGGACTGACTAGGATACAGCAGCTTATTGGCTTCCAAGTAGTTGGAAAGATGATTATTAATTGTTCCAAAATGTTAGCAAAAACCGGTAGTAAATTTATGGGTCTGTAATTCGCCAAGACACTGGGATCTGCAGAGGGACCAGATTGGCATAACTCCATCCTAAAGGAACTGTTCTCCAAGACACTGGGATCTGCAGAGGGACCAGACTGGCATAACTCCATCCTAAAGGAACTGTTCTCCAAGACACTGGGATCTGCAGAGGGACCAGATTGGCATAACTCCATCCTAAAGGAACTGTTCTCCAAGACACTGGGATCTGCAGAGGGACCAGATTGGCATAACTCCATCCTAAAGGAACTGTTCTCCAAGACACTGGGATCTGCAGAGGGACCAGACTGGCATAACTCCATCCTAAAGGAACTGTTCTCCAAGACACTGGGATCTGCAGAGGGACCAGATTGGCATAACTCCATCCTAAAGGAACTGTTCTCCAAGACACTGGGATCTGCAGAGGGACCAGACTGGCATAACTCCATCCTTAGGGAACTGCAGCTGTGGAGAAAGAAGCATTTAAACACTCATTCAGGATGGCATTTACCACCTCCACAGCCTTGATGAGCAACTCACTGGTGCACGTGTCACGAATGGCAGTTTTCGATTCAATAAGGGGAAGGGATAGAAATTGAAGTAATAACCACTCCCTAAGGCAGTAACAGGACCCACGGCTGCCTTGAGATCAACTAACACGCGGGAGGAAGCCAAATTGTTTTGAATTTTTGTAAGTTTATCCTGAAAGAACAACAAAAGTTTCTAACACAGTTCCCGAGGAAGGGAGATACCACTGCTGCAACCTACAGGAGCTACAAAACTCTTGACAAATTAAAAAAAGTTCTGAGGCCTATTGTCAGCAGCAGCAATTTTCATGTCAAAAGACAACATTTTGGCAGACTTAACTGCCGGGTAGTACTTCCTCCAGCCTTATAGGCTTCGCTATCCTCCAAGAAAAGTTGCCGATGATGACAAAGTGAGCAAATTGGTGAGATCCTGCTGATTGGCTCCCCGGTGGTTGCTTAGGTGAGGCACTTCCTATATTTTGATATATTTTTTCTTTCACATTCACGTTAGGTTTCTCCCTAGGTGCAGGACCTGTTTTTCATTAACATGACACACATACTGGGGGGTTCATAGATAGACACTAGAACCGCTCTCTTCCTAAATGTGTAATCGGGGATCCCACAGACTATGGTTTAGGTGTGTGAAACGTATCAAGGGCTGTTGTTATGACTGAATGATTTGAGTGAGGGCGCCCTATATGTTTTTCCTGCATTCTGCAGATGGAGCAGGGTTGCTGCCCCATGACTGGCTGGTGAGTCGAGACACTAGCACTAGGTATGGTTTACATAGTAACCCTGCGCCATCCTCCCGGCTGCCAGATCATGGGATGACATGGCCTGAAGCTCCAGGCAACGCTAAGTTTTCGAGAACTGTATATTCCCGAACTGTTGCCATGTTGGCTGCTGAATCCTGATGGGTGTCCACGCACCGAGACAGCCCTAATGTTAGTATGTATAAGTTATGTTTACATTTGTTTCAAAACAAAGGAGGAATGTAATGTCGCACCAGTGACATAACTGGTGCTGTCATAGTTGACCCCAAATGTCACCGCGGGGGTGTTTATCTGATGTTTCCCTCTCTGCATGATTGATGGTGACAAGTTGCGCTGCCCAGTAATATTTTTGTATATCGGGCATGGCTATTCCACAGTTGTACCAGGCCCTTGTTTTTTTTTTTTTATGGCTATGCACGCGGGCCCCTGTCCCAGAGAAATGTATGGGTAGCACTCTCAACCTCTCGGAAGTAGTATGGCAGCACAGGGTAGGGTGTGTTTTGAAGTGCATACAGAAAGTGAGGCAGTGCCATCATTTTAAATAGAGCAGCCTTCCCGAGAAGTGACGGGGGAGGCTCTCCAATGCTGGACGTCCCTCTTCAGGCCTGCCAGTTAGGGAGGCAGATTACGCATGTAAAAGACCTCTGGGTCTGTAGTGATATATATCCCCAGGTAGTCAAACCCCTCCACCACAATTTGGGCCTCACAATCACTAGGGAGGTGTGGTGCTGGTCAGTGTAGGAGGTATATGATGGATTTGTTCCAGTTGATGGTGAACCCTGAATAGCGATGGAACAGGGTGAGAACATGTAGGATTTTGTCTACTATGAGAACTGGATCTAAGATGAAAAGAAAAATGTCATTGGCATCCTCTGGTCGCCTTTTGATCATCCTGAGTTATATGTCAGGTAACTCAAGGAATGTTAAAAGAGGGGTATTTTCCAAAGAACACAATGATTCAGTAAGAATGTATATAAAATCATTCACACTGTTTTCTTTTTTATTAATTCTTAAAGGTCCTTTTTATTTCCTCATCATTTAACAAATCCAAAGTGCAAAAGAAGGAAGTTTTAGGTAAGCTAGGCACAATGAGAGAATGATAGCTTAGTGTAAACGTTGTGTGAAATTTTTCTCTGAAGTTACACATTGTCCGTTTTGTTTCTAGACACATGTGTACACGGTAGTGCCTACAGGGGGGACCTATTTGAAGGAAGGCAAGACGTACCTATGAAGAGAGGAACCAGGCTGACCGGAAGACGTTGTTTTTTCTTTGTGAATCCACTTCCCCTTTCTCCCGGGGAATGGCTCAACCTGACCATGTGCGCATTCAGCTTGTGACAATGTTTCAGCGGCATTGGGAAAATAACTTCTGTGATTGCCTCTCACTCCTACAAGATCGCATGACCTAAAGAAATTAACAGGTTAGTGCTCAAGTGTTACAACCACTGCCATTTTGGACATGGCTGTTTACAAAGCCACATCCACCCAATAATCAACACCTGACTAGCAGGGCATCCTGTAGAGAAAAAGACATTAGGCCTCTTATTAAAACATCGTTTTTGGTGGCCTACTATGGCCAGAGATGCCAAGAGATTTGGCGATACTTTTGCAGGAAAGGAAAGGCCTCTTGTATAGCCCCTGCAGGCTTCCTCCAACTCAACCCAGTTTCACTATGACCATGGCACACAGTTTCTCTCAATTTTATAGTAGAATCTGTTCTCACTTCAGAAGGATACAACACAATCTTGGCAATGGTAGATCATCTAACCAAGATAGCACATCTACCCCACTAAAGGGATTACCTTTTGCTAAAAACCAGTCAAAATATTTTTTCAGGCAGTAGTCCGATTACATGCAGCTCACTCAGTGCTCTTTTCTGACAGAGGCTCCTACTTCCTCTCCCATTTTTGGAGATCTCTCTGTAGTCTTATGGGAATGGAAGTTAGGTGATCCTCTAACTATCATTCTCAAACTGATGGACAAGCTGAAAGAATAAATCAGTGCCTAGAGCAATTCCTACATTTCCAGAATATATAAGATGGTTCAAATTGGGGAGATTTTTTATGAAATGCAGAATTTACACACAACAATTCTACTAGTGAGTCACTAGGGTCTTCTCCATTTTACTCCACTTATGGTTTACACCCTAGAATGATTAACACAGAAATTCATACACCTGAATTAGTTCCCACAGCATATGAATTTCACAAGCATTTCATGCATATCCAAAAACAGATCAAAACAATTTAGCACAGGCTAACCTAAGATACAAGATGCACACAGACAGATGGCCAGAAATGACATATTACAAAGGGGAACAAGTTTGCAGTCCAAAAAATATTTATGTCTCAAAGTTCGCAACAAATTTCAACCCATGTTTGTTGGGCCATTTAAAGTTCTCAAGATTGTCAGCCCAGTAGTTATCAAATTAGAATTGCCTTCTACCTTACCAGTACACCCGGAATTTCAATATTTATTAATTAAACCAGTGACGGAAGTGACATGTTTATCATCTTTACCACCCCCTATCTAAGTAGGAGTTCATGCTGGATATAAAGTGAAGGCTATCCCAGATTAAAAAACAATAAGAGGATGTAAAAAATTGCCGTTATTGGTTGAGCGGGATGGAAGCCCCACTCATGCAACAACCACAATCCTTGTAAGGGTAAACCACAAGAGTCAATAAATTAACGTGTGCTTAACCCTCTGGTAGCTTGGCACCAAGCAGTCAGCCTTAACTTAGAGACAATGTGTAAAGTATTAATGCAATGTAAAACAACAATATCTCAACCGGTATAATTAGTAAGGACAGTTAGAATTGCATGTACAACACATTACAAAAAGGAAAAAAGGGAGACTCTGAAAGAAATTTTTGAAAAGTGCACTTGGCATCATATATTTTTTAAGAACACAATAAAGCGGGTACAGTTGTAGCAGCACTGTAGGCAATGAAATGCAAAAGCAACCCGAATTGGACTTGGTGCTGAATTGTGTTTGTGACACACAAAGTGGCGACGCAAGTGACAATGTGGAATCAGCAAAAACGACGCAAAGTGCAATTCGTGAACAGATATATACAGTGAGTATATGTGGTTCACAACAGTAATTTTCAATTTCTAATCGAGGCAATAATTTTTAGTTGAACCACAAAGGATAATGCGCCATCAGTTGCGCTGAAGGGTCGACGACGTTTCGATCCTATGACTCAGGATCATCTTCAGGACCGAGTTGCTGTGTATAAGCAGTGCTGTACAAGGAGGGAATGGAAAGGGATTAGGGAAGGGGGAAGAAGGGAGAGGTACTAATATTTGCGCGTGAATGTGAAATGGGAACTGACGATAAAAACGTGAAAGGTAGCAGCGGAGTGAAGCGCGAGAAGGAGAAATGGCCAACTGGGAGAGACACAGTCAGAAAGTATCCGAGCGCGTCTAGCGGCTATTAAAGGAGTGAGATCTGTGAGCGCATGGGCAGATGTATACTGAGATAGGGCTAATGGAAGTGCTCAGGAAACATGCAGGCGCGACGTAGTCTACCTGAGAAGGACACAGTCCCGTGTCCCAGGGGGGGAATGCAGTATACATCAGGTGTTCAAGAAAGGAGATCCTGGGGAAAAGGGAGGGAAACGTAAATAAACTGGCCAGTGCGTGAACGGCAGTAATGAGAGTGCACGAGGAAACTAGGTATACCTGGGAGCAATCCACGTCAAAAGAGCGTGGTAGCTGGTGCCGTGTCACGGACAAAACATCGGCGGCTGGACAACAATTAAGGGGGCTCCTCGTTGTACCGTGAATTGGTACCGATGGGGGAGATCTAAGAAAAAGAAAGGGTCAACTGTTACCTAGGGCCGAGATGAAGCCCGTCTAAAGGAACTGCTGAGGGATGCAGCAGGGCTTACCTTGTTGTGAGGAATGGATCCTGGAAAAACAAGGGGATGCCGGGATCAGCGTCTGGCCGCCACGATTGTGTGCGGTAGAGTAGTGAAATGCAGCGACAGTAGTCTAAGGCATAGCTCACTGCTTCCGGGTAGGTGACGTCACGGAGCATGTGATCACGAAAAGGCCTATAGAAATTCGCGCTGTACGGAGAGGGGCGAGGGGAAGGAGGGAAGGGTAGGAGGGTCTACAACACATTTGGAACAGAATAAAAGTATATTTACAAGCGTGGTGGTAGAAACATGAAAAGGATCCAGTCACGTTTAGAATACAGAAAGAAAAATGGATGAAACGAATTAAAAGTCACATATGCACATCAACGAATTCTGTCTATACAAAGTCAAAGCAATCGATCAAATGGATTGTATGCATGCATCGTAAACCTATGTTTACGGAAATCACAGAACAAGGGGAACCAAATCAATGTGAATAAGGGCCGAATCAATAAGGTAAGGACTAGTGTGTTAGACTGATGGGCAAGAGACAAGGGAGCCTGAGTGTTGGAAATACGTATACCTGAAGAACTCAGGGAAGACATGGTACATGAGGCTCAGGTTAGATAGGAGCTGGTTTCATATGGAAGAATGTCAAAATGAAATGGTGCTATTCCATTCGTCAATTGTGTTCAAGCCTGTGTTGACTGAGTTACAAATCGTAATCCACTTTCATTCACACTTGTTCAAAAGGGCTTTGATGTCACCGCCTCTGATGGGAAGTGTGGGTTGGTCTATCACCTGCCAGGTGATGTCTGTTTCGCAGTGGTTATGTTCAATGAAATGCGAGACCAGTGGTGCAGTGAAAACTTTACAATGGATTCTGCTTCTATGTTGGATTATCCTTTGTTTGACCATTTGAGTGGTCTGACCAATGTAGATGAGGTCGCATGGGCAACGAATAGCGTAAATCACATTTTGGGACCTGCAATTCGTGAGGGTGTTGAGTTTGTAGGATTGGTTATTGATTTTGAAATCTTTGGTATTGACAGTGAGGTCACAGACGACACAGGCTTGACATTTGTAGTGTCCAATAGCAGGGGGTAAACCCCAGGAGGCTGTGATGGTATTCTTGCCTTGGGTTTCTGTTGGCCACGTGATGGCATGTACTAGATGTGTGGCTAAATTGTTGCCTCGTTGATACGAGAAGAGCGGAGCTTCTTTGAACATTTCAAATGGTTGTAGCAGCGGCCAGTTGCGTTTAATGATCTTGCTAACTTTATTGCTACTGGGGCTGAATCTTGAGACAAAGGGGATCCGGGTCATGTTTTTCTTAGGTTGAGGCGTGACAAGATGTTCCCGGTGGCAGTACCAGGCTCTTTTACGGGCTCTAGTAACTAGACGCTAGGGTAACCCCTGTCAAGAAGTTTTTGGATCAGGATATCCGATTCCCGGAAATAATCCTTCCGCCATTTGCAGTTCCTGCGAATGCGTAAGAATTGGCCGTATGGAAGGCCATCCCGGAGACCTCGCGGGTGATAGCTAGAGTACTGAAGAAGGGTGTTTCTTTCGGTCGGCTTACGGTACAGGCAAGTGCCGATTTTGTCGTCTTCTGCGTGTATTATGACGTCTAGAAATGGAAGGTCATTGGATTTAGACTCGCAGGTGAATTTCAAGTGGGGTTGGGACCGATTGAGCCATTCAATGAAGGGGTTAAGGGTCTGTGTAGTGCCTTTCCATAATAGAAGAATATCATCAATGTAGCGTCGCCAAAGAGAGATGTGGTCGACAAAGGGGTTATTGGCGGTGAGAATGTGAGTAATTTCCAGGTGATGGACGAAGAGAATAGCAAAATTCGGGGCGAAACAAGCTCCCATAGAGACACCTTTAACCTGGAGCTAGAAGGTATCGCGGTACAAAAAATAGTTATTTTCTAAGGTGATGTGGAGCAGATCCATAATAAATTCTGTAGGGATCAAAGTGGGTCTTGGCCTGGTTTCAAGTAAAGTCTTGATGACTTCAAGTCCTTCAACATGTGGGATGTTAGTGTATAATGATTCTATGTCCAATCCGACCATCAGATCTGTGTTAGTGTCAAAGGGTCTGTCTTCAATGGTGAGAATGAGGTCAATAGTGTCTCTGATGAAAGTGGCTGTGGAGGGAACAAATTCTTTTATGATGGCATCAATGTATTTACCCAAGGGTTCGAGGATGGAGCCACAACCTGAGACAATTGGACGACCCGGTGGGTTGG
This sequence comes from Calotriton arnoldi, assembly GCA_963921515.1. Classification (NCBI taxonomy): domain Eukaryota; kingdom Metazoa; phylum Chordata; class Amphibia; order Caudata; family Salamandridae; genus Calotriton; species Calotriton arnoldi. The sequence goes on from CAWUFW010001440.1 coordinate 2,503,030, forward strand.
TACTGTCCTTGTGGATCTTCGGCAGTACATACAGAACCGGTGTACGTGGATGTTGATTATTGAGGAAGGTGTATTCTTTCTGAGATATGATGTTGAGGGATCTAGCGCGTCCGGTGACTTGGAGTATTTTGGTTCTGAGGTTAGGTAAAGGGTCTTTGGTGAGCGGGCGGTAGTGGTTGAGATTGGATAGTTGTCGTTTCACTTCTTGATCGTATTTGTCGATGTTCATGACGACGATGCCTCCGCCTTTGTCCGCTGGTTTGATTATTAAATGAGATTTGTTTTTGAGGTTGATCAAGGCTTTTTTTTCAGGGAGCGATAGGTTGTAGGGAACATATTCGAATTCTGTTTGGAGGTGTTTGACTTCTTGTAAAACAGTGCGTTCGAACGTCAATATTTCAGGAGGCATGGAGGAGGAGGGGGGGTTGAAGGTGGAGGGCGGATGGAATCGCGGTCCCGTCGGTAGAATGGATGAGGGTTTATTCGAGAAGAATTGTCTTAGCCGAATTCTTCGGAAGAATAGTAGCAGGTTGGACTGAAGGTCCAAGAAGTTGGTCCGTTCTGTGGGCACAAAACTTAAGCCCCTGCTTAGGAGTTGGGTTTCATCATGTGATAGGATAAGCTCCGAAAGATTGAAGATGGGTATGGAAAGTGAGTCTACGGCAGTAGGTGAGGGAATGTGATCGATTATTGTTGTGGTCACCATTGGTAGAACCTGTTTCGTGTTTGTCTTTCTCCTGTGAATTGAGGTTGGTATTGGCGATTGTTACGTGGTCGAGGTTGTGGTAAGCCGCGTCCGTGGCCCTGTCCTAAAAAACCTGTTGCTAGTAACGGTGGTGGTCTATTGGCAGTTCTGGAGGTGCTGGATCCCTCACCCGGGTCAGAATCCTCAAGTGAGGTATTGGAAGAATCGGAAAAGGTAATCTGTTGATTATTACGATATCTACCCCAGTTGCGTGTTCTCGGTGGGATGTATGAAGTGGTGAAAAATTCGTCACGTAGGTAAGGATATGTTTTATCTACGTTGTAGAATTTAATGTCCTTCTGGATTTTTGTAATTTTCTTGTTAAGCTCGAAGGTATTAAAGGTGGTGATGGTCGTGTTAATTTTCTCTAGGAGACTCTTCGCGTCGGTAAAAGAGGTGTCCGCTAGGATAAGTCGCTCTAGTTCTGCTATCTCTTCCAGTTCTTTGAGACTGTGTTCAATAGCTGTGTCAATTCCTAAAACCATCCAGTGGCGTGAGCAAGTGGTGGCTAGATGGCTGAAACCTGTGCGGAATTTAGGGTCTTGGGTGAATATGGCTGGGGTGTTTCTGATCTGTAAACCCAATGGGATGACGCCTGATTTCAGATATTCTGTGAGCATTCGGGCATGAAGTTCTGTTCTGATTTGTTTTTTCTTAAGTTTTTCAAGTCTATCTAATAACACACGGGAAGTATTGGGCGTGGGGATAGGGGTAGGGGTGGCGGAAGACCCTGAAAGAAGAGAAGGGCCCCCAATTTTTCGTTGAATATATTCTTCTGAGTAAGAAAGAGTCTCCCTAGACATACTTAATGTCAGATAAATGGCAAAAAGAGGACAAATAAATTAGTCAGAAAGTCCGGTCCACACAGGGACCAACTCTCGCAGCTGTGCAGCTGCTCACAATCTTGTATATAACAACAGGAGTATAACCCGTAAACCACGTTGAGATGTGGGTATGTACGTAATGTAAAACAATAATATCTCAACCGGTATAATTAGTAAGGACAGTTAGAATTGCATGTACAACACATTACAAAAAGGAAAAAAGGGAGACTCTGAAAGAAATTTTTGAAAAGTGCACTTGGCATCATATATTTTTTAAGAACAAATAAAGCGGGTACAGTTGTAGCAGCACTGTAGGCAATGAAATGCAAAAGCAACCCGAATTGGACTTGGTGCTGAATTGTGTTTGTGACACACAAAGTGGCGACGCAAGTGACAATGTGGAATCAGCAAAAACGGCGCAAAGTGCAATTCGTGAACAGATATATACAGTGAGTATATGTGGTTCACAACAGTAATTTTCAATTTCTAATCGAGGCAATAATTTTTAGTTGAACCACAAAGGGTAATGCGCCATCAGTTGCGCTGAAGGGTCGACGACGTTTTGATCCTATGACTCAGGATCATCTTCAGGACCGAGTTGCTGTGTATAAGCAGTGCTGTACAAGGAGGGAATGGAAAGGGATCAGGGAAGGGGGAAGAAGGGAGAGGTACTAATATTTGCGCGTGAATGTGAAATGGGAACTGACGATAAAAACGTGAAAGGTAGCAGCGGAGTGAAGCGCGAGAAGGAGAAATGGCCAACTGGGAGAGACAAAGTCAGGAAGTATCCGAGCGCGTCTAGCGGCTATTAAAGGAGTGAGATCTGTGAGCGCATGGGCAGATGTATACTGAGATAGGGCTAATGGAAGTGCTCAGGAAACATGCAGGCGCGACGTAGTCTACCTGAGAAGGTCACAGTCCCGTGTCCCAGGGGGGGAATGCAGTATACATCAGGTGTCCAAGAAAGGAGATCCTGGGGAAAAGGGAGGGAAACGTAAATAAACTGGCCAGTGCGTGAACGGCAGTAATGAGAGTGCGCGAAAAAACTAGGTATACCTGGGAGCAATCCACGTCAAAAGAGCGTGGTAGCTGGTGCCGTGTCACGGACAAAACATCGGCGGCTGGACAACAATTAAGGGGGCTCCTCGTTGTACCGTGAATTGGTACCGATGGGGGAGATCTAAGAAAAAGAAAGGGTCAACTGTTACCTAGGGCCGAGAGGAAGCCCGTCTAAAGGAACTGCTGAGGGATGCAGCAGGGCTTACCTTGTTGTGAGGAATGGATCCTGGAAAAACAAGGGGACGTCGGGATCAGCGTCTGGCCGCCACGATCGTGTGCGGTAGAGTAGTGAAATGCCGCGACAGTAGTCTAAGGCATAGCTCACTGCTTCCGGGTAGGTGTCGTCACGGAGCATGTGATCACGAAAAGGCCTATAGAAATTCGCGCTGTACGGAGAGGGGCGAGGGGAAGGAGGGAAGGGTAGGAGGGTCTACAACACATTTGGAACAGAATAAAAGTATATTTACAAGCGTGGTGGTAGAAACATGAAAAGGATCCAGTCACGTTTAGAATACAGAAAGAAAAATGGATGAAACGAATTAAAAGTCACATATGCACATCAAAGAATTCTGTCTATACAAAGTCAAAGCAATCGATCAAATGGATTGTATGCATGCATCGTAAACCTATGTTTACGGAAATCACAGAACAAGGGGAACCAAATCAATGTGAATAAGGGCCGAATCAATAAGGCAAGGACTAGTGTGTTAGACTGATGGGCAAGAGACAAGGGAGCCTGAGTGTTGGAAATACGTATACCTGAAGAACTCAGGGAAGACATGGTACATGAGGCTCAGGTTAGATAGGAGCTGGTTTCATATGGAAGAATGTCAAAATGAAATGGTGCTATTCCATTCGTCAATTGTGTTCAAGCCTGTGTTGACTGAGTTACAAATCGTAATCCACTTGCATTCACACTTGTTCAAAAGGGCTTTGATGTCACCGCCTCTGATGGGAAGTGTGGGTTGGTCTATCACCTGCCAGGTGATGTCTGTTTCGCAGTGGTTATGTTCAATGAAATGCGAGACCAGTGGTGCAGTGAAAACTTTACAATGGATTCTGCTTCTGTGTTGAATTATCCTTTGTTTGACCATTTGAGTGGTCTGACCAATGTAGATGAGGTCGCATGGGCAACGAATAGCGTAAATCACATTTTGGGACCTGCAATTCGTGAGGGTGTTGAGTTTGTAGGATTGGTTATTGATTTTGAAATCTTTGGCATTGACAGTGAGGTCACAGACGACACAGGCTTGACATTTGTAGTGTCCAATAGCAGGGGGTAAACCCCAGGAGGCCGTGATGGTATTCTTGCCTAGGGTTTCTGTTGGCCACGTGATGGCATGTACTAGATGTGTGGCTAAATTGTTGCCTCGTTGATACGAGAAGAGCGGAGCTTCTTTGAACATTTCAAATGGTTGTAGCAGCGGCCAGTTGCGTTTAATGATCTTGCTAACGTTATTGCTACTGGGGCTGAATCTTGAGACAAAGGGTATCCGGGTCATGTTTTTCTTAGGTTGAGGCCTGAGAAGATGTTCCCGGTGGCAGTTTCCTCGCGCACTCTCATTACTGCCGTTCACGCACTGGCCAGTTTATTTACGTTTCCCTCCCTTTTCCCCAGGATCTCCTTTCTTGGACACCTGATGTATACTGCATTCCCCCCCTGGGACACGGGACTGTGTCCTTCTCAGGTAGACTACGTCGCGCCTGCATGTTTCCTGAGCACTTCCATTAGCCCTATCTCAGTATACATCTGCCCATGCGCTCACAGATCTCACTCCTTTAATAGCCACTAGACGCGCTCGGATACTTCCTGACTGTGTCTCTCCCAGTTGGCCATTTCTCCTTCTCGCGCTTCACTCCGCTGCTACCTTTCACGTTTTTATCGTCAGTTCCCATTTCACATTCACGCGCAAATATTAGTACCTCTCCCTTCTTCCCCCTTCCCTGATCCCTTTCCATTCCCTCCTTGTACAGCAATGCTTATACACAGCAACTCGGTCCTGAAGATGATCCTGAGTCATAGGATCGAAACGTCGTCGACCCTTCAGCGCAACTGATGGCGCATTACCCTTTGTGGTTCAACTAAAAATTATTGCCTCGATTAGAAATTGAAAATTACTGTTGTGAACCACATATACTCACTGTATATATCTGTTCACGAATTGCACTTTGCGCCGTTTTTGCTGATTTCACATTGTCACTTGCGTCGCCACTTTGTGTGTCACAAACACAATTCAGCACCAAGTCCAATTCGGGTTGCTTTTGCATTTCATTGCCTACAGTGCTGCTACAACTGTACCCGCTTCATTGTGTTCTTAAAAATATATGATGCCAAGTGCACTTTTCAAAAATTTCTTTCAGAGTCTCCCTTTTTCCTTTTTGTAATGTGTTGTACATGCAATTCTAACTGTCCTTACTAATTATACCGGTTGAGATATTGTTGTTTTGCATTACGTACCTACCCACATCTCAACGTGGTTTACGGGTTATACTCCTGTTGTTATATACAAGATTGTGAGCAGCTGCACAGCTGCGAGAGTTGGTCCCTGTGTGGACCGGACTTTCTGACTAATTTATTTGTCCTCTTTTTGCCATTTATCTGACATTAAGTATGTCTAGGGAGACTCTTTCTTACTCAGAAGAATACATTCAACGAAAAATTGGGGGCCCTTCTCTTCTTTCAGGGTCTTCCGCCACCCCTACCCCTATCCCCACGCCCAATATTTCCTGTGTGTTATTAGATAGACTTGAAAAACTTAAGAAAAAACAAATCAGAACAGAACTTCACGCCCGAATGCTCACAGAATTTCTGAAATCAGGCGTCATCCCATTGGGTTTACAGATCAGAAACACCCCAGCCATATTCACCCAAGACCCTAAATTCCGCACAGGTTTCAGCCATCTAGCCACCACTTGCTCACGCCACTGGATGGTTTCACCGCTAGACCCGTGCCCTCACCACATCTTCAACAAAGCCAGTACAGCCATCGCGCCCCATCTCCGGAAAATAATCAACATCTCCTTCGAGACAGCAACCTTCCCGGAAAGCTGGAAGCACGCCGAGATCACCGCCTTACTCAAGAAACCCAAGGCAGGCCCCAAGGACCTCAAGAACTTCCGACCCATCTCTCTGCTCCCGTTCCCCGCGAAGGTCACTGAGAAAATCGTCAACAAACAACTGACCCGCTACCTCGAGGAGAACAACATCCTGGACCCTTCCCAGTCCGGCTTCCGCAGCAACCACAGCACCGAAACCGCCCTCATCGCCGCCACCGATGACATCAGGACCCTGCTAGACAACGGAGAAACAGCAGCCCTCATCCTCCTGGACCTATCAGCCGCCTTCGACACGGTCTGCCACCACACACTAAGAACACACCTTCACGACGCCGGGATCCAAGAGAAGGCCCTGGACTGGACCACATCCTTCCTTTCGGGCAGAACACAAAGCGTCCGCCTCGCCCCCTTCCGATCCAAGGCCACCAAGATCATCTGCGGCGTACCCCAAGGCTCCTCCCTCAGCCCAACGCTGTTCAACATCTACATGGCACCCCTCGCCCACGTCGCCCGACAGCACAACCTCAACATCATCTCCTACGCCGACGACACCCAGCTGATCCTCTCCCTCACCAAAGACCCTCACACCGCCAAAGCCCACCTCCACGAAGGAATGAAGGCCGTCGCCGAATGGATGAGGACCAGCCGCCTGAAGCTGAACTCGGACAAGACGGAGGTCCTCATCCTTGGTTCCAACCCTTCAGCCTGGGACGACTCCTGGTGGCTAACATCACTGGGAACAGCCCCGCCACCCACCGACCACGTACGCAACCTAGGGGTCATCCTCGACCCCACCCTCTCCATGACTAAGCAGGTCAACCCGGTTTCCTCATCCTGCTTCAACATCCTCCGAATGCTCCGCAGGATCTTCAAGTGGATCCCCACCGAAACAAGAAAAACAGTCACCCAGGCCCTCGTCACCAGCAGGCTGGACTACGGAAACGCCCTCTACGCAGGAACGACGGCTAAGCTCCTGAGACGGCTGCAACGCATCCAGAACGCCTCTGCACGTCTTATCCTCGACATCCCCCGACGCAGCCACATCACACCCCACCTGAGAGACCTGCACTGGCTCCCTGTCAACAAGAGGATAACCTTCAAGCTCCTCACCCACGCACACAAAGCACTCCACAACTCTGGACCAGCCTACCTCAACAGACGACTCAGCTTCTACACCCCCACCCGCCAGCTCCGCTCGACCAGCCTCGCCCTCGCCACAGTCCCCCGCATCCGGAAAACGACCGCCGGCGGCAGATCCTTCTCCCACCTCGCCGCCAAGACCTGGAACACCCTCCCCACCAACCTCCGACAGACCCAAGACCTACTGGCCTTCAGAAGACTCCTCAAGACCTGGCTCTTCGATCAGTAGCAGCACCACCCCCCTCTTCCCCCAGCGCCTTGAGACCCTCGCGGGTATGTAGTGCGCTTTATAAGTGACATGATTGATTGATTTTAGGAATTGACACAGCTATTGAACACAGTCTCAAAGAACTGGAAGAGATAGCAGAACTAGAGCGACTTATCCTAGCGGACACCTCTTTTACCGACGCGAAGAGTCTCCTAGAGAAAATTAACACGACCATCACCACCTTTAATACCTTCGAGCTTAACAAGAAAATTACAAAAATCCAGAAGGACATTAAATTCTACAACGTAGATAAAACATATCCTTACCTACGTGACGAATTTTTCACCACTTCATACATCCCACCGAGAACACGCAACTGGGGTAGATATCGTAATAATCAACAGATTACCTTTTCCGATTCTTCCAATACTTCACTTGAGGATTCTGACCCGGGTGAGGGATCCAGCACCTCCAGAACTGCCAATAGACCACCACCGTTACTAGCAACAGGTTTTTTAGGACAGGGCCGCGGACGCGGCTTACCACAACCTCGACCACGGACCAATCGCCAATACCAACCTCAATTCTCAGGAGAAAGACAAACACGAAACAGGTTCTACCAATGGTGACCACAACAATAATCGATCACATTCCCTCACCTACTGCCCTAGACTCACTTTCCATACCCATCTTCAATCTTTCGGAGCATATCCTATCACATGATGAAACCCAACTCCTAAGCAGGGGCTTAAGTTTTGTGCCCACAGAACGGACCAACTTCTTGGACCTTCAGTCCAACCTGCTACTATTCTTCCGAAGAATTCGGCTAAGACAATTCTTCTCGAATAAACCCTCATCCATTCTACCGACGGGACCGCGATTCCATCCGCCCTCCACCTTCAACCCCCCCTCCTCCTCCATGCCTCCTGAAATATTGACGTTCGAACGCACTGTTTTACGAGAAGTCAAACACCTCCAAACAGAATTCGAATATGTTCCCTACAACCTATCGCTCCCTGAAAAACAAGCCTTGATCAACCTCAAAAACAAATCTCATTTAATAATCAAACCAGCGGACAAAGGCGGAGGCATCGTGGTCATGAACATCGACAAATACGATCAAGAAGTGAAACGACAACTATCCAATCTCAACCACTACCGCCCGCTCACCAAAGACCCTTTACCTAACCTCAGAACCAAAATACTCCAAGTCACCGGACGCGCTAGATCCCTCAACATCATATCTCAGAAAGAATACACCTTCCTCAATAATCAACATCCACGCACACCGGTTCTGTATGTACTGCCGAAGATCCACAAGGACAGTACCAACCCACCGGGTCGTCCAATTGTCTCAGGTTGTGGCTCCATCCTCGAACCCTTGGGTAAATACATTGATGCCATCATAAAATAATTTGTTCCCTCCACAGCCACTTTCATCAGAGACACTATGGACCTCATTCTCACCATTGAAGACAGACCCTTTGACACTAACACAGATCTGATGGTCGGATTGGACATAGAATCATTATACACTAACATCCCACATGCTGAAGGACTTGAAGTCATCGAGACTTTACTTGAAACCAGGCCAAGACCCACTTTGATCCCTACAGAATTTATTATGGATCTGCTCCACATCACCTTAGGAAATAACTATTTTTTGTACCGCGATACCTTCTAGCTCCAGGTTAAAGGTGTCTCTATGGGAGCTTGTTTCGCCCCGAATTTTGCTATTCTCTTCGTCCATCACCTGGAAATTACTCACATTCTCACCGCCAATAACCCCTTTGTCGACCACATCTCTCTTTGGCGACGCTACATTGATGATATTCTTCTATTATGGAAAGGCACTACACAGACCCTTAACCCCTTCATTGAATGGCTCAATCGGTCCCAACCCCACCTGAAATTCACCTGCGAGTCTAAATCCAATGACCTTCCATTTCTAGACGTCATAATACACGCAGAAGACGACAAAATCGGCACTTGCCTGTACCGTAAGCCGACCGAAAGAAACACCCTTCTTCAGTACTCTAGCTATCACCCGCGAGGTCTCCGGGATGGCCTTCCCTACGGCCAATTCTTACGCATTCGCAGGAACTGCAAATGGCGGAAGGATTATTTCCGGGAATCAGATATCCAGATCCAAAAACTTCTTGACAGGGGTTACCCTAAGCGTCTAGTTACTAGAGCCCGTAAAAGAGCCTGGTACTGCCACCGGGAACATCTTCTCACGCCTCAACCTAAGAAAAACATGACCCGGATCCCCTTTGTCTCAAGATTCAGCCCCAGTAGCAATAAAGTTAGCAAGATCATTAAACGCAACTGGCCGCTGCTACAACCATTTGAAATGTTCAAAGAAGCTCCGCTCTTCTCGTATCAACGAGGCAACAATTTAGCCACACATCTAGTACATGCCATCACGTGGCCAACAGAAACCCTAGGCAAGAATACCATCACGGCCTCCTGGGGTTTACCCCCTGCTATTGGACACTACAAATGTCAAGCCTGTGTCGTCTGTGACCTCACTGTCAATACCAAAGATTTCAAAATCAATAACCAATCCTACAAACTCAACACCCTCACGAATTGCAGGTCCCAAAATGTGATTTACGCTATTCGTTGCCCATGCGACCTCATCTACATTGGTCAGACCACTCAAATGGTCAAACAAAGGATAATCCAACATAGAAGCAGAATCCATTGTAAAGTTTTCACTGCACCACTGGTCTCGCATTTCATTGAACATAACCACTGCGAAACAGACATCACCTGGCAGGTGATAGACCAACCCACACTTCCCATCAGAGGCGGTGACATCAAAGCCCTTTTGAACAAGTGTGAATGCAAGTGGATTACGATTTGTAACTCAGTCAACACAGGCTTGAACACAATTGACGAATGGAATAGCACCATTTCATTTTGACATTCTTCCATATGAAACCAGCTCCTATCTAACCTGAGCCTCATGTACAATGTCTTCCCTGAGTTCTTCAGGTATACGTATTTCCAACACTCAGGCTCCCTTGTCTCTTGCCCATCAGTCTAACACACTAGTCCTTGCCTTATTGATTCGGCCCTTATTCACATTGATTTGGTTCCCCTTGTTCTGTGATTTCCGTAAACATAGGTTTACGATGCATGCATACAATCCATTTGATCGATTGCTTTGACTTTGTATAGACAGAATTCTTTGATGTGCATATGTGACTTTTTAATTCGTTTCATCCATTTTTCTTTCTGTATTCTAAACGTGACTGGATCCTTTTCATGTTTCTACCACCACGCTTGTAAATATACTTTTATTCTGTTCCAAATGTGTTGTAGACCCTCCTACCCTTCCCTCCTTCCCCTCGCCCCTCTCCGTACAGCGCGAATTTCTATAGGCCTTTTCGTGATCACATGCTCCGTGACGTCACCTACCCGGAAGCAGTGAGCTATGGACTACTGTCGCGGCATTTCACTACTCTACCGCACACGATCGTGGCGGCCAGACGCTGATCCCGGCGTCCCCTTGTTTTTCCAGGATCCATTCCTCACAACAAGGTAAGCCCTGCTGCATCCCTCAGCAGTTCCTTTAGACGGGCTTCCTCTCGGCCCTAGGTAACAGTTGACCCTTTCTTTTTCTTAGATCTCCCCATCGGTACCAATTCACGGTACAACGAGGAGCCCCTTAATTGTTGTCCAGCCGCCGATGTTTTGTCCGTGACACGGCACCAGCTACCACGCTCTTTTGACGTGGATTGCTCCCAGGTATACCTAGTTTCCTCGAGCACTCTCATTACTGCCGTTCACGCACTGGCCAGTTTATTTACGTTTCCCTCCCTTTTCCCCAGGATCTCCTTTCTTGGACACCTGATGTATACTGCATTCCCCCCCTGGGACACGGGACTGTGTCCTTCTCAGGTAGACTACGTCGCGCCTGCATGTTTCCTGAGCACTTCCATTAGCCCTATCTCAGTATACATCTGCCCATGCGCTCACAGATCTCACTCCTTTAATAGCCGCTAGACGCGCTCGGATACTTCCTGACTGTGTCTCTCCCAGTTGGCCATTTCTCCTTCTCGCGCTTCACTCCGCTGCTACCTTTCACGTTTTTATCGTCAGTTCCCATTTCACATTCACGCGCAAATATTAGTACCTCTCCCTTCTTCCCCCTTCCCTGATCCCTTTCCATTCCCTCCTTGTACAGCACTGCTTATACACAGCAACTCGGTCCTGAAGATGATCCTGAGTCATAGGATCGAAACGTCGTCGACCCTTCAGCGCAACTGATGGCGCATTACCGTTTGTGGTTCAACTAAAAATTATTGCCTCGATTAGAAATTGAAAATTACTGTTGTGAACCACATATACTCACTGTATATATCTGTTCACGAATTGCACTTTGCGCCGTTTTTGCTGATTCCACATTGTCACTTGCGTCGCCACTTTGTGTGTCACAAACACAATTCAGCACCAAGTCCAATTCGGGTTGCTTTTGCATTTCATTGCCTACAGTGCTGCTACAACTGTACCCGCTTCATTGTGTTCTTAAAAAATATATGATGCCAAGTGCACTTTTCAAAAATTTCTTTCAGAGTCTCCCTTTTTTCCTTTTTGTAATGTGTTGTACATGCAATTCTAACTGTCCTTACTAATTATACCGGTTGAGATATTGTTGTTTTACATTACGTACCTACCCACATCTCAACGTGGTTTACGGGTTATACTCCTGTTGTTAAATAAAGTATTAATGCAGCACTCAAACAGCCATAAAGTTAAAACACTATACCAAAAAAAATCCCAGGCCAATTTAGAAAAATAGAGTAAGCTTCAATAAATAAAATGATACCAGAAAAAGCAAAAATCGAATCAGTAGAGCCAGCGATATTGAATTTTGAAGTTTCAAGTGAAAATAGCACCAAGAAGCAGTGAGCTCCTGCTGCGGTTATCTGGTAGCAGTGGACCAGAACACGGTCACAAGTTCAGGCCGACTGCTATGAAGCTCGGACCAGATACAGGACCAAGTCCGGTCCGCAGAGAGTTGTACCTTAGTGTCCTTGGTTTTGAGATGCGAGGTCCTGCATCGGTCTGCACCATGCTTTATCGGTTCTGATGAAGCTGCCTGACAGGGGCTGAGAGGTCCTGCGATGCGAGCTCCGGCATTGGGTTGTGTCACGCTGCTTTGGTTCCGATCAGAAAGTGCAATGCGAGGTTCTGCATCGGGTTGCATTGCGCTGCGTTGCGTCGCTTTTGATGAAAACTTCATTTGCACCAGAAGGAGTGCACTCTGACTTCAGTCAAGGGTCCAGGACCTGGGTGACACCTCTTGGGGATGATAATTCACTCCAGCAGAGGCCAGCAGCAGGACTCAGGCAAGTCCAGTTGCGGCTCCAGGCAGGTCCAGTTGCATCAGGTCAGCTGCACAGTTGCAGGGGGGGGCTCTGAAGCATGTTGCATCCCTGTAGCTCACACAAGAGGTCAGCTAACTGATAAGTATTAAAAAGGAAGGGTTAGGCCTGAAAAAAGGTTTATTTTGCCATGTCGCAATGGCAGTTTAAAACTTCACTATAGGCTTCAGTGGCAGGCATAAGACATGCTTTAAAAGGCTACTTTAGTGGGTGGCACAATGAATGCTGCAGGCCCGCTACTAGCATTTAATGTACAGGCTCTGGGTACAGGTAGTACCATCTACCAGGGACTTACATTTAAATGTATATTTATATTAAATGTGTCAATTAGGTGTAGGCAATTTTCCCATGTTTGAGGGAAAGAACACAAGCACTTTAGCACAGGTTAGCAGTGGTAAAGTGCAAAGTTCTAAAGTGAACAGCAAAATTCAGTAAAGAAGGCAACAAGTTTGGGGAATACCATGGCAAGGAAGTCAGGTCTAATAGAGGATGTCTTTACTATCTTATTCATTGGAAAGAGTATGGGCCCGAAAGAAGATCTTGGGAACCTGCAGGTCACGTACACGCTCCAAGACAATTTCACTTGCAACACCCAACCAAACCCAAACCTGTAGGGAAGGCCCTGGGAGGGGTGTACTGTTCGGGCTGCCTTCCGCACTTACACGCCGGGTCATGTCCAGCGCGTCTTGACGCAAAGCCTGAAGACCTCGTTCCAGCTAGAGGCCCAGCTCTTACAAGGACTGTGGCCATCTTGGATGTGGCGGTTTACCAAGCAGCACTCGCCTGAGAATCAATGTCGGTTATTCTCGGCTTACCTGCTTTTACCCCCCACACTGAAGGAACTCCAAATCTGCTCCTGGTTATCCATGGCTTCTTGAAAAGTGTTTTTCTGTGAGTTTTTTGCCTGCAACTCGTCCCTGGGAATTCTCCACTGGATGCCTCAACCTTGTAAACCTTTAAGAGAAAGAAAGGCAGTAGTTTACTAGCAGACACCGGATCTGGAGATGTGGGTAAGGCAAGCAAGCGCTACACCGTAGGGTAATTTTGTCCTACTTACCATCCTGAGATTTTGTTGTTGCCATCTAGGTACTTCGACCCCGAAAACTCCTAAAAAACTACAAAACAAAAGATAAGTTACTTTTTGAGAAGGACTTAGCATGTTTCAGTGAAAGCAGTTTTATTGATTGTCAAAGGATTCAGCAAGAATTATTTGTTAGAACACTCTTCAACTGACCACCAAAAGTATTTTTGGCACACACATTTTTTTGGACTGTCTTAAGAAAGAACAACCACAGAAGGTTTTTATGCAATGGAAATAATTTCTGGATATAAAGATAGTTCAGCCACAATGTGCTAGAAGTCAGGTAACACAGAGGGAATACGACCAACCAGACGATAGAGTAGAGGTGCATATGCAGGGAGTGCCCAGGTTATCGCGAATACATTTCTCTCTCTCTCTATCCAAGTCTCCTTTCCCCTGAGGACTGACCCAGTCCAGAGTGCAGCACTGCGTTTGGGCAGTGACAGGCCTTAGGAGGAGCTGGGAGCCATCTTCTTTGACTTCACTGTGCTCCTATCACACAACCTATCAGGTGAGTGCTCAGACATTACAGAGAGAGCCCGGCATGCACAAGTAATAATAGGAAACTTACATACACTGGAAAAAAACAAGAGAATAAGTCGCCTAAAATACAATACAATGTATATCAATACAGAAAGGAAGAAGTCTCAAAGTATAACAGAGGTGGGAGCTGAATATTTTACACAAAAGCAAGTGAAATGGGAGAAAGACATCCAACCGAAACGTAGAAGTCATTCAAGAACAACGCCCACGCGTGCACATTATAAAAGAAACAAAACAGAAATGCCACCTTGGTCTGCAGCAATAAAATTCTCAATGTGAAAATCAACAATGATAAATAACAACAAATGAGGTAAATGGAAAGATACCAAACAATGAAATGTGAGGTAGGCATGCGTAGACGGGGAAATATTGTGATGTTGTCATTTGTAAATGGATAAATCAAGGGGTTTTATACAGCACGCAACATAGTAAATGCTACTGCAAGCAGCTAGAAAGAAAATGGAGAACCAGACACAATGCTAATGCCAGAACCACCTACAAGGCTACACTCAGACGCTGCCACCAACTTCTGAGAGACACCAAAAAAGGACACTAACGGAACGCATAGAGGCGAACCCCAACAGCTGCAAGGAGATCTTCTCAATCGTCAAAGAATTCACCACCCCTGAGGCCACAGCGAACACCATCACCCCATCACAGGAACTCTGCGACAACTTATCAAACTTCTTCTACAGCAAAATAGCTAAGATCTACAGCAATTTCAAACAATAACCAGACCACAAAGATCTCATCACTGACCTGACTACTGCCACCTGAGACGGCTACCCGACTGAATAGAAAACACTCACTGTATAAGAACTTGCAGCGATCATGCAAACGGTACACTCCAGGGTCCCAACAGACCCATAACCCCACCACATCTCCAACATGGGAGGACCACCAATAAGCACCGCCCTCACTCACATCATCAACACCTCCATCAAATCTGCCACCATCCCGGAAGACTGGAATCACGCAGCAGTCAACGTCTTCATCAAAAAAACATTGTCCGACCCAATCGAGCTGAGCAACATCTTACCCAGCTCTCTTCTCCCCTACCCAGCCAAAGTGATGGAGAAGGCCATCAACAAACAACTCACCATCCACCTAGAACTCCACGACCTCCTGGACCACACCCAATCGGATTTCGGAGGATCCACAGCACCGAAATAGCATTCATCGCAGCCACAGATGACATCCACCATCGTACTGGAGCGTGGAGAAACAGCAGGCCTCATCAGAAGACTGCACGGCATAGACATCCAAGGACTGGCCCTCAAATGGACAGGCTCCTTCCTGACAAGAAGAACAGAGTGAGTTAAACTACCACCCTCCACATCGGAATCCACGAATCTAATCGGCGGAGTCCCTCATGGTTCATCTCTCAGTTCATTGTAACCTTGTCAGGAGGCCACTGCAGCTTGCACCACCCATTGCCCTTGTCAGCAATGCCAATGACAGTACCAACACAACTACTAATGATCACACTCCCTCAAGTGTGACACTTCAGACTATTCCAGCCTCCCCAAAGTTATTGGAATGACTTGGAGGCAGGTATTAGTAATTTTGAAGGTAAATTGAATTGACAAACAACTGTGCTTGTCTCTAAATTAAATAACAGTGCCACCATGTGGCGGACCTTCATAAGCACCGGTGTTGAAAATGTACTGCTGGTGCTGAGCACCAGAAACCACTGGCTCAAATTAAGCACTGGTCCCACCCTGTTCAACATCTAAATTACTCTGCTAGCCAACATCATCAGAACCCAAGGCATCACCATCATATCCTACGCCAATGACACCCAACTCATCCTTTCGCTGGCCGACAAGTCCATGACCACCAGAACCAACTTCTCCAAGTGCATGATCAATGTAGCGACCTAGATAAGACCAAACTGTCTGAAACTCAACTACGATAAAACGAAAGTCCTGATCTTCAGGAACAAGAACTCTCCATGGGACTGCACCTCATAGCCATCAGAGTCTGGACCTACACCCACACCAACCAACCACACCAGAAACCTAGGAATCATCCTGAATACCAAGCACAACATGACAGTGCAGGTCAATGTGGTGAGCTCTTTCTGCTTCCAAATTTGTTGCTTGCTCTGCAAGATATTCAGATGGCAATCCCAGAGCTCCAGACACACAGTCACTCAAGCCCTCATCACAAGCAGACTAGACTACAGCAACGCACTCTACGCCAGGATCTACAACCATCTCCTACACCAGCTCCAGACCATCCAGAATGCCGCAGTGAGACTCATCCTCAACCTCCCACGTCGCACCCACATCTCACCACACTTCAGAGTGTTCCACTGGCTTCCCATCCAGAAACGCAGCCAAATAAACCTCTTCACACAAGCGTACAATGCACTGCAAATCATCGGACCAACATACCTGAACCACAGCCTACACTTTCACCAACCCTCCAGCCACCTACACTCAGCCACACTCTCACTGACACACACCCTCTGCATCCACAAAAGCAGAACTGGAGGCCAAGCATTCTCCTACATCGCACTCCAGACCTAGAACAACCTCCTCAACACATCAGTACCTCCTCCTCTCTTCTTGAATTCCGCAAGAAGCTGAAGACCTGGCTCTTCGAATTATTCTGCCAGGTCTGACACCTGGATACCCTCATGGGTGATTAGTGGCACTCAACAAATCTACATAAGATAACATAGTATAAAACCTTAGGAATAATCCAAATACCACAAATACCAGTGGATGCGGGTTATGGGGAAGAATATCCATAGAGTAGAGGTGCATTCTGGGAACATGACAAAAAAGGGAAAGAATCCATCAAAGCAAAGCGGACATGCGCAGATGGGGACGCGAGGTCGCCATTTACAGAACTAGAGATTCTATATAGTGGTAAATATTGTGTAAAACCATTGAAAAGAGAACAGCGTTAGAAAGGTATTGGGTAAATGTACAGAGGGAACAGAGCCAAATGGCATTGGTCTATGCACCTAGGACATGACAAATGACAGATGGAAAGTCTTAAGTAGCTAGAAAAGGGTTGCAAAGGAACACTACTCTACGGATAGATTAATCCTTTTGTTATAGGTTTGAACTTGCCAAATCCACCTGTTTTCTCTGATGGGCAGAAAATGGTCCTTATTGTGTCTACAAGTTGTGCATTTTAGCACTTTTAGGACACATTTTATTTAATGGGCAGTGTGATTTCATGTTTTGTAGTGCTCTACCAGTGATGCATTAGGAAAATTACATTGAATCCTTAATCAGTTTTGTAGAATCCGTCTTCATACTTCTTGCAATGTTTGCCTATGGAATGAAAACCACAGGGACATTCAACACAATAAATCACACTTTTTGATGCGCAATTGAAAAAACCATGTACTTCTATTCTTTGCCTTTGATTGTACTGTAGGATTTTGTTTAAAAGTTGTGTTACAAGCCTGTCGGTTGCCGTATCTGTAATGACTGTTAATGGGTTCTAGACCACATAGTTGTGTTAAGGTATTTTTATGGGTTCTCTGCAGGCTCGTACTAGTCTAGCTCTGATGTTCCGACCGCTCTTGAAAACTAAAACTGTGTTTTCTAACTTGAAACTTTCTCTTTACAGCAAGTGCCAATTTTTAAGAACAATATTTTCAACGTTGTTTCAATCAGTACCAAATGTTGTTATACATTAGGTATGGATCTTGGAATTTTTCTTTTACATGAAGTAAACTTTCACAATCATTACCAAGCTCTTTTGAGAGATTTTTGTAACCAAACGATGGGGAGAACCACTTGCTATTAGTTTAGAATCTAGGATTTTAGCTTCTTTGAAGTAATCTCTTTTTAGTACAATTTTTATGTACTCTTAGAAACTGGCCATGGGGCAATTTGTCCCAGTAGGAAAGTGCCTCTTTTGACATGGCTAGCCCCCACTTTTTGCCTGGATCATGATGTGATTTCGAATGAAAGTGCACTGGGTCCATGGGAACCAGGTTCCCAGGGCCAGATCTCTTTCCCAAAACTGTACTACTATTGGCACAACTTCCGCTTCCCCTGTAAGTCCCTAGTAAATGGTACCCCTGGTACCTATTGCATTGGGACTGAAGAGGGACCACTAGGGCTGCAGCACAAATTGTGCGACCCTAGGGACCCCTCACCAAGGCCATGCAACCTGCCATTGCAGGCTGCATGTCTTGGTGCATAGAAAACTCAAGAGTCCACATGGCAAACATCCCTGAGTTCCATGCCCTCCTACACTGCATGAGATATAGGTAGGTCACCCCTACTGTAGGCCTTACTGCCCTAAGGCAGGGTGCACTATGTCACATATGTGGTCATATCTGCCTGAGCAGATATGACCCGACATTATCTTAGTCCATTCTTGGATACTGTAAGTGTGCTGGGAAGCCATATAGAGTACATGGGCTGGACACCCGTCATTACGGAATCCCAAGCACCATGATGGCGTCACTGTACCCAGGGATGTTTGGTACCAAACATCTCATCTTAATAAATCCACACTGATGCCAGTGTTGGATGTATTAATAAATGCACACAGAGGGCACCTTAGAGGTGCCCCCTGAAAACCTGCCACACACAGGTGTGGTCTCTGAATAGTCTTAGCCACCCTGCCACCACCAGACATGTTTCTGGCCTCATGGGGTGAGAG
Organism: Calotriton arnoldi; assembly: GCA_963921515.1. Taxonomy (NCBI): domain Eukaryota; kingdom Metazoa; phylum Chordata; class Amphibia; order Caudata; family Salamandridae; genus Calotriton; species Calotriton arnoldi. Next base: position 2,521,724 of record CAWUFW010001440.1, read on the forward strand.
CTACACTCTCAGAGGCCAGAAACAAAGCCTAATCCGGGCAGAGGTGCTTCACACCTCCGCCAGACCGGAATTGCATTTGAAGGTGGAAAGCTTCAAAAGCGATGACGCCATTGAAAAGCAACCCAGGCATCTCCAGTTAATGGAGGATGCTCACCCCCTATCCTGCTTCACTTTTAGTGGGAGGACAGGTGGGAAAATGTATTTGATTAGGAGGTGTGCCCACATTCAGCCAGCACCACCCCTAAGGTGGGGCAGGTGATGTGGACCCCACTTTTTCAATTCCTCCATCTTGTCTTGGAGAGAATTAGCCAACCAGGGTCAGGGTTATGCCCACTTCCTAACGGAAGTGGTCATATGAGGGTGTAGACACCCTTAATGTAGGTAGCCCATTGGCTACTACCTGTCACCCCCTATAATGCCCCGAAATTTAGTATTTAAGTGGAACCCCTAGACCCTGAACGCTAGATTCGATGGACTGAAGGAAATGACCCAAATAAGGCCACCCGGGTCACTCACGACCGTCGATCAGACAGTAGAGAATACAAACCAAAGTTATTGATTAATATTGTGCTGCAGCGGAGTCCAGTCTGACCAGCCTCCTGTGATGGCTGATGAGGGACTGACTTTTTCAAGCATAGAGGTAAAGATTATAGGTTCTAACATGAGTACAAGACACACCCACCCAGTAACTTTCCACAGAGAGGCAGCAGGAAACAAAGGGGCACACACAGATGAGCTAAGAGTCTTAGACCGGGCATACGCTGTCTGTGCACCAAGGTCACTCTGCCTGCCTTTGCAGCTAAACCAGTGGGAGCAGGCTTCCACCTCATGGGAAAGGTATGCAGAAATACAAACAATGTATTCATTAGCACAGCGAGGCCCAAGCTTGAGAGACACAGATGCATCACAGCATTTTTCTAGCTGAGAGAGCAGAAATGAGTTTGTCAGTAGGACAAAATGGCGGCCACTAATAAAATGGAGCCATGAATGCTAACTTAATGCAGAACGAAGCATGAGCAATAGGATAATAACATTTCAATTCTACCAGGACCTAAGAAGAAAATGGACAAAGAAGAGCTGCTGAACCTGAGAACCGAGTGCTTGCTGTGGGCTTTGGCTGCAAAACCTTGCCTGCCGTTGCAAAGTTCAACTATCGTGGTGTGCTGTCTCGTCCTGCCACTGTGAGGACTCTAAGAACCCCAGAGGATCTCCAGCACTTCGCAATCACCCAAGAACTCCCTTTCAATTTCAATTCTACCAGACCCTCCTGTTAGCATTCAATGCTAATTTTATTATTGCTATTGATCCAGCGCTAACAATAAAAATTATTCTCCTATATGCTTCGGTCATCCAGGTGCAACTATTCCTCCAACACACAAACTATATCCATATGACGGTGGGGCCCATAATACCGCACGTACATTCACTTACTCATTTATTCCCTGGATTTCCTCAGTCCTTAACTTAGGAGAAAACGATTCGCTGGAAGGAGACGGGATACCTCTTTTAACATGACATAATGTTTCTCATTTTCTTTAAAGTATTCCGCTCATTGGTCGATGGACCAACTAGTAGGAATCAGTTGATGGTGATTAAGACCAGCTCAATCACAATAAACTCTTTATCAATTTACCTTAATCATTGAGCTAAAGAATCACTGAGTCATTTGTTTAAAGAATAATAAAGTTTATATAAAGTTTCGAAGCAAGAAATACGTTTTAAGCTTATTATTCAGATCATTACATTTATCATCACTATAAGAATAAATTGAAATTGCAATGCATATCTATTAGACAGAAAAATATGGTTATCATAGCAAGAACTCTAAAAGATCAATCTGTCTGTCTTGGAAAAATCTAATAGTTCTAACTGAAAAATCGATCAGGAATAAAAAGGTTCTCCAAAAGCAGCATCTTATACTCAACTGGAAAATAAAAATAGCAGCAGCAGCATCAGCTCGTCAGCATCAGCAACCGCAACTTCACCCATCTACAGCATCTAACTTCTCCAGCAACTCACTTTCCAGCATTTCCCCTCTCCCACCAAGAGTAGGTCTTCTTATACCCTAATTCTAACTTACTGAATAAAATGTTGCATCTTCATGGCGTGATTCTTTCTCATTGGTCCACTCAGGCCCATATACATTTTAATCAAACTTCCTTGTCTTAACCAGTTCCTTGTGGAATGTCCATGCTTGCATCGTTTCCCACAGTTCATGACATTGCTCATCCGCTTCGATCAGTTCAATTTGTATCTTTTTCTGCTACTTTTTAGATTTAACAGTTTTGTCCATTTATTCAGTTTGACTTCTCACGCTTCTTGCTGATCATCTTGACACACATCTGCTCAGAAAGGTCACAATAGCCTTGACCACACTTCCATCTTAGCCTCTCAGCACGAACACGTGGTCATCCTTTTCCCCAGCCTCTCTCCTCTACCACACGGCTTCTTGGACATGCGTACTCTAACTTTATGGCGGCCATTTTATATCGCTGCTCGACAGGCCTAAGCGCACTATTTTCAAAGATAAACAAAATATTGTTAAAATAAAGAATATAAACCCTTTCGTTTCCCTCCCGTCTTACTACGTACCCCAATTAGGTATTACCTAGCAAAAAAGCAACATATAAAGCCGTCCCTTACTTACCATCGCTTTATTTTGCAACCACACGTTTTATTTAAAAGCACAGATCATGCATTTATTATTTAATTAGTACGCAAATATTATGTTATGTTAGACACATAAACAATTATAAGTTGATTATTTTGCACACAAAATAGCGTGTTACCTTTAACCCTTTTATATGTAACATACATTGTTGGTTATTTACTTAAACGAACATGTTTATTAATTATTTTACGAAATTATTTGGAGGTTAAAATTTTTTCATTTATCCTGCTCCATCAACTCCCCCTTTGGTGATTTTTAATATCACCACAAAACCCAAGTTATACAATTTTCACAGACAGCATATATCTTTTATCCATTTGCTTTTGTTAGTTTACACAACTGTATCCCTTTCAACTTGTCTCTTCGTTTTCTTGTACATGTTCTCTTTTATTTCTTCTAACTCTATTTCACCCATTTCTCTCTCTCTTTCTTTGTTTATCATGTTTTCTTTTTCTATTTTATTCTGTCTTCTTCTTTTCTTTATACATGTTACTGCAAGCTTCAGCACTAAAATTATTATTATTATCATGGTTGCTATTATTATAACTTTCCCTATTATTAATCCACTCATTCTTGTTAACCAATTTATTACTGAAGAAAACCCTTTACCAAGTTTTCCCAATGCACTTTCAACCTCCAGTGGAACAAGTTCTTTGTGCAAACTTGTAATATTTGTTATATACTTTTGTATATTTTCACTTTTATCTGGAATGTAAGTGCAACAATGTTGGACTTTCAACATTCCACAGACTCCACCCTCTTTTGCCAAAAGAATGTCAAGGGCAAGTCGATTTTGCATCACCATAGCTCTCATGGCAACCATCTCGGTATTTATCATCAAGAACCCTCCAGCAGTATCTGTAGATAAACGATCTACCACTGTGGATAATTTCCGAATTCTAAATGCATTCAAAGATATTCCCACTGCTGGTATCAATGCACCAAATAAATCACCTACTATTTCTGAAAAACTTTCCCTTTTTCTACGTGTAAAGGTATTTATGATTCTGTGTGTTCCTTTTTCTTTTCTGTCCATATGGAAAATCTTAGGAAAAACCAGGCCTAAATAACATGACCCATACCAATGGTCCGGTAACCTGTAATAAGCCCTATTACCGCAAACATAATAGATCCCTGGAAATATTGGATCTTTTCCCCCTTTGAATCCCCATCCACCTAAAATTTGATAATTGTCATGGCAAATACTGGAACCCACAAAATAATTGTCATATCTTGTCTTATTTCTTCTAATGCACAACCTTCCCTGTTGGGGCCAATCCAGAGTCATAGCTGCATTTGTCTTTTTCTTGTCATGATTGTCTTCCTCAAACGCCCAAAGAGGTGTTTTTGTCTCTTCTATCACTTTTCTTTGAAACTTCACTCGTCTCTCTTCAACCATCTTCTAAAAATACTTTTTCTTCCTTCTTTAACCCACAGGTAAGGTTGTACCTAATTATATTATCTAATGTTAAAATCTTATCTTCTAAAAAATATTCACCAAACGTTTTTCCCTCTTTTATTTTGTTTAGCTCGGGGACTACAGAAACTTTCGCAAAAATCTTATCTATGTCACGGTAATAATATTCTAATCTACCTGTTTTATAAAATAAACTTGCTAAAACACTACGGGGTCGATTCCGATTCGGGCCGGAAATCTCTCCGACCGAGCCGGACCCGGAGAGATTTCCGACCGAATCGGACCCGTGCAGTCCGACCGAACGAGTACGATGCGTCCGTATGTTATCGGACACGAGTCGGTCGGACTCCCATTGAAGTCAATGGGAGCCGGTCGTACAACGCGTACGCGGGCTCCCATTGCCTCAATGGGTGCGAGGCGGACAAGGGCGCCCCTACAGCGAGTACGCCGCGAGCGCTCGCGGCGTACACGCACAGGTAGGGGACCCTTGGGTCCCCCTGTGTGCGCCTCGCACGGGTACGCGTACAGGGGGTCCGACACGGACCCCAAAGTACGGCTCCGACAGCGAGTTCGAGTCGGACGGCGCGAGTCGGTCGGAGCGGTCGAGGTGCGCATCGTACTTACCCGGCCGGAAAACGTCTCCATTGCGCGGTGCGGAATCGGGTCCGAGCGAGTCGGTCGGAGCGGTTCGAGTCCGAGCGAGTCGGTCGGAGTTGTCGGGACGCCCGGACGAGTCGGTCGGGCGAGTCGCATCGTACTCGCTCGGCCGGACCCGCGTACGGTTCGGTCGGGAAACAGGCTTTCGCATGGCTTTTTTCCCGACCGAATGGTATTGGGTCCGCCTCCGACCGAGATCGGAATCGGCCCCTACATGTTATTCCATACGTCAAAGGAAGGTGATGATAAGTCACACCCTCTGCTACAGATGCAGGCAACTGCATACAAACATAACAATCTCTTACATCCATTGTTTCTACATACTCATATAATAATTTAGTAAAAACATTTTTAGAAAAATCTGTTATCGATTTGTCCTTGTGTAATTCTGCACTACTTTTTAAAATAACTGGTTCTTGAGTGTTAGCTCCTTTTTCTTTCTCAGTGTTATTAGACGTTTCTACTACAGCTAAACTAATTGGAATAGTGATTGCTAAAACCACCCATACTGTCATTAATAATCCTGTACAAAAGCAGCACATCTTACACCATCTACTTAAAAACTCACATCTACATTTTCTATCTCTAGTATTCTCCATTTTGTTTTATAACCTTATTTATTTATTTTCCTGAAAATTGTGTCACTACACCTCAGAAATGACTTATTTGCCACTCTGTACTCCAATGTTTTGTCTTTACTTGGTACTTTCTTTTAATTCTTTTTCAGAATTCTTTCTTTGTCAAATCCGGTAGAAATTCGTCAGATCTAGTGTTTTGTCTAGTCCGGTAGAAACTGTTTAAACTTCTTCAGGTTTGTTGCACCTCACCTTCACCCATTAGGTTTCTTTGTTCTGGGTTCTCGTGAGTGTTCTTTTCTTCTTTGTTATCAGTCAAAGCAAGATACAACCATTCAGGCGATCCATACTTCGGATTTACCTTCTTTACTCTTTTCGTTTTCTGCAAGTGTTTTCCACCTTGTTTTTCTTGCTCTTTCTGACTTATTTCATTCACTTGTTCAGCACTTTTCCCATCTAACCTTATGATTCTGTATCTTAATTGTCTTACTTCGTTGGGCCAATTGTCTCCTTTTCTTGGCCTTTTGCCTCACTTCCTTTTTCCTCTCTTTCTGTTTTCCAATTTCTTTTTCTTGACTCTAGTTTTTGGTTTCTTTCTTCTCCACTTTCTTCAGACTCTGTTTCAATTCTTTCGTTATTGTCTCTTATTTTGAAACTTATAATTTCATTTTCTTCCTCTACTTGGGGTTCTTTTCTTATCTTCCTTCGTTCACCTATTTCTGTCCCTCCTCGAGGTTCTTCCGAATTTGTGTCAGTCTCTCTATCTGCTTCTAAATTTCCCTGTTCTTGTGTTTGACTATCTGTCCCTATTGCTCCTCGGGGATCTTCCGATTTTTCTAGCTTTTTGTTTGAAACTCTCCCTTCTTCATCTATTAATATTATCTCCGAAGGATTTCACCACCACTTGTACTTGGTTGCTCACTGTTACTATCTTCTGGCTCAGTTTCTTCTCTTATGCTTTCAAATTTCCAATTCCTTTTTAGAATTTCTTCACAATCCGAATGATCTGTATCAGATTCTGAACTGGTATCTGATATTTCCAGATGTCGACTTACAGGTCGATCTTCAAGTTCTGGAACTTCAGCTATTTCCTCTACTTCTTCTGTCGTTGCACTTGTAGTTGGGTCTTCCAGATGTCGACTTACAGGTCGATCTTCAGGTTCTGGCACCCTGTTTGTTTCCTCTTCTGCTTCTGATGCTGAACTGTTATCCAATACTTCCAGATGTCGACTCACATGTCGATCGTCAGGTTCTGGAACTCTGATGGTTTGACTGGCATGCACCCAGTGTTTCACTCCTGCACACTTGACTGCAGTGGTTGTCACCAGGATCACTTGTCGTGGTTCGTCCCAGCAAGGAACCAAACAGTTTCTTCTCCTGTGGAATTTTATGCGGACCCAATCTCCTGGATTCAAGTTGTGAGCTGGTTTTCATTCAAGAGTGGTCGCATCCGGTCCAACCTGATGAAACACAGAACGTACCACATCATTTAATCCTTTGCAATAATCCAGCACTAGATCATCAGTTATAGTCAGTAGTTTGTTGACAGGTACTTGTGCTTGTCTCATTGCTCGTCCCATAATTATTTCATGGGGACTGAGTCCAGTTTTCCTTTCCGGAATACTTCTGATTGTCATTAAAACTAATGGCAAGGCATCTGGCCATTTGAGTCCTGTAGCTTGACACATTTTTCCTAACCTGTTCTTAATTGTTCCATTCACTTGCTCTACGATTCCAGAAGCCTCTGGTCTGTATGCACAATGCAGTTTCTGTTTAATACTGAGTGCTTCACAAATCAGTTTAACTAATTCATTTTGGAAATGTGTTCCTCTATCTGTTTCAATCGTGACTGGAAAACCATACCTCGGAATGAATTCTCGCAGCATAAGTTTTGCTACCGTTATTCCATCATTCCTTCTGGTTGGGTATGCCTCCACCCAACGGGAAAACAAACAGACGACCACTAGGACATACCTTAGTCTGTTGCAAGGTGGCATTTCAATAAAATCCATTTGCATTCTAGTGAAAGGACCCCTTCTCGTCCTATTGTTCCTAGACTCACTACTGTCTTCCTTCCTGGATTTAACTGTTGACAAATAAGACATCTCTGACAAAGACTCTCAGCTATGGCTCTGAATTTTGGATTATACCATGTTTGTCTAAAAAGTCTGATCATTGAATCGCTCCCAATATGGGCTTGTCCATGGTACATCCGTGCCATGTCAGAAATCATGCTATCAGGCATAACTGGTCTTTCATCTCTGTAAACCCAAACATCATTTTCTTCATGTTTTCTACATCCTGCTTTAATCCACGTATCTTTTTCCTCATCATCTGCGGCTTCCTGTAACTGTCTCACCTCATCCCATGTCTCAACAGGGTTAGTAAAAAGCAAAGGACAAGAAATATGCTCTCTTTCTCGACTTTTGCTTAAAGAAACCACATTCTTTGCACAGTACTGTGCTATCTCGTCAGCATATTTATTACCGACAGTAATGTAGTTTTCCCCATTTTTATGTGCATTGCACTTCACAACAGCAATCTGTTTAGGCAGCTGTATCGCCTCAAGCAACCTTTTCACAAAATCTCCATTTCTAATGGGCGTTCCTGCAGACATCAAGAAACCTCTTTGTGACCAAATCTGACCAAAATCATGCACCACCCCAAAGCCGTACTGGCTATCTGTCACAATCGTAACCCGTACATTTCTTCCCAACTTACATGCTTGAAATCAGAGCTACTAGTTCTGGAACTTGGGCAGACCGTATCCCTTTCAGACAAGATGCTTCCATTACAGTTGCTACTGTGCAAACTGCATATGCTGCACTTAGAACTCCATCACTCGTTCTCAAACATGAGCCATCCACGAACAGAATATAATCTGATTCCTTTAAAGGCTCATCTCGTATGTCTGACCTTGGTTTTGTGCAATATTCAAGCACATTCAGACAATCGTGATCTACTTCATCCATTTCAATTATACTTTCTTCATCTGGTAAAGATGTCGACGGATTCACATTCATACATCTGTCAATGGTCACATTATCTGCACTCAAAATTATTTTTTCATACCTGGTCAGACGACTATGTGTCATGTATTGGGTTTTCGTTCTTGTCAAGAGAATTTCCACAGAATGGGGAACATATACTCTCAGTGGATATCCCATCACTATGCCTTCACTCTGTTCCAGACTCACACAAGTAGCAGCAACTGCTTTCAAACATCCAGGCAACGCTTTCGCTACAGGGTCTAAAACAGCTGAAAAATATGCAATGGGTCTTTTCATAGTTCCATGTCTCTGTACCAAAACTGAAAATGCACATCCATCTCTTTCACTGCAATACAGCTTAAAATCTTTCTCATAGTCAGGCATTCCTAATGCTGGAGCCTCACACAGTTTCTTTTTCAGCTCTCTGAATGCTTTCATTTCTTCATCATTCATTTCAAAAGGATCTTTAACATCCTTCTTTGTCAGTTTTTGCAACGGTTTAGCAATCAGCGAAAAACCGCTTATCCATTGTCAACAATATCCAACCATTCCCAAAAACATTCTTACCTCTCTTTGCGTCATTGGAGCTCTCATTCCTTGAATCATTTTTATTCTTTCAGTTGTTACCTTTCGCACTCCTTTCTCAATTTTATGCCCTAAATACTGGACTTCTTGTTGACAAAACTGCAATTTTGAGGGGACACTTTATGTCCTCTTTTTGCTAAATGATTCAGCAAAGCAATTGTATCATTGACACATGCTTCCTTCGTTTTTGATGCCACCAGTAGGTCATCAATATACTGAACCATCACTGACTTTTCTGGCATTCTTAAATCTTCCAACGATTTCTTTAAAATCTGATTAAAGATTGAGGGACTTTCTCATGCCAAAATACGCTCTCCAAACCTAAACGCAAATAATGGCTGGCTATCTGGATGCAATGGAATAGAGAAAAATGCATGACATAAATCAATTACTGTGTACCATTCTGCTTCACGTGGAATCTGGTATAGAATCACAGCAGGGTTTGGTACTATTGGGCAACAAGGCACAACAATTTTGTTTACCTTCCTCAAATCCTGTACAATTCTATATGTTCCGTTTGGCTTTTTCAGGCCCATTATTGGCGAATTACATGGACTGCTCATGATTTCTTTTAGATCCCTTGTTCAATCATTTTATTTATTACTGGCGTTATTCCTTCAATTATTTCTGGTGTCAATTTATACTGGGGCGTATTTGGGTAACTCGTTCCCTCTTTCACTGTTATTTTAACGGGATCTACTCCTTTCATTAATCCTACATCTTCTCCTGTAAAGTCCCACACTTCTTCTTTCACTGTCTTTTTCAATTCAATTGGGATTTTCTCTGCATCAAATACAGGAAACAAATCATTCACTTCTGGTTCTAAATTCACCATTGTCATTTTATATAGCACATCTTCATCTGGGGTCTGAAATGCAATTCCGTCTGGAGTACAATAGATAGTGCAATTCATCTTGCACAATAAATCGCGTCCTAAAAGATTCACGGGACTACAATCGCATACCACAAATCGGTGCATTTCACTAAATGGACCAATTCTTACCTCCACTAATTTAGTAAGAGGCGTCTTAATTTGCTGATTTGAAACTCCAACTACTTGGATATGTTCACCTGAGAGAGGAAGGTTTGGAATTTCTACTGACCTAACAGTAGAACGGGTAGCTCCAGTGTCAACAAGGAATGTTACATTTGCACCATTCACTTCTCCATCCACAAATGGACCAGACTGATCTACCTCTAGAGTTGCGCAAAGCACGCACTCTTCCCCCTCTCCTAGGCACCGTCAGAAACTTTCATTCGTGTCATCCTCATCCTGTCGTAACCAATATTGAGAAATTGCAGCTGCACGCGGCAACTGTGTTACCTGTTCTCCTCCGTAGAATCCTGTTTCTGAACTGTATTTCTGTTGGTTAACACTCTTGGGAAGTGGTGGTTGTGGCACCTGACCTTGTTGAGTAACTACCTCACTCTGCATCTGTGAATTTAATGGTTGATTTTCCACATTAGGTTTTGGAGGAAATTTACACTTGTTTCTCCAATGTCCTAGCTTTCCGCAGTTGTGGCATGGCCACTTTTTCTTTGCCTCATCTATGCTCATTTGTCCTTTTCCTTTACCTATATTAGGTCGGGATCTAACCTGTCCTGTTTCATTACCGGTATTACTCAATTGAGCTTCTTGCTTCTCGCAACTTTCACCTGTGCCCACATGGCTTTTTCTTTCAATTTACGCTGTCTACTCTCAATATCATCACTACAATATTTAGCATATCTCAAAACCTCGTCAACTGTGCTATTTTGCCAACAAATCATATGCTGCTTAATCATTTCACTTATCTCTGGTTTCAATCCATACACAAATCTATATACAAAATGACTCATATCCTTCTCATTTAGTGTCTCATAACCACTATACTGTTTGAAAACCAACAACAGCCTTTCGTAATAAGCATGCACTGATTCTTTACTTTCCTGTGTTGTTCTGTCTGTTTTTACCCAATCTGTTTCTTTTGGTGGAATCTTATTCTTCAAAAAGGTAATTACTTGGTCATACTTCCTCATCACTTCTGGTCCTGGCGCTCCTGTTTTAGCATCCCTTGGATATTCTACAGTTGGCCAATCAATAGTAATCTTACATTCTGTCCACAAATCAGCTGGCACTACTATATCAAACAATCCATCTAAGTCTATCCACAACACTTTTGAAACTTTCACAAATCTCTTCACTTGTCTATACCATTCTACTGGCTTTTCTCTCAACTTTGGGAAGTCATTTGTAAATGACAGTATATCCTGTCTAGTCCATGGGACATGCACATAACTACCACCTGGAGTTTCTCTCATCGGGTACTCCCTTACAACTGGTTCCTTATCTATCACTGCAAAAGCCAAAGATGCTTTATCTGTTGTTTTCTCGTTCTTTTTCGTCCATCTATTTCTCCATCTATCTACATCACCCCATCTTCTCAGTAAAACAATTAATTCTTTTATTTGGGTCAGTCTTCCTGATGTGTTCAAATTCTCTATATCTTTTTCACAAAAATCTACTCTGTATGGTTTCTGCAACGTTCTCACTTTTACAAACTCTACTCCTAGTTCATTTGCTGTCTCTTCCAATTTGTCATGTACATTTCTAGCTCTCCATGTAAGACTTTTGCACAAAAACATAATCTCATCATCCTGATAATTTTTTAATTTTTCTGTACCAATTGTTCCTAAAATCAATTCTTCCATGTCTATTTTCAACCTAATTACATCTAATGGTTTCACTTCTGTTTCTTTTGTTTTTAGCGCTTTCATCCATTCATTTAACTCATCTGGAGTCGGACCTACAGGCGTACTATTTAATTCTATCCAATTGTTATTTCTTTCTGGTGTCCCTGATGCAGACTCCGTCACCATAGGTATTCTCCTAATCTCATTCTCATTTATCGTCAAATTAGTAGGTGGGCTTGGTCTATAGGTACTAGCCAAATGGTGTGCACCTTCATCATTCAGTTCCATCCCTTCTCTTTTTCTTTGCAAATGTGAATTCATGGGAATCACTAAAGAACGTTCATCAATTTTCTGATTCTCAAAAATTGGCATTACTGGACCTATCGTTACTGGTACAGTTACAGCTTCCATATTCTTTGTTAATGCTCTTATTTTCTCAGTCAATTCTCTTGTTGTTTTTGCTAATTCAGTTGCATTGTCACTTTCTATCTCTTCATTTTGTGAAGTTTTTAATTGATCTTGTGACCTATTTGTCTCATCTCTTCGTTCGGGATTTTTATTCCTCCCAGTTTCCATTGGCGGTGCATTAGGTGTCACCACCGCAGAAGTCTGTTGGTATGGAGGTGGGTTTCTGTTTAAAATATCTTCCAGCAATTCGTCATCCGTTTCACTACCACCATACACATACTTTTCTATCACTACATGTTTCTTTTTCTCGGTACACTTTCTCTTTGCTTCGTCCTCAACTGTAAAAGCTGGAAACAAACCTCCTGTCATATTAGCACATCTCCAACGCTTTATTCTGTCCTCATGATTTACTCCCCATAACCTTCCAGGCACAAACTCATGATTCTTTAATCCTCTGAATCTCTCTCGTTCATACATCTCATCTTCCCATTCAGTTAAAGCTTCAAACTGTGTCGGTCTAGGTCTAGGTTCTAACATTGCCATCTTTTCTCTCAAGTTCCGTAGTACAGCTACATTAAATGAACCATTCTCAGGGAAAGCCAATGCTCCATCATTTTTGGTATATTTTGTCCAATTTTCTAACCATATGCATGTATGATATCCATATTTCAGCATCATATGCGAAGCTGGTGATTTCGGCGGAGGAATTATTTGTCCCTCTCTAGTCACTACCTTTTTGTCTTTCTTAAAGAAATTCTTAACTTTCGACATCCATGACGTTTTCTCTCTACCATACTCGACATGATTCACAATCTCTTTTCTCCTCAAACGATCCGCAATTCAACACTGTTCTGTATGCGTTATTCCAACCAAATACTAGCGCGACTCACACCAACACTCCAATCACAAACTTTCACGTCACTAGGTTATTTGACCAATCCTGTCGCGACTCACACCAAAGCTCCAATCAGAGCGATTTCCGTCTACCGCGCACTGACCAATCCCAGCGCGGCTTTTGTCTACGTCAGTTCTGCTCCTGTTTCCGTGTGACTAGCGCACTGACCAATCCCAGCACGACTCTTGTCTACGTCACTTCTGCTCTTGACCCCTCCTTTACAAAATTTATCGGCAATTTTCTTTTTCAACAATTCTTCGTTAGTTACAACATTTAAACCTCATTTCCATTGTCTGATTCGCTAAACCAAAGAGATAGCTTTGACCATTTACACAAGAACTCTGTATTTTCCAGTAGGCAGCGCTTACCTCTACCCTACCACAGAATTTTCAGTTTCGCCGATAAAGTAGCACTTCCCTCTACCTTACCCTTCTTTCAAGCAAACAGTAAACCCGTTTCTCTGGGGATAAAACACATGTGGAGACTATACTGCTCCTGAGAATTAAGGCCAGAGTTTCACAAGAAAACCGATCACTATTTCACTTACACACCTTTTATACGGAAAATGTCCCTATTATAACACAACCTGTGTTATCACCAATATGAACTCAGACAATGCACCATTCCATGTGACTTCTCTTGCCACACGTGTTTCACTTCCTACTTCCCGGAAGCGTGAAAACTTACATATAACATAACGCGACTCAACATAAAGTGTTAGACATGAACTTATCAATAATCACTAATCAATAATCAATAATCACCAAACTAATCTATAGTAACCATAACTCTGCTACCAAGAAATCTGATCCAGCGCTAACAATAAAAATTATTCTCCTATATGCTTCGGTCATCCAGGTGCAACTATTCCTCCAACACACAAACTATATCCATATGACGGTGGGGCCCATAACACCACACGTACATTCACTTACTCATTTATTCCCTGGATTTCCTCAGTCCTTAACTTAGGAGAAAACGATTCGCTGGAAGGAGACGGGATACCTCTTTTAACATGACATAAATGTTCTCATTTTCTTTAAAGTATTCCGCTCATTGGTCGATGGACCAACTAGTTGGAATCAGTTGATGGTGATTAAGACCAGCTCAATCACAATAAACTCTTTATCAATTTACCTTAATCATTGAGCTAAAGAATCACTGAGTCATTTGTTTAAAGAATAATAAAGTTTATATAAAGTTTCGAAGCAAGAAATAAGTTTTAAGCTTATTATTCAGATCATTACATTTATCATCATTATAAGAATAAATTGAAATTGCAATGCATATCTATTAGACGGAAAAATATGGTTATCATAGCAAGAACTCTAAAAGATCAATCTGTCTGTCTTGGAAAAATCTAATAGTTCTAACTGAAAAATCGATCAGGAATAAAAAGGTTCTCCAAAAGCAGCATCTTATACTCAACTGGAAAATAAAAATAGCAGCAGCAGCATCAGCTCGTCAGCATCAGCAACCGCAACTTCACCCATCTACAGCATCTAACTTCTCCAGCAACTCACTTTCCAGCATTTCCCCTCTCCCACCAAGAGTAGGTCTTCTTATACCCTAATTCTAGCTTACTGAATAAAATGTTGCATCTTCATGGCGTGATTCTTTCTCATTGGTCCACTCAGGCCCATATACATTTTAATCAAACTTCCTTGTCTTAACCAGTTCCTTGTGGAATGTCCATGCTTGCATCGTTTCCCACAGTTCATGACATTGCTCATCCGCTTCGATCAGTTCAATTTGTATCTTTTTCTGCTACTTTTTAGATTTAACAGTTCCGTCCATTTATTCAGTTTGACTTCTCACGCTTCTTGCTGATCATCTTGGCACACATCTGCTCAGAAAGGTCACAATAGCCTTGACCATACTTCCATCTTAGCCTCTCAGCACGAACACGTGGTCATCCTTTTCCCCAGCCTCTCTCCTCTACCACACGGCTTCTTGGACATGCGTACTCTAACTTTATGGCGGCCATTTTATATCGCTGCTCGACAGGCCTAAGCGCACTATTTTCAAAGATAAAATATTGTTAAAATAAAGAATATAAACCCTTTCGTTTCCCTCCCGTCTTTCTACGTACCCCAATTAGGTATTACCTAGCAAAAAAGCAACATATAAAGCCGTCCCTTACTTACCATCGCTTTATTTTGCAACCACACGTTTTATTTAAAAGCACAGATCATGCATTTATTATTTAATTAGTACGCAAATATTATGTTATGTTAGACACATAAACAATTATAAGTTGATTATTTTGCACACAAAATAGCGTGTTACCTTTAACCCTTTTATATGTAACATACATTGTTGGTTATTTACTTAAACAAACATGTTTATTAATTATTTTACGAAATTATTTGGAGGTTAAAATTTTTTCATTTATCCTGCTCCATCAACTATCAGGTAAGGGCCTTACAATTCTAAGGGAAAAAATCATATCAAGAATGGCTCATATAACAAGGAAAGCATTACTAGTATATCATTATGCAAGCATTATTAATAGTCAAAAATACCTTCATCAATATTGCATCATTTTAGCAGTCCTGCTAAAGCTCAATTACAACATGTGTATTACAGACTGGCGCTAACTGATCTGGGATGAGAACTTTAACAGAATGTGCGCAAGAAACTGTTATTAATGCATACAGGGCATGTCTTTTTGTGTCAGCAACCCTTTAGCTCGGGGCAGAAACATACTTTCATGTTGTAGCTGATAGAATGTATGATACATAGACGAGGCAACAAGGATATGGGAAAAAGAAAAGTAAGGCAACATCTGTCAGACCATTCCCTCATAGGCCAAACATGAATTTGTGATCCATATGTAAAGTAAACATTATGAAGTAAGATCTGAGGCAGACTTGTTGTCAAGCAGCCTATAAGTGAAGTCACATGTACTCTTACCCACCTTAATCTTCCTCGCCCCCTGGATACAAAAACGACCTGCCATATTAACCACCATTACAGACATCTGCCTAATGTACACATTCATTTGCAGTGCGGAAATCAATGAAAGTCATATCTGGAACAGGAGAACAGAATTGAAGGTACACCAATCTGAACAATTGTATTATCAGTGTATGTCTTCCAGTGCTCCCCTGTGTGAGGAACCACATTAACAAACATGTTCACAGAAGAAACGGGTGCTGTACCAACAGGGAGTGCACAAGATATTTCTCATTCAGGAAGTAGGATGTCCCTAACACAATTATTAACGCAATAAAAACTATGGATGCAACTTTTACTTTCTGTGGACCAACCCCGCTCTGGTCGCGGAGGTGCAAAGGGCTATTCTTCCTCATCAATTGGGCGACCAACGGAATACATTGCTGTGACTAGGGGGAAGAATATGATGCAATGGGGCCAACAGCAAAGAGCCAAGACAATGGGCAACAGTCCCAGCGTCCTTTTAGAGCCTCGCCGGTAGGCTCCTATTGTCCTCCCACGGTGGTGCTATTGAGCACTTCCCGATGGAGCTGTGCGATCACATCCCTTTTCTTTTTCAAAGAATCCCACGGCGGTCAGGATAGGGCGATCTCCAACTCCCCCAACTTATCCTGTTCAAAGTTTGGACAATGCACCAATCTCCCTTTCCCTAAACTACCGTTGGTACCACAGGCAAGGTACTCCCTATTCTTTATCCCTCCAGTCCATCCCTACTAATCTGACTGTCCCTTTGGTGCACTGTTCCTCCGTCTGGAACACAAATTGTACCTAGCCACTCCAGGCACAAAGTTGTCAAGGAAAAAGGGGTCAGGCTCAAAGGGACCAAGGGGCAGAGGCTCGAAAACAGACGAGCCCTCAGGATGGGGCTCAACGGGCTGGGGCTCAGGCATAGGTGAACCAACAGGCTGGGGCTCCTGGATAGCGCCTCTCTCTTTTGTTTTTCGGTGGTACTGCCTCATTCAGCACTTCATTAGGCTGCAGATCCGTCCCAGTCTAATTTGCTTCGTACTGCCCATAACAAGCAGCTAGGCTAGGCATCGCGTCCGGGCCGCTCTGATGTGACTGCAGGGCGTCCCGGACCTATTAGTGAATAGAATGCAAACTTTCAGTTAACTGGCAAACATTAAAAAAAAAAAATCTTCCAACAATGAGTAGTGGAGTAGAACACTCAGGACATCCTTTGAATTATTGCATCTATCTATTCCTATATTATTCATCTGAAGAACCTCAAAAAGGGAAAATGTGTGGTGCGAAATTACCGGGGGCATACAGGTACTCTTCCTAGTATTGTGCATCATGCGCACCATGCGGTAGACGAGCTGGGCAATGTGTCATCATAACCACGGGAAATACATATGCATCTCGCAACATTCGTTTTTCTTCCCTGGCCTATCAATTCACCATCCCTGGTCCTCTCAATTGTGCCATACTTTCAATTCAAACATCGTGACTTCCGGTACCCACCCAGCAGGGCCTGCTACAAACATTCTTTTCATTTCAGTTTGATCATTTTCCTTAGCTGTCTTATTTGCAAACATTATCCCTTCTCACATCATCAGTTACTTTTCGGTGGGCACTACACTTACTATTCACCAGCTCTAGTAAGGGCTGTTAGCTCAATTACTCAGGCTAACTGATAAGGGACTCGTGGTGTCTCTGCGACTGTATGAAGTGTTGCTGTAACGTAAGCAATAATGGTGGTGCCACCTGGAAATTCAAACTCAAGAGCCATCGACATATTGTTCCCCTTGAGGGTCAGATAAGGGAACATCAGTCTAGTCTACCCATCCTTTCATCTCCTTTTCCTTTCCAATTCCATCAGTTGACAGAAGTGAGGGGCAGTAACATGGCTGAATTCAAAGTGGCACATCCTTTAATCATGACACTTTTGGCGAACAATGCTAATTTATAGCCAGCTAGACGTGCACTGGTAAGGTGCTGTGTCTCTGTTTATTCAAGGGCATGTTCACAGCATGGTGTACCATAACTGTGAGATCAGTGGCTAAAATGAGTTCAATCGATTGTCTTATAGAGACGGCCACCATCCTGGCTGCCCCCAAGACAGCTCGGGAGGGCTCTTGAGACAGCGTCAAAGACAGAAAGCGCACAACAAGCCGTCTCGTGTACTTACAACACAAAATGGCTCGCAACAATTTGTGTACCAAGCACTGGAGCCGAAGAAAGCGCAGTTTGTTAGTTGCCCAAGTGTTAGTTGCCCAAAGGACTGCTTCAGGCATTCAGGATAAAGGCTCATGCACCTCATGCACTTCTTTAATGTGTTAGTTCGCCAAGGAGCTAATCTCCTACCCCCCCCTTCGACAGTAGGTGACCTAAGCAGGTGACATCCTGTCGACAATACTTTCCTTTTGAAAATCATTCTTCATGGCCATTAGAAGCCAAACGCAATAACTATTCATCTGTACTGACCCTACATCTGTGACCCCTGTCTGAAATTGAAATAAATATTACTACCAAAAAAAATGTATGTTATATTAGTAACAAGAAAACATTGAGCAGCAAGAGGAAACATAGCAATGACTAGAACAGCAGAATGTTCGAGAACCACATTCTCATTTATTGCACACCATTCAGTCACAAAATTGTAAACACAATCGAAATAATGGGGCTATTAAATAAACACAATCGAAATAATGGGGCTATTATGATTCAACAGTCATCTCCTCAACCACGCCTTTCTCAACCAAATCCTGCAGCATACACAAAATTGCTCGCTGCCCCGCCCATTGTATCCAACAATAAGGGATACAAGGCAATGTAACATTGCCTATTCCATATTTCCAACCCGGATGTATCTATAGCAATCCCACCTCTGCATCGCCTGTTACCCATAAAGGAAATGGCGCATCTGCAAAACTCAGGGGGGGCAAGCACTATTCACTACTTACATTAAGACCCATCATCAGACATTTACCTGCCCATCACAGTCTCACCACAATTAGACATTAGCACAAGCAGAAAATCCACGGTAAAGAGGTCCAATAATCAGAGAAAGAGGGCGCAAAACATGTGCTACAACTAATGCATCTGAAACACCCACCAAAACACTCATAACACTGTGCTATGTTAAATACGTAACAGAAAGAGGCAATGCAGACCAAATACTCTCAACCAAGTCGCTATTGCAAAAAACACAGTAAAAACGAATCTGCAAACAAACAATCAAATCCCCTTTTAAGACACAAATCCTGCCCACTAGAATCTAGAAACACCTTCACTCTCTCATCTTTCCCCTGGCGGCAGCAACTGAAATAGCTAGTTCCCTCTTTTCTGCATTTCCCACCTCAGATCACACACGTTCCTCCATTTGCATCCAGTCTCTATCCTCAAATCCACATACCTGTGTCCCAGTACTCACCAATATCAGGGGATGAAAAACCACAGTGGGAATAGCAGCAGAAATAACAGACATTATCATCACTGCTGGCCATGCCACAAGTATACGCGTTAGCGAAAAAGGACGCTGAGGCAATATGCGAGTCAGGGGTACTAACTGTTATAATGGCCACAAATGGCGGGGACAAAGGAAAGCAAAATGTGCCATAGCCTACACAGCCTGGGCAACATGGCAGGAGCAGAAACAGCAGAAATAGAAACAACAGCTCAACCATGCTCCCACAAAGCATATTGTACACAAAGTACTCCATAAAGGAAGAAAAAACTATTTTCTATGGAAAATGAGACATAAGAGACAGTCAGGACTCTGAAAGTGCTCGTGAAATATAATGCAAGGGTGAGTGCAACATAAAACTAGATCAATTTTTAATGATTGCAAAATCTCCCAGGAAGAGAAATAAATGCATAGGACAAATGAAAACTTCACAAAGCCTGTTAGTCAAAACATAAAATTTAGACTGCCAGCATCTAAATCTGTCCTCATTCCACACTTCGTATCACAGCAGTCTCTCTGTGCTTGTGCTCAGAAGCTTCCCAATACCCCACCTCTTTCCCTGTCTGCAGAACTGAAAGGAAATAAAAAGGCTGTATATTCTGCAAGCGTCCTGCTAACAAAATAAGGAAAAGCCCCCACAAAACAGCTAGCAACCAATATTCCAACAAAAGGTATTAATCATGCGGAAACAGAGAATACATATTATAATAATCAAGAAGAAAAATGTGTGCTTTGCAGTTTTCACTCTACGTTATGAGGTGAAGTAACCTTTGTTTAAACAAACTGCAAACCGACAAAAGTTAGCCACAAACGTAAATTATAAGAAAGGTCTTTTCATGAAGACGGGAGGAACAGGGAGAAAATTCCATTTCTTATCTCAAGGCCAAAGGCCGCAGTAAGCCTGCCAAACCAAACTGAATCACAAACTGTGTGTTTCAACTTTGAAAATCCTTTTATTCAGCATAAATACGCGCTGCCTGAAATGCTTGAAACACCTTTTCCAAATTAAATACATGTTATATTGCGAGGTCAAATCCAAATTAAACACACTCACTCAAATCAATCATGAATTAATTACTTGAGCATTCCTTACACTACCCATCAGACTAAAAGCATCAGCATCTGAGCAGGGCTCATTCATTCATTTTTACTTTCATGCACCGAACTTTTAGAATGCAACTTCATGTCTGTAGCTCAAAACAGCTTTTGTCATTTTGCAATGTCCAAAGCTAGATGTGAGACCTGGGCGCCATCAGCGCACCCCTGCTTTTCTCTTCTTTTTTTTATTATTATTACATCATGCTCTTTAACTGTCTTATTTCACATTCTCCCCCCATTACACATTCCTTCGTCCTTTCTCAATCCATTCATCCTATGCAAAAACAAACATATATATATACATTATTACTATTTTTCCTTTTTTTATTTTATTCAAAAAGCCCACGTACTAAACATAATAGGGCCAAGACCACTCTTTGCGCGCATCAATATTAACTGTGCCTCCTGGAGGCACCGGCTGATCTTCTTCCAATCAAGCATCTGCAGAGCAACAATGACAACAAGAGAACAAATTAAGCTCATTCCAGGCATTTTCAAGAAAGGACCAAATTCATTATTTTGCCTGGCAAAGCAATTGCAAGTACTTTTCCCCAAAAGAAAGTCCTCAGACCGTACCAAAAACAAACTAATGGTGCACCATGTTCACAAAGAACCCAAACAAATGCAAGCGCTTGTTCAAAGACGGCCCTCAGACCGTGTCAAACAAAGAACACCACAAGTCAGTCCTCAGACTGCACCAGAGAGACAGGCTCAAACCCCAGGCATTTTCAAGAGTAAGCCAAATTCACTAAGTTGCCCGGCAGGGTATCCGCAGACACCCTGTATCTCTAAACGGTCCACAGACCTACCAAGTTCAAAAGCAAACCAAGAAATGGTCTCCAGACCACACCCAAAACTATTCAAGACGGCGCCGTTTGTACCAAAAATCAAGACAACTCACCTGGTGCACACAGGTCAAACAAAGTTATTCTCCACTGCCGACTCTTTGGACCAAATGGTCAGATCCAAGGGTTTCGCCTTTTCAGGACCCCAGCCGAGATGACCACTAGACGAGGAGCCGCCCGATCAGACAGGCGGGGCAGCCACGAGAACCAAGCTCGGTCCTGCTGCCCATCCGACCGGACGCAGCCCCGACCTCCACAACCCGACTACGGGCGAGATGGGTCACCTGGTGGAGTCCCTGTTCGGGCGCCAACTGAAGGAAATGACCCAAATAGGGCCACCCGGGTCACTCACGACCACCTCTCTGCCTTCCAAACAATGAAGAGTCGATCAGACAGTAGAGAATACAAACCAAAGTTATATATTGATATTGCGCTGAAGCGGAGTCCAGTCTGACCAGCCTCCTGTGATGGCTGACGAGGGACTGACTTTTTCAAGCATAGAGGTAAAGATTATAGGTTCTAGCATGAGTACAAGACGGATGTATGATTAAACAACTACCATTTAAACAACGAGTGCCTAAACCACAAAGGCTAAACAACCACCAAAGCCCAACCACTACATATTGTACAACGACTTACTAAACTACGAAAATTAATGTATTCCCATATAACCCGAATCTACCACTAAATTCAAAACCACAGCAAGATTGAAACATGAAAAACATGTATTTAAATTAATCAACACTTCTATTGAAAACTATTAATAGTAAAGAAACTTTAAATTTACTATCAAATAATCATTTTTAATAAATACAAACTTACAAAGAGACAGTTTTGTACGTTAAAAAAACGAATATAAGTTCATCTTTTTTTCTCACAGAAATTAATTTTTTTTAAACTGATTCCATAACATATTTTCATTTTTTTAAAGATTGACTCAAATAAAACATAAAAAAATATGTCCAACCACCCTTTTCTGACCACTTCAACTGTGAAATTAAAAATGATATTTAATTAAATTAATTTTGAACTGTGAACAGTCGCATCGAGCACAGTTCAGAATCACATCATTAACAAACAAACCTACAGTGCCATCTACTGGCCTAACGATGTTAATTTTTTCAAAGTCTATTATAACGACATTTACTAAAATAAGTAAATGTATAAATCAATTCATTTTTTTTATATTTCTTACTTTTTTATTTAATTATTGACACTTACCTCTGGTTTAGGAAGTCGTGGTTCAGATATAGTAGTTGATAAGGAGGTCGTGGTTCAGGTACAGGTCGTTGTTTGGGACTCGTTGTTAAGCCCACTCGTTGTTAGGGATTCGTTATTAAGGTCGTTTCCCGTACAAGACACACCCACCCAGTAACTTTCCACAGAGAGGCAGCAGGAAACAAAGGGGGCACACACAGATGAGCTAAGAGTCTGAGACCGGGCACACACTGTCTGTGCACCAAGGTCACTCTGCCTGCCTTTGCAGCTAAACCAGTGGGAGCAGGCTTCCATCTCATGGGAAAGGTATGCAGAAATACAAACAATGTATTCATAAGCACAGCGAGGCCCAACCTTGAGAGACACAGATGCATCACAGCAATTTTCTAGCTGAGAGAGCTGAATGAGTTTTGGTCAGTAGGACAAAATGGTGGCCACTAATAAAATGGAGCCATGAATGCTAACTTAATGCAGAACGAAGCATGAGCAATAGGATAATAACATTTCAATTCTACCAGGACCTAAGAAGAAAATGGACAAAGAAGAGCTGCTGAACCTGAGAACCGAGTGCTTGCTGTGGGCTTTGGCTGCAAAACCTTGCCTGCCGTTGCAAAGTTCAACTATCGTGGTGTGCTGTCTCGTCCTGCCACTGTGAGGACTCTAAGAACCCCAGAGGATCTCCAGCACTTCGCAATCACCCAAGAACTCCCTTGGAGTAGAGGAGCTACTCCCTGCAGACCTCACGCACAGAACCCGCAGATTCCGGCTTACCTACTTGCTGCTCCCTGGTGATGCTGACACAGCAACCAAACCAGAAGAGGTACACCAGCTCCAGAGGGTCAGATCTGTCTACCCACCAAGTGTGAAGTCACCAGGACCTACCGGAGCTGTGCCAAAGCATTACCCGGGATACCGGACCCCCTGCAACCTATACCAAGACGAAGAGTCCAATTCGGACTCCAACTGCTCAGGAAGCAAGCTCTTGAGGAATGTTGAATCCCCTGAGACCCACTTTGTGAGTGGCCCAGCTGTCCAGAAATCATCCCTGCAACCAGCTTGCCCCTGACAGTGGCTGCGCAGACCATCTTGACGCAAGGAGCCTGGCTGACCAACCTGCTCTGCACCCAGCCGCCCGGCCTGGGTACTGACAAACCAGCTGTGCTCCCGAGGCCCTTGCAACCTGATACCTCATTTGGGATCCGTTGGACTTACCTGTAAGTCCCCTTGTGCAGCCTGTTTTAAGGTGATCCCCTTCTCCATAGCGCCTGCTACCAACGAATCCAGCACTCTGCTCCTGGCCGAATCTGGGATGTTCCAGATGATCTGCTGGTGGAACATTGGACCTTGACCTGGTGCTACTCTAAACCTTGAAGGCGAACCCCTGTTATGTTTCATATAGGTACCCCAATATAGGCTCAGGTAGTCACCTAACATTTCACCTATATTCTCCCCTATCATTACACTACATAACGGTTCTTGAGACTGACCTTTTACCTAGTTACGGTACTGCTTACAGGACGTAGGGTTTTCCCCAAAAACTAGCCTCATCCATTATGCATGAGGATTCTTGGAAACTCAGCAGGACTACCATCTCCTGCATAATAACTATGTATAAGGATCATTCCTTCCGTCATCCTAAGTCGGACATGACACAGCAAAGTAGATCCCCTGAGGGTAACACTTTGGCTATATCAACACCATATCTTGCTGGGGTAGGCAGAGGAGAAAAAGGACTTCCATGCTGACACACAGACCCGAGACGCTGAGGTTCCTGCACGCAGACACACCAGATCGCAGTGGTCTGACATCCCCCGATGGGTGTCCATCTCGAGACCAAGACGGGGTCTCACAGTCTCTCACTTCAGGTAATGGGGTTGACTTTATCCTAGAGGGATTCTTGGCTTTACACCTACATACATGCTAGGTACACTTAGGTACATCTGGTCAGGGTTGCATAGTAAGTGAACGCATTTTATTGTCATGTATTTGTATACCTGCCTGTATTCATCGTTTTAGCACTATGGTAGAAATCTACCATCCTTTTACTCTGTTGGTGCTTATAATCATTTATATCCGTTTCTGTCTAATGATTGTTTCAGCACACCTATTTTACACTAGAATGACGCTGGTTCAATAAATGCTTATTGAAAACGTCCCCACCGTTTATTCTGTGTATCTCCCTGAGACAAAGTGAGCACGAGTGACTGAGCGAAAGATATCGCACTGTTTCCATGATCCCTGATGGGACAGAGTTGTCATGTTCGATAGTTGCCAAGAACTATTCTCTCCTTGGTAAGAGGGGTTTCTAGTAGCACTGTGAGCTACCTGGTATACAGGCGAACATACTCGGTGGGGGTGTCTGGATTCAGTCTGGACACCAATCCCACAGTCTATGTTGTCTAAACGTGCAGATCCTATAAAGGTTTATAGGAACTACACGACATGGCGCAGCCAACATTGGTTTGGTACTTATTTAACGGTCAAATCGGAGTAGTTCAGTCGTGCTATTCTCGGAGACCCCTCCTCACATTTCCCCAGAGACGTCTGGAGTGGGAAGGGAACTATCTGCCACAGCTGAGTAGGCATATCCTATGTACTGGCTGTAGGTTTATCAAGCTTGCAAGACAAACAGTTCCTATTGTGCATAAAACCTTAACTCAGTTTCCTTGAAACCTTTTCCTTCTTCAAAATAATGACTGACGAAGATGCCAGCTTGCCAGCACAACATGCTGCAGCTAGGGGAGGAACAAAAGGAAGGGGAAATCAACATTTCAGAAAATGTCAGAACTGCCCTTACTTTAAAACTAGCAGACTATGGAGTCACATCTAGGGGTGTGTGACGAGGTGCCGAATACTGACCCTGCCTCCTCGGACTTATTGCACGAACAACTGCCCCCTTACCTGTCTCCATGTCCCCTCCTCTGTTTTCAGGCCCCGGCTGTTGGTCCTGTTGAACACTATCCCTTTAAGGCTTCTCCACCAGAGACTCCCTCTGCCGACCATGTGACCTGGTCACATGATCCCCTCGACTTCAAAGAGGAAGAGACGGGAGGAATGGAGAGCTCGCTTGGAAGACGCTGGAGAGGAGCAGCCGACGTGTTTGTAGGAGAACGGGACGTCCAGACTTTCTTCATCGTACCGGGACACGGAGAACCGCTGACTTGCCCTGATGAGACGAAAGAGCTCCGGTCCGCTGGGAGGACCAAGGACGACGAAAAGGGGGAGCCGGACCCTTCCCGGCACCGCGCTGAAAGCCGCCACGGCCCAGGAGGGTCGTGGCTCCACAAGGTACGAGGCCAGCTGGGGGCTGTGTGGGGTATGGGAAGAGCCGGGGTAAGGGGCAGACGCACCGAGGCTCCAGAGTAGGCTGAGCACGCTGGGAACTGGCAAAGCCTCAAAGCGCGTAAAGCCTTGGGAACAGAACCAGCACGAATCACGGTGTTGGTCGGGTGTACAGTCCCTCACTCCCTCTCCCTGACTGGTTATTAAGCACAGAAACGTTCCCCTGATCGTGCCTTCCATTTCTTTTTCTTTATTTCCGATTCCCGGACCCTGGCATCACTGCACGGAGCGATCAACCCCTCCGGTCCTCGGGAGCCTGAAGCTGGGAGGAATCCTGCTCTCTGACGAAAGAGAGTGAAGACGACCCTATTTCTTTTGTTGTTTTAGGACGCTGTCCTACAGTACTGAGCCCTGTAATAAAACACTCTTAAAACCATTCCCTGTCTTGCCGTCTCCTTCTCCACCGCGTCACACGTGGTGTCAGAAGTGGGATCGTTACGCCTCCAGAGGAGAATGGAGAACTTAATTCAACAGCTTATACGTGGTCAGGAGAAGCTGGAATGGGCTGTAGAAAAACAGATGGCGACAGCCCATGCAGACAGGGAACTCTTTAAAGACACCATGACTAAACAAGCCGAACGGCTCGAAAAGGTTGCGGATGACAGACTAGAGTTGACGGCCCAACTACAGAACCGCGCTGTGGTCGGGCCCAATGTTTCCCTTCACAAATATATAACCGGTGAAGACCCCGATGCGTTTTTCCTTAACTTTGAAAGAGCAGCCAGAGCATCGGGCTGGCCGGAGGCCAAGTGGCCATTCTTTTTGGCTCCTCTTCTCACAGGGGAGGCCCAGGCCGCATATCAGGTGGCAAACGCAAATGGCCATACCCCTTACCTGGAGATAAAAGGGATCATTCTGGATCACCTCGGAATGGACGCCGAGGCGTACCGAGTTCGGTTCAGAAAGGAGCGGGGAACACCTGCAGATAATCCGAAAACTCTGTACTTTAAGCTGAAAACAGCAGCAGACAAATGGCTAAAGCCCCAAACGAGCACAAAAGAAGAAATCATGAACAATACATAGAAGCCCTACCGTATCCTATACAATGTTGGTTGAAACAACACACCCGCCTGACAGCTGAACAGGCCGTGGAGATGGCGACGTCTTTCTACCGGGCACAACCCCGCACGTTGTCATGGGACACCAAGAAGCCTCCACGCCCTCCTGCTCCCACCGGAAGAGTGGAACGAAAGACCCTGAAACCAAGTTCCGAGCCCTCGAAATCCCGACACTATCGTCCAGAACCCGTTCCTATTAGGGGTCCCCAGTGCTTCGAATGCGGAGAATGGGGGCACATTGCTAGGAACTGTCCCCGGAGAAAGCCTCCAGAAGAACCTATGGACATAGGCTGTGTCCCTCGGTCCATCTTGTACACTGACGAAATGGGGCCCAGCTTTTACGTGAGTGTTTCTGTGGGTGGGGTGACCATCAAAGCCCTGTTAGACTCTGGCTGTCGACAGTCGGTTATTCGCCAGTCCCTAGTGAAACCCTCTTTCCATAGAACTCGACAGGTGGTCCATATTAGATGCGTGCATGGAGACGTCAAGCTCTATCCCTTGATCTGTCTACCCGTTTCCCTTCCAAGCGGGGTGGTACTAGAGGCTAATCTCGGGGTTCTACCTTTTCTCTCAGAAGAAATGATCCTAGGCCAGGACAACCCGTCTTTCCTAACACTCCTTAAGAACACCTTACAGTCCAGAGAAGCACACTCACCTACATGTCCTTCCCTCCTTACCCAAGCCCCCTGGCTCTCTGATAAAAGCTTTCGCTATAATCAGTCAAATGACCCCACTCTCCAGCCCGCTTGGGATCACGCCAGACGAGTCCCTCCAAGTCAGACACCCGTATACCCCTTATTCCAGATACAAAATGAGCTCCTCTATAGGGTAGCTAAGGAAGGCAATTCCCCCCAACTCGTGGTTCCTCAGACCTTCCGGGACCAAATTCTTTTCTTTGCACATTCTCACTTGACAGCGGGACATAGGGGAGCACAGAAGACAATAGACATACTCTTACGGCATTTTTATTGGCCAGGTATATTTGCACACGTCACCAGATTTTGTCAAGAGTGTGAGAGATGCCAAAGGAAAAACCCATACAAACCCCCTCCTGTACCTTTGCAACCCCTTCCCATTATTGGTACCCCTTTTGAAAGGATAAGCATGGACCTCATCGGTCCGCTCCCGCGAACCAAGAAGGGCAACCTCTACGCCTTGGTGGTCGTGGACTACGCCACACGTTACCCCGAGGCCTTTCCTTTACGTGCTCCCACCAGCCAGAAAATTAGCGATAGGCTCCTAGAACTGTTTTCCCGAGTAGGCTTCCCACGTGAGATACTCACGGACCAAGGGACCCCTTTTGTCTCGAAAATAATGAAAGCGGTATGCCAGTCCCTGGATATCTCACACATAAAGACTTCGGTATACCACCCCCAAACGGATGGCTTATGTGAGCGCTATAATTCCACCCTAAAACTGACACTAAAAAAACTCCTGAGTGTGGAAGGGAAAGAATGGGATGGGCTCCTCCCTTTGGCGTTATACGTAGTCCGAAGCCAGACTCAATCCAGTCTGGGCTGTTCCCCATTCCAACTCCTGTATGGTCGGGAACCCCGGAGCCTTCTAGAGATCACTAAAGAGTTCTGGGAACAGGAGAAGGAGGAAGATACCA
This sequence comes from Calotriton arnoldi, assembly GCA_963921515.1. Taxonomy (NCBI): domain Eukaryota; kingdom Metazoa; phylum Chordata; class Amphibia; order Caudata; family Salamandridae; genus Calotriton; species Calotriton arnoldi. Next base: position 2,550,135 of record CAWUFW010001440.1, read on the forward strand.
AATCATTTTTGGAGTACACTCAAGGTCTGCGTACCCGCATACAGAAACTGCGAGAATTCGCTGACGCAAATTTAGAAAAGTCACAAATCAAGCAACAGCTGTTTTACAATCGAGGAAAGAGATGGCGCCACCTAAAGGTAGGGGACTGGGTATTGGTTCTCACGCCATCTGGGGTCACGAAGATAAGGTCAGCGTGGCAGGGCCCATATCGGATTGTGGAAAAGGTTGGCTTAACCACTTATCAGATCCAAATCACTCCCAGACGAACCCAACTATATCACATCAACCTCTTGAAAAAGTGGTTGGGTCCGCTCCCCAAAGATCTCCACCTCGTTAACCCCGTAACGGCTCACGTTAGCATTCTCAATCACCTGATAGTTAACCAGGGGCTAACAGGAGAACAGAGGAGATCTCTACAAAGCACACTGTCTCCGTTTGCCCCTTTGTTCTCTGACCTCCCTGGCCACACTTCTCTGGCCGAACATTCCATTCACACCCAGCCCGGAAAGGTTATTAAACAGAAACCGTACCGTATCCCTGCCGCCCGGAGAGAGGCCATAGAGAAGGAAGTGAAAAGCATGCTTGCCTTAGGAGTGATACGACCCTCACAAAGCGAGTGGTCCTCACCAATCGTGTTGGTACCAAAACCGGATGGATCCGTCCGGTTTTGCATAGACTTCAGAGCCATCAAAGCGGTCTCGAAATGTGATTCCTACCCCCTCCCACGCGTAGATGAGTTGATCGAAAGACTAGGTGAGGCGCAATACATCACAACTCTTGACCTCACAAAGGGGTATTGGCAGGTGCCTCTGAACCCACAAGACCAAGAAAAGACGGCCTTTTCCACACCCTCTGGCTTGTTTGAGTTCACGGTCTTACCCTTCAGTTTACACGGGGCACCCGCCACATTTCAGGGTCTCATGAATCGAGTGCTGGCCGAACACCAAGCATACACCTCAGCATATTTAGACGATATAGTCATTTATAGCCCCACATGGGAGTCACACCTCCAACATTGCCATCTAGTCCTTCGGCCTCTCCAGTCGGCGGGTTTGCATATCAATGCGAAAAAGTCAAAAGCGGGTTTTCAGAAGGTGAAATACTTAGGGTTCCTCCTAGGAAATGGACACATAGAGCCACAAGAAGAGAAGGTGAAAGCAATCACCCTAGCCCCTTTTCCTGTCACAAAAAAGGAGGTTAGGGCTTTTTGGGCCTCCTCGGGTATTATCGCCGCTTCATTCCCCAGTATTCTGAAATGGCCACACCTCTTACCAATCTACTAAAAAAGGACGTGAAGACTAGGGACCTCCTTCACCCGCCTCCCGAAGCTACACAAGCCTTCCTTGAGTTAAAAAAAGCCATCACATCTGGTCCCATATTGCGTTCTCCTGACTTTGCCAAGCCCTTCCTGTTACAAACCGATGCATCTGATAATGGGGTGGGGGCGGTACTGTCCCAGGTGTCTTCTGACGGGCTCGAACACCCTATCCTCTTTTTAAGCCGGAAATTGTACCCCAGGGAACAAGGATACCCCATCATAGAGAAGGAGTGTCTTGCCATCAAGTGGGCGGTGGACAAATTACGTTACTACCTTGAGGGTTCCCATTTCATCCTCTATACTGATCACGCCCCGCTCCTTTGGATGAGCCGGAACAAGGGGAACAATCCACGCTAATTGCGTTGGTTCCTGGCCCTGCAGCCCTTCTCCTTTGAGGTTCGCCACCGCAGGGGCTCCGAGAACGGGAATGCGGACTTCCTTTCCCGTATCACCCTGTTCCCCCATCGGGATCAGGCTGGGATAGGGGTGTGTGACGAGGTGCCGAATACTGACCCTGCCTCCTCGGACTTATTGCACGAACAACTGCCCCCTTACCTGTCTCCATGTCCCCTCCTCTGTTTTCAGGCCCCGGCTGTTGGTCCTGTCGAACACTATCCATTTAAGGCTTCTCCACCAGAGACTCCCTCTGCCGACCATGTGACCTGGTCACATGATCCCCTCGACTTCAAAGAGGAAGAGACGGGAGGAATGGAGAGCTCGCTTGGAAGACGCTGGAGAGGAGCAGCCGACGTGTTTGTAGGAGAACGGGACGTCCAGACTTTCTTCATTGTACCGGGACACGGAGAACCGCTGACCTGCCCTGACGAGACGAAAGAGCTCCGGTCCGCTGGGAGGACCAAGGACGACGAAAAGGGGGAGCCGGACCCTTCCCGGCACCGCGCTGAAAGCCGCCACGGCCCAGGAGGGTGGTGGCTCCACAAGGTACGAGGCCAGCTGGGGGCTGTGTGGGGTATGGGAAGAGCGGGGGTAAGGGGCAGACGCACCGAGGCTCCAGAGTAGGCTGAGCACGCTGGGAACCGGCAAAGCCTCAAAGCGCGAAAAGCCTTGGGAACAGAACCAGCGCGAATCACGGTGTTGGTCGGGTGTACAGTCCCTCACTCCCTCTCCCTGACTGGTTATTAAGCACAGAAACGTTCCCCTGATCGTGCCTTCCATTTCTTTTTCTTTATTTCCGATTCCCGGACCCTGGCATCACTGCACCGAGCGATCAACCCCTCCGGTCCTCGGGAGCCTGAAGCTGGGAGGAATCCTGCTCTCTGACGAAAGAGAGTGAAGACGACCCTATTTCTTTTGTTGTTTTAGGACGCTGTCCTAAAGTACTGAGCCCTGTAATAAAACACTCTTAAAACCATTCCCTGTCTTTCCGTCTCCTTCTCCACCGCGTCACAGGGTGGGACAGTAACTTTCGTGATTGAGGCACACGAATCATACAGAACAGAGGTATTCTATTCATGGGTTAAATTCCCACAAGCAGATGCACAATCAAATACATTTCATTCTTACACTGAAGATGAAACACCAAATGAAGACTGTCCGTATGAGGACATTGAAATTCCGCTCTCCTACCAGGAGCACATAAACTGGTTTAAAGGTGCCCTCCCACACACAAAAGAAAAAGTGATACTTAGTCCGCTCGGAATAGATGGAACGACTTGGCCAGTCCTAGCTGCATACACACCACATCCAGACATTGACACAATGCCAGTAGCAGACTTACGTCCACTTCATAAAGAAATAATAAAACTTTACAGAAACCTGACACAGTTTGTGATGAGAACACTCACACTTCAGCCAGCAGTGGCTACAACTATAGGACAAATTCAGGGATCTACAACTAAAATTACACCACAAACGCTACACACCGTTATGTGTAAAATGCTCACTAGACGTGAGTAAATGCCATTCTGGATAGCTCAAAAAATAGCACAGCTAGAGTCGGTATTTCCACACACAAGCCCTCAAGAAAAACACAGAATACTAACAATCTGCTTGGCAATGGGGATAGCTCCCCACAAAGAGGATTGTACCTCTTGGGGTACAGTTTTCGCTGCCATATATATAAGAACTCATGGTATCCCTTCATTAGCCGTAATACCAGATGTATTAAGACAAATACAGAATGATTACGGAGCAGAACCTGGGATGAAGTTATTTGGTAATTTTGTTTAGGTATCAGCTATTATATTAGCAAATATAAATGGGGAGGCAGCAGCAGTGGCAATACGCCAACGCCTGAGGGATTTCACTCCTTTACAACAGGAACGTGAATTACCTAAAATTATTGAAGACACCTATGCTGAATTAGGTAGAGATAGTTTGGGAGCTAGAGCAACAAAACCTCCACTCATGGGTGGTCCTGAAAAAGAGAACACCAAGCAAGCACCTGATTCTTCCAAGAAGAGATGGGATAACAATACAAAACAAGCATTGGCATAGCCAATAGGTCTCGCTTTTGGGACCTTATAAGTATTTAGTTATGCAGCACAATATCCTTGGTGCAACAACATTAACTGTTGCATGGTTAAACACTTATAAGGTCCCAAAGGCGAGACCTATTGGCTATGCCAATGCTTGTTTTGAAGATGTTAATACATTCCCACATATAAGGACATCTATGGTATAGGCTGGGCTGTTACATATGGATTTGCTTCTCATTATTGCATACTTTTGACTAGCTGTGTTAATTTATACTACAATGTACATACCTTTTTTTTTAAATTGACTTAAACTTGAGTTTAATTATCTGTGTGGAACGTGTGTTTAATTTTTGGAAAAAGAAAATACAAATACAATTAAAAAGAAAACTTTGATGCCCCTAGTGACAGTCGCCGCACGTGCTCCCCCCGCCACCCCGTCATCGGTCGGGATTTGCAAAGGATTTTTTCTTGTCAACTACCTGTATTTTTTTTTACTTTACAAAAATGTATGTCTGTCAGGACGTTTGCAAGGTTTCGAAAAATAGCAGAAGAAAATGTTTCGCTAAAACTAGGCCTGCACGGTGAAATTGAACCAAGGTGCTTTTTAGGTGGTCGGTTCTGTTGCCAAAAGTTGTTTCAGAAATTTCTCTTGTAAAACTTCCTTTGTGTGGACAAGTTATATTCCGTAAAAGAAGTCGGGCGAAGTTGGTAAATGAAGTATTCCACGGTCGATTAGTTGTTCGCTTTTTTGTGCGTTAGGAACGAATTGAACCCCACGTGGTCCCGTCCAAGTCTCACGGCTCCTTCCCTGCAGCTATTTATTGAGGGTTTTTCAGCTCAGAATCCCCACACGGGTGCATGCACAGCTTGGCTCATTGTCACTAGTGACAGTATATATTTAGATATTCTATACGTTTATTATAAATACTATATATTTTCACTCTATAAAATGTCCTTACTGTGGCTCAGCACTTCTTATAGTCCCACAATGACGCACTCATCATGGGCTTAAAATGATGCTGCACTATTCGGCTTATTGCTTCGGGCCAGGGACACAGCACCTCCAGAAGGGGAATCAAGACAGCGCCATCTAGCAGCGGTCAGTAACAGCAAAACGACTTTAAAAGGCCGTCTATTCTGGCCTCGGGAGCACTTCATAGGCAACATAAAATTTTGCATAGTGTTGTGAACTTGCCCCGTTCCTGAGGCGAGTTTTTTACGTGATTGAGCTGGCATGCTTCGAGAGTTATGAAGGGTGGGGCTGGCAAATGCCAAATTACTTCAGCTTCTTTTGAAAGTAAAAATAAATCACTGTTGTGTAGAGGAGATAAGTGTTATCGTTCGCCCCTGCCTCTAGCCAAGGCGTTCCACCCCAGGAGGGGGCAGAGGCAGCGACTGTGTGCAGACTTCTTAACACAGTACAGTTGTCCTTCTTAGAATGTGCTTGTATTGGTTAAATTTAAAGTATCATAAACTTGGGTTTCACGTCATGAGGCGCTTCAGCGCTGGATGCTGCCAAGACCTGTGAGCAGTTGGTGTTCTGTAAAAGGGCACATCCGCCTCCCATGGGGCTTTAAAAATGTAAAAGTGAAAAAGTGGCCTGACGGGGTCTGCAGATTCAGACACAGTTCTGTGGGAAAATCGCAGCTTTCAGCCTGTGTCTTGACGCTCAGTTCAGCTCTTCTGCGTTTTTGTGAAGACCTTTTCAGCACAATTAAATGTAACCTGCTGTGGAGGGGTTCTCTGTGCAGTTAACAGGCTGTGGCGGGGTTCTCTGTGTAGTCATTGAGTGAAAGGAGATGAGGATGACACCGGAGAAAGGCGGAGAGGTGTGCCAACAGTGAAAGAGAGTAGGAGTGAAAGGAGGAGGGAGAAGCAGTGAGAGGGGAAAGATGAGTGGAGACGGTGAAAGGTGAGCAATGGGGGAAGCAGGAAAGTAATGAAGAGGGACAACACTAGACGGGGTGGGGCTAGGAAACAACAATGAAAGGTAGAAACGTGTGGCAGAAAAAAATAAGAAAAAAAGAAAGTATCAAATGTAGAGGGCGAGAGAGGATCAGCAGTGAATGAATGAGGGGGCGGAGAGGAGGCTCTGAGGGAGAGCGACGGCTAAAGGCCGAGAGGAAAGCCAGATGGCGCGGCGCGTGAAGTGGCTGGTGTTAAAGAGCAGCAGGGAAGGGGGCGGAGAGGAGGCTCTGAGGGAGAGCGACGGCTAAAGGCCGAGAGGAAAGCCAGATGGCGGCTGCGCGCGTAACCGCAAGCTTGAGGCCAGCAAAAGCGTGTGGTAGCACTTTGAAAACCCACTTACTAAATGTCTCGCCTGAGGCAGCGCATGCGCTGGCTCAGGCGAGACCTAACAAAAAAATAGAGAGAATAGATCACAATCCAGGGGTGGGTCTCCGCAACAGGAGCCCTCCGAAAGGAGGTACAACAACCTTAGGAATCGTGATAACATTAAAAAACCTGACAGGTATCAGGATACTGATACACGTTCCTCTCGTTCCTTTCAGGGTGCATCAAAAGACTCTGAGAGGGAAGGACGGTCAGAACACAGACCAGAAGAGTGTACAAAGTCCAGAGACACGAGACACGGAACGCGCTTCAAGCTATCATTCCAAAAAACAAAAATCAAAACCTCAATTTAAAAAGAATAAAGTCAATCAATCAATCAGGGGGTTTAAAGCGCGCTACTCACCCGTGAGGGTCTCAAGGCGCTGGGGGATGATTGGGGGGTGCAGCTCCGGTTCAGCCAAAGAGCCAGGTCTTGAGGCTCTTCCTGAAGGTTGTGCAGATTGGGGGAGCATCTGATGTTGACCTGGAGCTCATTTCAGGCTTTGGCTGCGATGTAGAAGAAGGCTCTTTCACCCGCTCTCATTCTACGGATGCACGGGGTTTCTGCTAGGGCGAGGTCGGAGGAGCGGAGGTTCCTTTTGGGTAAGTGGAAGGAGACTTTTCGTTGAGATATTTGGGTCCGCTGTTGTGGAGGGATTTGCAGGCGTGGGTGAGTAACTTGAAGGTTACTCTCTTCTTGACGGGGAGCCAGTGGAGGTCTCGCAGGTGTTGGGTGATGTGCTCATGCCGTGGGATGCCGAGGACGAGTCTAGCCACAGTGTTCTGGATGGTCTGGAGTTTGCGTAGCAGAGATTTGTTGAATCCAGCATAAAGGGTGTTTCCGTAGTCCAGTCTGCTTGTTATGAGTGCGTGGGTGACGGTCTTTCTGGCTTCGGGGGGATCCACTTGAAGATCTTGCGGAGGATGCGGAGGGTGTAGAAGCAGGTGGAGGCGGCAGCATTGATCTGTCGGGTCATGGTGAGGGAGGAGTCGAGTATGATGCTGGGTTTTCAGGCGTGGTCCATGGGGGTGGGCGGGGTGCCGAGGGCCACCAGGAGTTGTCCCACACAGAGGGGGAGGGTCCGAGGACTAGGACTTCTGTCTTCTCCGAGTTGAGTTTCAGACAGCTGCTGCTCATCGAAGCTGCAATGTCTTTCATTGCTTCTTGGAAGCTGAGACTGGTGGTTTCGGGGTCCTTTGTGAGGGAGAGGATGAGCTGGGTATCGTCGGCGTAGGATACAATGCTGAGTCCATGCTGTCTGACGATGGCGGCGATGGTTAGACATGCCCAGAATTCTGAGGACTCAACTTCTGAACGAAGAATGGGCTCTGACGATGCTAGACAGCGCAGCAGAAGTAACAATAGCTCGCCAGAACCTGATGGAATTTCTGGTGACAGCAGAGTTGAATGAACATATCACGGTGGAAACACCTGATACAAGGGTAAGTGTCCCGCACAGGTTACATGAAATAACACTCCAAATGGAGGGGGACAAACCCAAAAAGATTAAAGGTCTCTTTTGGGAAAACCTGACTTACGGCTATGACATACTTTTAGCTGAAAAAGATTGGCCGCCTGAAATTGTTATGGATTGCCCAAAGGGAGAGACGGTGATATTACCTGCTTTTTCCGATCTCGTTCCAATATACTTAAAACATACATACTCGCAGGAGTGGGCGGTAGCACTTACTCCAACATTATGTCGCAACCATGTTGGGTGGGATTCTGAGTCACCTCACCATGTAATCCCATTAAAAACGACTCCAACTCCACAGAGGCAGTACCCAATAAAACAAGAAGCAAAAAAACAGGTCAGGGAGATCTTAGATCAACTAGAATACCAAGGTGTAATTGAAACTTGCACCTCCTCCATGAATAATCCTTTGTTTCCCGTAATGAAACCCGATAATTCATGCCGTCTAGTTTTAGACTACAGATATCTGAACACATACACTAAAACATTTGCAGTACAGAATGCACACAGTGCCGCATTAATTAATAAATAACATTGTGCAGAAAAAATACAAAACCACATTAGATATCGCAAATGGATTTTTCTGCCAAAATATAGCTCCTGAGAGCAGGTATTTGACAGCATTCTCAGTGCTAGGTTCTCAGCGTCAATTTTGTTGACTCCCCAAAGGGTATAAGAATAGCCCTGGGTTGTTCTCCCCTAGAGTAACAGAATTACTTCAGAATTTGGATGAAGAGGCATTGTCCTATGTAGATGATATTTACCTGACTGATGATGATTTAAAGGAACGCTTGACCAGGGTGAGCAACATCATTTTGGGGTTCGCCTCTGAGGGCTACAAATTCAACTTTAAAAAAATCAAAAATAGCCAACCTCAAAGTCCTATTTTTGGGATATGAGCTATCAAGTGAAGGGAAAAGCCTGGCAGCTAACTTTTTAGAAAACTGTGTGCTGCTCCAACCTCATAAATCGCAGAAAAATCTACAATCCATTTTGGGATTCTTAAATTTTGGCAGAACATACATTTTGGATTACGCAGAAAAAGTAAAACCTTTCTACGACCTAATAGGACCTGATCTTTCAGTTAGGCATTGGACACAGGAACACACAGATATCCTTCGTTCCCTACAAGCTGACATGATAGCATCAAAACACTCGCAGACACACATGAATGTCCGCAACCTAGTGATACGGGTCGTCCCCGGGTTATCAGGATATACCTACATCACTTTCAATGAAGGTGAGACAGTCCCAATTGCATACAAATCACACTTGTACACAAACGCTGAAATGCATTTTGCTTCTACAGAAAATATTCTGACAGCAGTACAGACCGCTGTAGCGAGAGAAAGAGCACTGGCTCAGGGGAAACGAATAATTGTCGTAACTCCGGTACCAGCCTTAGAGGCTGTTGCAAAGGCTAGCGTTCCTAATGCTAAAGTCTTACATCCAAGATGGATACAATGGGCTAATTCTCTCACTGCAACAGATGTAGAATACAGCTATGACTCTACACTTAAAACACAAGCATTTCTGCAATATTAACAAGAATATCCTCTCCCGAATGAAATAATGCCTCTAGATCAGTATGAATATATTATTTATACTGACGGATCTGCTCAGCCAGCCGTAGGAAGTAAACAGCAATACAGCACTGCGTGTGCGATTGTGAAGGGTCGGATGCAGGCAGGCAAGTTCCATCCTAGCAGTACGAAGACACAGTCTCTAGGAGACTGCACGGCAGAGCTGGCAGAATTAAAAGCACTGTTACTGGCACTAATAAATAGGGATTGAGAATTCCCCACAGTGATTGTGTGCGATTCTTTTTACTGTGTCCAGTCATACAATGAATATCTTCACTACTGGGGTCAAACTGGGTTTAAAGACTCAAAAGGTGGCACAATTAAGCATACAATGCTATGGGAACTGGTAGCTGAGTTGAAAAACGAACTACCAAGAGCTCATGTGATACACACGCTGAGTCATCAACGTGATGGCGTTCACGTCGAAGGGAATTCATTGGCCGATGAAGCCGCAAAGGGGGCAGTACGAACTGCTGCTGTAGCTGCAATCACTCGTTCGAAAACGAGAATAGACGGACAGATAATGGAAGCTGTCATTGCTTCACGCAAAAAAAGCACAGCCTTACCGAAAGGCTTTCCACTCAAGTACTCCTACAAGTTAGATGCAAATAACATTCCGTATGCTCAAATTCCAGGAGTGGGGGATAGGGTAATACCAAACATGGATCGCAGATTAGGCTTAATTCTAGCTGCACACGAGGGTCTAGGTTCTGCACACGCAGGGATTACCGTGACGTTTTTTTTATTGAAACAACGCGATTGGTGGCCAGGATTAACTAAACAGACAAAGAATTTGGTCCTAAATTGCGACATCTGTCAGCAGATGAAGGGTTCCACCGTAGCACGTCCAGCGCAGACACCATTACTTATATCAGACAGACCACTCGCTTGTGACTATTTGGACCACTGCGGCCCCCTACAATCAGATGGGTCTTACAAGTATATCTTGGTGGCAGTGGATTCATGCTCTAGATTCCTATGGGTATGGCCTCAGCGCTCGGCTGACGCTAGAACTGTTATAAAAGATTTATGAGTCTTTAGCGGGACAAACACAGTTGGCACATTACATTCTGACCGCGGCCCCGCATTTAGCTCTAGGGCTTACAAGGAAGCCATGGGAAGTTTGGGTGTTGCATTGTGGTACTCCTCTCCGCACCATCCCGAGGTAAATTCGGTCGTGGAGAGGAAAAACCGAGACTTAAAGCAATCTTTAACAGCGAGAGTATTAGGTTCGGGTGGTAGTTGGGTCAATCACTTATACGGGGTCCAAAGAGCCCTTAACAATATGCCAAGAAGTTCCCTAGGAGGTGTCACTCCTTACGAGGTCCTATTTGGGATGAGAATGTGGGTCCCTGATCTCGATTGTGAAAGCACAGTGGTGGATGAAAAACCATTTGACATCAATAAACATTTGGCTGTTTTACAGGATCTCTATGAATTCTGGGCACTACAAAGCAACGTGCAGGTAAAACGCACCGCCACTGGGGAAGTCAAATCAGTCACGGCAAGACCTGCCTGGATACCTAAAGTCGGGGATCTGGTCAGAGAAAAGATTGTGGACAAGAAACAATTTGGGCCATCATAAAGAAAGCCAGTCCCTGTCTTGGCTGTCGAAGGAATAAGAGCAGTACTTCTTCCACCTCTTGCCGGCAAAAAAGAAAAGAGATTCGTCTCCATTGATCTGATCAAACCACACTATGTGGCCAATACTGAATAGTAGGCCTCGTGGACTTCTGGGTAGCCGACGCTCTCCTCTTGCTACCATACTGGAAGTTCAGACAGAAAGACTCATAAGATTTGAAGAGTCACCAATACCAAGTAATGGAATTTCCAACAATGAAATGGAACTTGTTCCTCTTGAAACAGAACATCAAAACACAAATGAAAGACAAATATCAATTCGGCCTAACACCGATGTCTACATCAATATGCCTCTACAAGAGACGTCTGCCAGTTCAACAAAACCTGCTGAACTACCAAAGATAGATCAAACTGCATCTGGCTACTTCATCGATTTTGATACCTTCTCTCTGGATCCCAGTGAACCTGAAACAACGCCAGCTCCAGTTTACCGTAAGCAACAACTTCATGAATTCTACACTTTTCTACAAAAGACTTACCTAGCATCACCTTGGCTCCAGCTCTGGATAATAACTGGAATACTGTTTTTTCTATTCTGGATTGGCCTAGTGACTATCTTTTGCTTACTCATGAATGGAAACTTTCTTCCAGAACGCTCTGCAGCATCAAATGTGAACTTGGTCCTGAAACCTCATACGTCATCTCATCGTGAACAAAGAGACCTGCCCTTCGTGAACATTATACCAATCCTGATGGTATAGTTTGGGCCAAGGTTGATTATGATGTATTTAGTCCCACTGAACTTTTGAAAATACCACATGTATTTAAAATTTCTGTAAACGATATCATTACCCCCAGTACATTTTCTGACAATTGGGATTTTGAAACTGTAAATAATATGTTGTCTGATTTAGAACTATCTGCTGCATTTTCAAGCATTGAAATGTTAGAAGATACATCAGACTATAACACTATGTACTGTTACCATCATTTTGGTCATCACTTTTTACACCAATCCAGTATCCCATGTAATGTTTTCACATACCACTAATGGGAACATTGCCCAATACCACCAAAAGGTAGTTTGAAAACGTGTGCACAGAAATGTTCTTATTTTTCAGGGTTTAACACTTCTGACCCGACCTCATTTTACTATAAGGTTGCACCTACAACTGCACAGAAAAATATGCTAACTAACACCAGACAGATTTACTCTGCATCCTTTATTTCCCAACTGTCTGAACAGGGTTTCGTATGGAAAGACACTATAGACATAAAATCAGTCTGGGGTTCAAAGGAATGGCAAGATCAGCGAACAGAAGCACTATCAAGAGCGTGCCTCATTCCACAGCAGATAATATTTCTGAATGAAACTGTGCAACAGACTTCCTGTCTTGGACTAGCCAAGAACAAGGATTTGAACACACCTCGGATTCCCACACCTTCACACATCAATATTTCATCACGTGGAGGGGATACAATAGATGACATCATGCAGTACAATACTTCAGACCCCAATTGGAAGGGATGGTTAGTTTGGCCCACAGATACAAACAGATGTCAATCAAGATTCAAGGGTACAACCGAAGGGTTTAGTATCCATAGGACGGACCAACGGTATGTACAAAGAGAACATCTGGGGGTGGTGACATCATACAGTGTTGGGAAGTTGTGCCTCGATTGGCTAAAAACCTCGACACTGTCCCAGGTGAAACAGCACTTATCCTTACTCTCAGATGAGGTGGATCTAAAGGATTTTCTATGAGGTCCCCGAAAGCCACGTCAGAAACGTTTCTTATATGCTGTTTCTAATGAAATCTGGAAAATCTCTCAACAAGAAGCCGCAGAGAGGCTCCGTGAAATCGATAGGATTAACCTTGAGAAAGCATTAGCTGTAGTCGATAATGGTATGACTACATTAACATCCAGGAATTATTCACTGGGCAACATTGTATCTTCTGCTATAGATATACTAGAACAGGACTTGTCCATACTACAACACGGGCAATCTCAACTACGTTCTATTATGTTATTAAGCTAGACGCTGCAATCATTGCGCCCTGATTAAGTGCCTTGGCGATTTATCAACAGTACGTCCCTATTTTCTGCATGCAATCTAACTAAGAAGCAGATAACAATGGCACAAAGGGGAGCAAAATATACAATGCTGCGTATTGAAAAACTGGACCAATTACCTTTTACTGTGGCAGAGTCACCATCCTCAGAATGGTTAATCCATGGCCATATAACATTACCGGTCACAACTTTCCAGGTTCAGTATTGCATAGAACAACAACAGGCAGGCAGATATGAAGCGATGGGTAGGGAATTCATCAAGGAATCTTGGGAACTGCCATACAGATTTCGATGCAGGAGTGAGGACATGGAAGTGTTTCTAAGCGTTACGAACTGCGAGAACGCTTTAAGTGGATCTCTCATATGCCAGGATATCATGCTTCACGGGGCCTGTAATGGTTCAGTTGCTAACTTATCCTGTCACTTGAAAGGGTCCCCGGTTGCCGTGATTAATCCAGTGTTCAAGTTACTTTCAAATGGGAGTTACTTGATGCTGAATGATCAAGGTTGTTGTGGGATGCTCCCGGGCATCGCATATCTTGTCACTGTAAGCTCCAGGGTTACTTGCTGTATGCAAGTATTGTTTCCACTGACCCATACAGTCAGGGAGGCGCTGTTATGGCCTTCGTTGAATGTTTCCATTATATGGTTTGATACTCTGAGTGGAATGAAAGCCATGCTTTTACAGAAAACCGTGCCCTTAACCTCCGCCCGAGAGACTTATGATCTTCAGGTCGCAAGGTCCTCAGCTGAGATACTGGCACTAGTACGAACAAACTGCCCTTTCTATTTCACAGAAATGGTACAACGTATCTTTAACATGTCTGATACGACGGGTATAGTACACCTATTTAAGACCATAGGTTCTGGACTGTTAAGCACCTTTCAGAAAATCTTCGGAGTTATTCCCAACTTCATACACTCCGTGTTTGGAAGCATTTTTGGAGGGCTTCCGCTGATCCTGTTCCTCATAGCAGGTATCCTGATTCGTTTTTTTCTGCTACGCAATGGACGTCCCAGTCACCAAGGAGATGGAAAAAACGCTCTTGGAGCGCCGATACCGTGATCGCATGGTACTCCATCTGGGCACACCTCGCCTTCACGAACTAAGTGAATCTTAGTTCCTATCATTTAGACCAGTCTGGATCGACTGTATTCTGCCTGTCCTCCGATGCCTGTTCTGCGGACAAGAATGCATGTTGGATCTCTGTCTAACAGTTCCGTCAGTTGCGCCAACGGACGTTGATGCTTTACTGGACCCGATAACGGCCCATGTTCTGCTGTGTCCTCAGCGTATTCCAATGTTAGTGACTGCATTCTTAGAGCCACCACAGGATGCTTCAGCTCCTGCTGGAATGGATACCGGCTCCTCAACAAATACTCAGGCCATGAATGTCACACAGGCATCCCCAGCAGCGGCTGTGGAGAATACGGAGGAACATCTGTGCTCGATCAACCTGATCTGCGAGGTGTTGCAGGGACCGTCGTCTGCGATTGCAGGCAACAGTGATGTTGCGTCTCCCAGCCAGGACACATAAACATTTGGCTCATCTTGTGCTGGGAAAAATTCGGCTTTTTCAAAAACAACCAAATTTGGAATTTTAAACAATAGACACTTTTTGCTGAGCTGCATGGCTTTCAGTCACTCATAGGTGTTCGAACTATATATACGAACATATTCTAGTAAAGACTTCTATCGCTTAAATTATTGTCTTAGCATTTTTTAAGAATTTTTACATTTTTAAATACTGTTTTTATGGATTTATTAAATTCTGTGCATACAATGCCTACAAATGTGTTCGAATTTTTAGTATGTCGTCCAGCCGGATGAGGGGTGGGTGTTATGTTTCATATAGGTACCCCAATATAGGCTCAGGTAGTCACCTAACCTTTCACCTATATTCTCCCCTAACATTACACTACATAACGGTTCTTGGGACTGACCTTTTACCTAGTTACAGTACTGCTTACAGGACGTAGGGTTTTCCACGAAAACTAGCCTCATCCATTATGCATGAGGATTCTTGGAAACTCAGCATGACTACCATTTCCTGCATAATAACTATGTATAAGGGTCATTCCTTCCGTCATCCTAAGTCCGACATGACACAGCAAGGTAGAACCCCTGAGGGTAACACTTTGGCTATATAAACACCATATCTTGCTGGGGTAGGCAGAGGAGAAAAAGGACTTTTCCATGCTGACACACAGACGCAAGACGCTGAGGTTCCTGCACGCAGAACACCAGCTTGCAGTGGTCTGACATCCCTCGTGGGGTGCCCATCTCGAGACCAAGACAGGGTCCCACAGTCTCTCACTTCAGGTAATGGGGTTGACTTTATCCTAAAGGGATTCTTGGCTTTACACCTACATACATGCTAGGTACACTTAGGTACATCTAGTTAGGGTTGCATAGTAGGAGTACGCATTCTATTGTCATGTATTTTTATACTTGCCTGTATTCATCGTTTTAGCACTATGGTAGAAATCTACCATCCTTTTACTCTGTTGGTGCTTATAATCATTTATATCTGTTTCTTTCTAATGGTTGTTTCAGCACACCTATTTTACACTAGAATGACGCTGGTTCAATAAATGCTTATTGAAAACGTCCCCACCGTTTATTCTGTGTATCTCTTTGAAACAAAGTGAGCATGAGTGACTGAGCGAAAGATATTGCACTGTTTCCATGATCCCTGATGGGACAGAGTTGTCAAGTTCGATAGTTGCCAAGAACTATTCTCTCCTTGGTAAGAGGGGTTTCTAGTGCCACTGTGAGCAAGCTGGTATACAGGCGAACATACTCGGTGGGGGTCCAACAAATGCACCAAAGCACACCTAAACAATGTTACTTTTATCCTCAATCAATAATACTGTAGAGAAAAGCATCAAATTTTGAAGTTCCGTTGGCAAATTTCCAAATAGTCCACACTGGTTGATGTATCCGGTCACTCTATTTTATTCCATTCATAGAAAAAAGAAGACAGCAGCCGACGCGCGTTTCGTCCTCCTGGACTTTCTCAAGGCTGCAAAATGACATATACAGACAATTTGTAGCATATCAACATGTTTATTACAAAAAAGTTAAAAGTGTGCCTCAATTACAAAGAAGAATGAGTGCACAAAATCAACTAAATGTTGATATAATTAAAAAAGAAGAGATGAGAAAAACACCTCTGGTGGTATATAGTGCCCATATAGAACACCCATGCAAGCAACATCCCATTTGCAAAGTGAAAGAAAATTTTGTTAAAAATCACATGCGTCCTCCGTGCAATTAGACATACAGTTCGTGAGAGGGGTATTATTATGTGAATATGAACTGTGTCATTTCACCCATCCATTTAAGGGAAATGGTATTACCATGAAGGTGTACAACACATAGAGATGTGCCTCACCTTCTTTCTAGAATTCACAGGGCAGTCCTTTCAGAAATATGTCTTGAATAGTTAATGGTTAAAATTCCAATCAGAAGATTCTCTGTCTGCCTCTCTTGATTTTATATGTAGAGACCGAGACACAAGTGGGAGAGGGGAGAAATAAGTGTGCCTCTTCATTTACAAGAACCACATCACTAATCTAATGTCTAGGTAGGGAAAGCGTGGATTACCACACCTTCCCATGTGGTCACAAGCACAGCTTACCAATAGCAAGCGGCTCTTTAAGCCTGAGTAGACCACACGTCATTAATTTCAAGAATGTCCGTCATTTAGTTTTCATGGACCACGTAATGTCCATATACCGACTCTCTCCATCTACGAGACGTTTTCACCTCGATAAGTGAACTAGGTATTGAGAAGGAAATAAACACAAAAGAACAGGGTTCACCCATATGCTTGTGGAGAATTATAACCAATATGGCTCCATGCATAGCGGAGCAGAAGGCAGGTTTAGACGGGCTGCAAAAACAGAGTAGATCTTACCGCAATTGTAACCGCATCCAGATTAACACCTGGACCTTCGAAATTCCACGTGTGTATTGCGGTTATCGCCGTTCCATTTTGAGCACGGTTAACAGCTTCAGCGATGTTGAAAACGGACCAACAGAAGCACACCACTGCGTGTAGCCTAATGCGGCGGCCATATTATTCTAGTTTGAAAGTATCCACTTAATGCATTATGATATGAGTTACTGCAACACTCCCTAATTCCTAATGCCATCGCAGTTGCTTAATTGAGTTGTCATACATATTATATTAAAGGTAATTGATAATTTAGAACACCTGAGGAAATAAAGCGCATAGCCACGTAGATATACATGGCGACCAAGCATTATATTATTATTCACATTGAATGTGTAGTGATACACCACTATTGCTCCTGCTAAGCTATTTATAAGATGTCACCAACCCGATAAGGCTGAAAATATTTGCAGACGATGGAACCCAAGATAATGAAATTATAGCGTAGCCATCATTATCATGGTGGCCATATTGCCATACTCACATCTCCTCTTGCCCCTCATATGAGAGCTATAGTAACAGAACAACAGTGACACTGATGATGCCATTTCACTGTTGATTGAGAAAGGGGGACAGACAAATACAAAAGATTTTATGATTGCCATGCTTTGTCTGTACAGTGAGCGTGATGTTAAAGATGATTTTGTTAATTATGCCACGAGCATTAGTAGGGCATGAGTTAAATTATACAGAGTTTAGAAGTGGGGTGATTGTTAGTTACGGAATTAGCGTGTTCAGAAAGTATAAGAAATACTTGACATTACATTGCAAAGTTTATCCAAGACTGTTATGGACATTTGGTACAAGCAATGTTATGTTTCAAAGAAACTCAAACATCTCTTTATCAATATTAATCCCATGTTCTTCAGCCCTAAATTTAATAATCCATTCACTTTCTGTTTTCCGAAGTTTATTTAATCTGTTTCCACCCCTCATTCCAGGGCGTATCACATCAATGCCATGGAAGCCTAACTTCAACATCTCATTTGATTTGTGTGTTGTATTAAAATGCGTGGCCAAGGGATATTGTTCGTTGTTGTTACGGATGGCCCTGATATGCTCTTGGATTCTTTCTTTTAATGGTCTCACTGTACTGCCTATGTAGATCTTTCCACAGATTCATTTGATACAACAGATTACAAATTTCGTATTGCAGTTTATAAAACTGCGCACTGTATACAATTTCTCTGTGTTGTACTTGAATGTCATAGTTTTGTTCATTGCAAAACCACAGACGTTGCATGATCCACATTTGAAGAAACCGCTCGGCGGAGACGGTAACCGTGTTGTACTGACTGTCGGTGGTATGAAGCTGGGACACAAGTGTTGTCTAAGTGTTCTGCCTCCCTCATGGGTGATTATTGGTTTGAATCCAACCACCTCTTTTAAAGTGGCATCATGTGTCAACAGATGCCAGTGTTTATTAAGAATTTTGTAGACATCCGTGCTCGAGATTGTGTATGGAATAATGAAAGCAGTTTTTCTCCTATTCTGTGCCTTCCTTTTGGTTTTGGAAACAAGGAGGCTTGTTCTTTCTATCCTATTTGCTTTATGACGAGCCTCTCTGATGATTACTTTCGTGTATCCTCTGGCCCTGAATCTGTTTTCCACCTGATTCAGTTCATGTTCCAAATATGTTTCATCGCTGCAGTTTCTTTTTATTCTTAACATCTCCCCATAGGGGATAGTTCTGATCTGTGAGGGAGGGTGGGAGCTGCTAGCATGTAGTGTAGCATTACATGCTGTTGGTTTTCTAAACGGCACTGTTGTTAGTCTATTGTTGTCCACTCTGATGGTAATATCTAAGAAGTTAATCTGAGTGGTGCTTTGTTCTTTAGTAAAAGTAAGATTGAAGGGGTTATTATTGAGGTGCATGAAAGATTGTTCTAGGGCATCACTAGTCCCTGCCCAAAACATGATGATATCATCAATAAAACACCCCCAATACAATATATTCTCCAGTATGTCATTTGGCCCTTTAAGCCATAGATGTGTGTGTTCGAACATCCCCATGTAGAGGTTCGCAAATGATGGCGAAAGTTTCGCCCCCATTGCTACCCCTTGTATTTGACAAAACCAGTTGCCGTTGTGCGTGAATATGTTGTTATTCAATACCAGCTCAATCAGATCTAATAGCATGTTGGTGTGTTCCAACAAATTTACTGGTCGTGTGTCTAAGAAGTGTTGAACTGCATTTAGACCCAAACCTCCTGGTATACTGGTGTATAATGAGCAAACATCTAGAGTCACCAACTGATGTCCTTCCACCCACTCCACATCCGCAATTTTGCTCAGAATGTCACATGTGTACTTGATATAGGATGGTAAGTTTACGACCAAGGGTTGTAAAAACAGGTCTATATACTCTGATATTCGCTCTGTGGGAGACCCAATTTCAGAAATAATGGGTCTCCCTGGAAGGGTTCCCCCCTCCCCTTATGTATTTTTGGTAAAACATACATGCAGGGACTGGTTGGATTCTCATTCAAGAGATATTTAAACTCAAGATCGGAAATGAGACATAAAACCTTCCAATGTCTTAACCTGTTTTCTACTATTTCCATTGTTGATTTCATGGGATTGCTACTGAGTTTCACATATGCGGTGGTGTCTGCTAATTGTCTATCTATTTCACAGAGATAGTCCAATTTATCCATAAGCACTACATTTCCTCCCTTGTCAGCTTCTTTGATGACATTGTCTTCTAGACTGCTTGTTTGCAGGTCTAGTGGACTTATACCTAAGGTGGGTGGGTATTTGAGCACCATGGGAGCACCCTCGAAAAGTAATGAGTCTGAAAAGAATTGTCAAAACATGAAATACTGATTTATAGATGTGCGGATCTGTCAGCACATCCACTGTTTGTACGTTTATACTCGGTGGGGGTGTCTGGAATCAGTCTGGACACCAATCCCACAGTCTATGTTGTCTAAATGCGCAGATCCTATATAGGTTTATAGGAACTACACAACACCCCTAGAACCGACTGTAAAATTTTATATGCATTTTTTAATTTTCTCCCACAGAAATCATTGTGCGTAATTGCACACAATACTGAACTATTTTTTTAATTTTAATAAATTGTAAAAAATTAAATGCTTACCTGTGGACAAAGTTCTTGGTCTGAAAAATCATATAAAATAAGGATTCTTTTTGCAAATTGGTCTCAGATGTATTCTTGAGTGTGTGTCTCATTTACTGCCTCTGTGAGTACAACAAATGCTTAGTGCTACCCACTGATAAGCCTACCTGCTTGTCCACACTACCACAAATAGAGCGTTACTATTATCTACTTTGGCTATATATACCAACCTGGGACTCACTAGACTCTCTGCACAGTGTACTTCTTTTTAGTGTACCATATAGAGAGCCCGCTTCCTACAGTCCCTAAGATTACGTGAATGATGGCTGTTATATCTGAGAAATGTGTTACGAGCTGTTGATTTTGTGTAAAGACCAGTGTAAAGCACTTCTGAATCTTCTTGGACGTATAAATCAAGGAAATTGATCTTAATATCATTAGACTCAAGTGTGAAATGTATCCATTCATGAAATGAATCGAAGCTCGACCTAGAGCCTCTCCAAATCATAAACACGTCATCTATATATCGTAACAATCTTCTCATATTGGATTTGAAAGATTGGTATTGGCATATGTTGGGATTTCCTCAAAGGCTGCAATATATAGGTTTGCTATATTTGGTGCAAAGATTGTTCCCATCGCTAGTTTCTTGATTGACTCATAGAAGGTATTGTTAAAGAATAAATGATTGCGTCGGAGCGCCAAAGCTGCGCACTCCCCAATGAAAGAGGTAGGTATTCTATGTGGTTGCACCCGGTCTCTAAAGTAGAATGTAAAACTGTGAGAGCTTTGGTTTGAGGAATATTGATATACAGACTTTCAATATCCATTGTTACCAATACGTCTAATGAGGTTTTTAATATAAATTGTTTTACCTCCTTAATGACAGTGAGCCTTCCCTAGTATATGATGTGTACTTTGTGCGAAGGTTGGCCCCCTGAATATTGAATCAGCAATATTGATAGGACAGAATATTGAAAATACAATATCAACAGGTAAGGAAGTCTTGATTTTCTATACCTAACCCCACATATATGTACCTATGTTGTACATATATCTTCATGGTACATGGATGTATAGTTAGGAATAGTACATCTATACTACCCTGTGTGCACTTATATTTGATATTTTGCCTTTCGATTGTCTGTTCTCGATATTAGTATTCCAAAAGAAATAGGTATGCAGTTCCTGTTGTGGGAAGGATAAGGAGGCAGGACAGGGGACTGGCAAGGTCCCTGACTACAAAATGGTAGTCTGGCTTCCGGGCCAACCACAGCACAGAGACCGCCCTCATCGCAGCCACAGATGACATCCGAGCCCTGCTCGACAACGGAGAAACAGCGGCCCTCATCCTCCTGGACCTCTCCGCAGCATTCGACACTGTCTGCCACCGCACCCTAGTGCAGCGCCTCAGCAACGTCGGAATCCAGGAGAAGGCACTAGAATGGATCGTCTCCTTCCTCGCCGGAAGGACACAGAGAGTCCGCCTACCCCCGTTCAGATCAGAAGCCACCGAAGTCATCTGCGGCGTCCCTCAAGGCTCCTTGCTCAGCCCCACCCTCTTCAATGTCTACATGAGCCCCCTGGCGGCCATCGTACGCCAACACAACCTCAACATCATCTCCTACGCCGACGACACCCAGCTGATCCTCTCCCTCACCAACGACCCCGCCACCGCCAGAACCAACCTACACGAAGGGATGAAAGATGTAGCCGAGTGGATGATGACCAGCCGCCTGAAACTGAACTCAGATAAGACGGAAGTCCTCATCCTGGGATCATCACCCTCCGCCTGGGACGACTCCTGGTGGCCCCCCGCCCTAGGCAGCGCACCCAAACCAACAGACCACGCACGCAACCTGGGCTTCATCCTGGACTCCTCCCTCTCCATGACCAGACAAGTCAACGCCGTCTCCTCGTCGTGCTTCAACATCCTACGCATGCTACGTAAGATCTTCCGGTGGATCCCCACCGAGACCAGGAAGACGGTCACCCAGGCCCTCGTCACCAGCCGACTGGACTACGGCAACGCCCTTTACGCCGGAACCACCGCCAAGCTCCAGAAGAGACTCCAGCGGATCCAGAACGCCTCAGCAAGACTCATCCTCGACATCCCCCCGACACAGCCACATCTCCGGACATCTGAGAGACCTGCACTGGCTCCCGGTCAACAAAAGAATCACCTTCCGCCTCCTCACCCACGCACACAAAGCCTTACACAACCAAGGCCCAAGATACCTCAACAGCCGCCTCAACTTCTACACTCCCACACGCCAGCTTCGATCGACCAGCCACGCCCTCGCCGCCGTCCCCCGCATCCGAAGAGCCACCACAGGAGGAAGGTCCTTCTCCTACCTGGCCGCCAAGACTTGGAACTCCTCCAGACCCACCTCCGCCTGACCCTAGACCACCTCGCCTTCAGGAAGCAGCTCAAGACCTGGCTATTCGAGCAGTAGCGGACCCCCCCCAAGCGCCTTGAGACCCTCCGGGTGAGTAGTGCGCTATATAAATGCAGTGATTGATTGATTGATTGATAGTGCTAATAGGAAAGGGGGGGGACTGGGAAGTCCTTCCTTTCAGAATGAGGGCCCTCACACACCCAGCCTGCTGGGTGTCATGCTTCATCATCGGGCATGCTCCTCGTCGGGTCGGCGCTGCAATACCTGACGGGCACCCTATGCAGGGGCTCTTTGGCGGAGAACTTTTATTCCTTGCCGTATGGTGCAGTGGGTGTAAGGGGCCTTGAAAGTGTAGGAATGCAAGTGTGTGAATTAAAACAGGGAAATGGAAGAGTCAGGTAAATTAGACTTTAATGATCCTGCCTTCCCCCTGATTGAAAATGGAGTTGGCGACTCACTGCAATGATGCTGCAGGGTGTTGCGCTCAGTCTCGTGCGGTCGACATGTTTCTTGCCTGTTTAGTCAGGTAGATCTAGCGGCAATTCCTCAGGACCTAGTGAAAATAGGAACTCTACACTAAAATGTGGTGGCACTGTGGTGTTCTAGCCTATTAATAACAAAAGTGGCACCAAGAGGTAAAGTACCTGTTGATGCAGCAGCCAATCTGAAATAAAAAATAGAAAAATGAAAGCAATTCATATCAGAGAACAATCGTACTGTAAGAATCCTGCCCTCGTATCCCTCAATAGTGACACCAGATTGTGCACACTAACAAATGCGATGAGTATTGCTAAAAATGGTCACGCTTGTCAACCAAATTAGCCCCGCAGTGGTCGATACCATTGTATGTATAAATGTGAAGCCCAGCGGGTTCGAATCATGCGGTGAGTGATTAAAAAGAAGAAGTAGCAACCTGGTGAGGTAGAAGCAACTCACCTAAAACTATATTTCGATTGGCCCCATCAAATCGCGGCAAGTGTTGGACACGGTAAGGTATTTGTGTCCTGGGGAGGGGGTCCAAAAGAAGTAAAAAGTAGTTTGAGGTTTCTGGCGTGGACACGTATTTGCTGGTAGACAGGGGTTGGTAGCCTCTGGTGTAGCGAGAAGCAGAAGTGAGGTGGCTAGAAGTCAGGACCCCGCGTCAAGGATCGTTACTCACGGTCAGATAGGCAAAGCACCCAGCCCCTACCCGCCGACGTGGCGGGCGGCCGCCCCTCATGAGGGAGGCACCCGCTCCGTCCGCCGAACGGGCAGTGCGCCGGAGACCACCTTCTGAGATGTGAACTCGTAGAGTACGCCCCCTGGATCGCGGGTGTGCTGCTGACACCGAGACTCGGCGTCCAAGCCTGTACCTTAAAAATGTCCTTGTACAGGCAGAAATCTAACAGGGTTCCTCCAGTCCTAAGGAGAAGAAATATACTCACCAAATAACTGCGCCCAGGTGACGAGTGACCTACCCTGCACTGCCGGATCCGGGAGGTAATGATCCCATCCAGGCTGGGGTTTAAATGATAGCGGAAATGGCGCGCAGGGCGGGAACATCTCCTAAAGGGAGCCGGAGACTAGCGTGTATTTAGCCCCCGGTGGAGAGGAGTGGAAATATATGGCGGCCATCTTGGAAGAATGTCAAGAGTCACATTGGGCGCCATCTTGGAATGAGCAAAATAGAGCGTGACTGTGGCAGAAGACGACTAGCCATGAGTGGGTTTTAACATAGAGGTGTAGCTACGTTCTGTTAAGGCTACTCCAGGGGATATCTTCGTTGAGCCCGTGTTTATCAGTGGCCGGACGGAAAATCCATCTCTGTTCAATCTTAAAGAGTGCCCCTGGGGAGATGGCAGGGCTGCTACCGCGATGGAGTAAGGACGTCGATCAGATCGTCTCCAGTTGCAAAATTACGCTGTGCCCCGAATTGCCTGATTTATTCAGCAAACTCTTGCCACACACACGGGCCAGAATATTATGTTCCATGGATGGTTTGGGCACCACCGCCATGGTTTATATCTACTGAATAACGGGAATTGTCCTTAGTTGGCCCTTGCCACTTCATGGGCATTGGTGTAACCAGGTTTTGGACTCCAATTGAGCATTGCAAGATTAATGAGGGTCATTTCACCTGTCCCCTTGTCCTGAGGAAGATCCGCATAGCTGAGGTATTAAAGTCCCTCGTTTGCCGATAAGCCGGATCGAAACGTCTACGCTACCCCCTACCGCACCTGGACCAATTTCCCCTTCCCCATTACCCCTGTTTACAGCCTTAAGGAAATTCTCCTTACAAATTCAAATGAATAATTTGCATGTGGCCAGGTTGCATCTAACTGTTTATTGGATATCAGTTTTGTACAGTTTTTTAAATATATGCCCTTTACTTTTCTACACACTTTGAGCTCTTTTGACTCCTATATATACACTTGAGCACTTTTTCTTACACGTTCCCTAGAACATTCTCTTTTTTTTCTTGACCCTCTAATGATTATTCCTTTCAATGACTAAATAAATATATTGCAATAATACTTAGTGGTTTTTCTGCACATTTATTTTTACGATCTACAGACGTTTGGGAGCTGATTAATGTAAGCTCAAATAAGTTGATAATTCTGTCAATCTATCTCTTCCTTGAACAATTGGTCCAGGACCACTGTTTCTTTATAATAACCGATGCCCAGGTCCAGGGACAATTTGGGAATACCCCATTGTTTATAATGAAGCATGACACCCAGCAGGCCGGGTGTGTGAGGGCCCTCATTCTGAAAGGAAGGACTTCCCAGTCCCCCCCCTTTCCTATTAACACTACCATTTTGTAGTCAGGGACCTTGCCAGTCCCCTGGCCTGCCTCCTTATCCTTCCCACAACAGGAACTGCATACCTATTTCTTTTGAAGTTTAACCAGGGCATGTATGCTGGACCTCTCTTAAAGCCCATAGTCCCCCTCTCTTGTTGTGCTCGATACTAGTATGCCACAAATTAGTTGGTGTCAATATATAGTGGCACAATCGTCAAAGGGTTTGAGGAAGAAATCAACATATTCAGCAAAGGGTTGCAAGATACATTTATCTTGATCTATCTGTTTTATGAATGTTATGTAAAGTGTATAAAGCAGGAATGGCATAGTCAGTTATGTTGAGATATGCAGTCTCTTTATCACTTAAGCAAGTTTCATTTAGGCCTATTTGGGTTAGACTGTGAATATACTTGTGAATTGAGTCAATGGAGTCATTAGGTAGTTTTTAGGTCGAAGCCTACCAGACAGTGCACCTGTCTGGTTTGCTAAAGACATCTTGGAGACATTCAGAAAGCTTCCCTGGGAATGCATTCCGCCCGTTGCTTACCATTGGCTTGTAATTCACATGTTCTGGCTTTCAAATTGCTGGCTTTATCTGTTTTAGGCTATCCAGCTTGAGTTCATCTCTCCTAAGGAGCAAAGCCTTTTCACACAAACTCCCCTTGTATTCTTCCACCAGTGCTCCTTACTTTAAACAGGCCTGTAAATCTTGTTCTTATCTTGTCTCATTTGATGTGCATTCAAAGACCGAGGTCAAATGTCAGGCTCTGTCTTCTCAGGGTGCTTGGTGTTTACTTTTCTTACTCTGACTTCAAAGTGAGAGGATTTTGGTGACAATCTTGCTGGATACTGGGGGTAGGAAAGTTTTTTTTTAGCAGACAACATTTAAATGAACTGTGCAAGTATTTCAGAATATATCAGAATTAGGGAAACACAAATGAAGCACATTTTTTGTTAATTCTGAAGTGTCTTGGAAACAAATACTTTAATACTGGAAACAAATCAATACACTAGATGAGGCCATTTTGACACATTATCATTTGTGCGCTCTTTAGTTTTATTAGTAAAACTGCATGTCTGTGCAAATGTAATGGTCATTTCAATTGATAATGTGTTGTCTATAGTGGCAGTGCACTACCATACCATGCATACTCCACTCTACACCACTCCAATCCACTCTACCCTGCACCACTCCACTCCACTGCACTCTACTCTACACCACTCCACTTTACACTACAACACGCCACTGCACTCTGCACCACTCCATGCCTCTGCACTCTATGCCACTTCACTCTATGCCTCTCTACTCTACTCTGCACCACTCTACTCTATGCCAATGCATTCTACACCAGTCTACTCTAAACCACTGCACTCTCCGCCACTGCACTCTACACCACTCCAGTCTAGGCCACTCCACAATAATCTGCACAACTCCACTCTATGCCACTCCACTCTGCAACACTGCACTCTATGCCACTGCACTCTATGTCAGTAGACTCTATGCCAACGCACTTTACTCTGTACCACTTTACTCTATGCCCCTACGCTCTACACCAATACACTATACACCACTTAAATCTGCTTTGCACCACTGCAGTCAGTGCCACTGCACTCTACGCCATTACACTGTACGCCACTCTTATCTACTCCACTGCACTCTACCCTGCACCACTTCACTCTACTCTTAAACAATCTACTCTACGCCACTGCACTCTACACCACTCCAGTCTATGCCACTGCACTCTATGCCACTCTACTCTAAACCACTGCACTCTATGCCAATGCACTCTACGTCACTGTACTCTATGCCACTGCACTTCAACTCTGCACCACTGTACTCCACGTCATGGCTCTCTACACCATTCTACACTATGCCACTGCACTCTCTGTCAATTCACTCTATGCCAATGCACTCTGCGCCACCCTATGTCACTGTACTCTGCAACACTGCACTCTCTGCCACTGAACTCTATGCTACTCTACTCTGCACTACTGCACTCTATGCCAATGAACTTCAAGCCACTCTACTCCGCATCACTTCACTCTATGCCACTGCACTCTGCAGCACTCCACTTTACGCCATTCCATTCTATGCCACTCCATGCCACTATACTCTACTCTGCACCACTCTATGCCACTCTACTCTGCACCACTCTATGCCACTTTACTCTACCCCACTCTACTCTGCATCACTGCACTCTACGCCACTGTACTCTACGCCATTGCACTCTATCCCACTCTACTCAATACCACTGCACTCTACTGTGCACCACTTTAATCTACGACACTGCATTCTACGACTCTGCAATGTATGCTGCTGAATTTTATGTCACTGCACTCTACACCACTGCATTCTAGGCCACTATACTGTGCAACACTGTACTCTAATGAACTCTTCACCAGTCCACTCTACGCTACTCCACTGTACTCTACGCCAGTGCATTCTACATCACTGCACTCTACGCCACTCTGCACCACTGTACTCATCGCCACTGCACTCAATGCCACTCTACTCTACAACACTCAACGCCACTATACACTACTGCACTATACGCCACTCTACTCTGTAACACTGCACTCTACACCACTCTGCTCTGTACTACTACACTCTATGCCAACTGACACTATGACAGTGCACTCTATGCCACTCAGGGCTTTAAGTGGGATGAAAAAACTGGGGTGTCTCTCAAAGGGGCGTGGCCAATGTAATTAAGGGCGTGGCTTAAAAACACGTAAGCTAAAAATCTGTGCTTAGCATAGTGTGCCGCCCGACTTGTATTTTGCTGTTTCTGTCATTGCATCCAGATATGATACAACAAGTAACATCATACCTACAACAAGTCAGGACTATTGGCTTTGTCAATGGTTAGTTGCATAAGATAAATAAGCAGAAACTATGACTTGTATATAATATTGAAAAAGCTTCCACTTAAAGCCCTGGTGACACCAGGACAATGTTGCTGCTCCTGAGTTTCAAAAAGAGAAGGGAAATCCAGAGAGAAAATGACTCTCTTAGATGATTTCCCTTCCCCTACAACGCTCACCTGGCATGACGTCATGCCTTACCTTCTCCACTAGTGAGCAGTGTGAGCAGCGCACACCGATGTCACTGCAGTCCGGGACAAAACGGACCGCCTGTGCCAGGGCACAAAACAGAGCCCAATAGAGACCCGTTTCGAGGCCTCCTTTAAAAAACTGCCGGTGCTCAGCACCGGTGAGACCCGGCCCACTTAAAGCCCTGATGCCACTCTACTCAGCATAACTCCGTTCAATGCCACTGCACTCTACGCCACTGCCCTCTACTACACTATACTGTACGCTGCACTACGCTACGCCACTCTACTCTGCATGGTCCTGGGAATCTTGGCAGGTCTGAGGTAAAAAATCTCAACATACAATTTGCTGCTGGCTAAAAAGTCAAGACTCGCTGAAGGGGTCACACGTGACAGGGGGCACCAGAGGCCCGAGCAGGAACCGTTACAGATCAGCTTATCTGAGTCCAAGGAAAGCCCAGAATAATGCCATGTGCCGTCGCCCCTCTGGCAGGTGTCTGTTTGGAACATGTAAAATGGCCTTGGCGGTAGAATCTGCCACTGTGGGACACAGAACTACATTTCCCAGAGGGCACTGTTTTTTTTAAACCTGAGCTCCACCCGGGGTGCGGTGGTATTTCCAGCTCCTGGCAGGTTTTTGTTTGGCTCTGAAACACCGGAAACGCCCGTGTGTGGATTTTCTCCGCCTTTTCTCTTGTGCTGGGGTGGAGGGGGCGGAGGGACCTGGGATGCTGGGAGTAGCTAGCGGAGGAGGAGGGCTTCAGTCTGAGCCCATGTGCGCCCTCCCCTCCCCCTCTCTTTTATTGTCTTGTGAAAGGGGCCGGCTGGGCCAGGGAGGGGCTTCAGCCTTCAGGCAGAGACAGGCTGCGGAAAGTAGGAGCCGGGTCAGGGAGGAAGCTGGTCAGGGGACCCCGGACTGGACCGGACCGGACCGGGTCACTGGTGGAGGGGATGAGAGAGCCGCAGGAGACAGAGGACAGGCCGAGAGTACCACAGGGAGGGAGCTAGGTGCAGGAGGTAGGAGGGTACCCATTACTACAGAACAGGGGGCACCAGGCGCTCTGGTCTTAGGACAGGCAGAAGGGCTACGAGACAGACGGACAGTCGGAGGTAGAGTCCTAGAAAGAGGCAGGTAGACGTAGGGTGGCAGTAGGAGAAAGGGAGTTGGAGGTAGAAAGATAAAAGGTAGAGTCAGGCTGCATAGAGAGACTTGGGGGATAGGAGAGGGAGGGAGATAAAAGGTGGGGGTGGGAGGGCTGCCAGATCAGAGACAGATACAGTCTGGAGTGAGAGGTGAGGAGTGAGACAGGCAGAGGGAGATAGAGGGATGTGGGAGGGGAGATGGACTGAGAGATGGGTGAGGGAAGGGGCGGGGGCTCCGGACAGTCAAGTGTGAGAGGAAGGGTGGGGAGAGAGAAAGACAGAAGCAGATAGAGAGACAGGAGGGACACATAGAGCGGGGGAGACAGAAGGTGGGGAGGGGAAGAGGCGGGTAGAAGCAGAGAGGAGAGACAGGTGGGTGTGACAAGAGTCGCGGCAGCCCTCAGTTGAGGTGGGGGACGATGTGACGGGCCCCAGGACCCGCTCCCGGAGGAGTCACAGCCCCCCCAAGGAGGGACCCCTGGATCAGGAGGCCGGGCATGGGTCCCACGGGGGCCCTCTCCATGCCCCCCAGGCACCTTCTCCTACTCCTCGTCACTGCCGGCGCCCTGTGGACCACCCCAGGTGAGCCCCTCCCTTTGTTTTGGGCTTCCTTTCATTCTAAGCAAAGACCTGTTCCCACTCGCCCTCCGCTCCCTGCATACGGTATGTAAGAGCTGCCTGGTGTGAAGTCTCTCCTCGTGTGCTCCAGCGCCTAGAGGCGCATCTGTCTGCAGGGAGCGCTGTGTATGTGTACCTCTCGCTGTGTCACACGCTACGTCCAGAGCTGCCGACTTTGGAGCTGGGGAACCAGGTTCGAGTCTCAGCGTCGGCTCAATGTCCTGTGATTCTGGGCAAATCGCTTAATGTCCCTGTGGCATCCGCCCACTCTTACATTGTTTAGTGTTCACATTCACTGTCAAACACTTGTTCAATTTCAGTGTCTCACTCATGGCCACCCGTCCACTCTCACTTTGTGTTTCTCAGTGTCACGCATTCACTGTCAGTCACTCCTTTGCCCTGTGTCTCACTCATGGCCACCCCTCCACTCTCACTTTGTGTTACTCACTCACTGTCACTCATTCACTGCCAAACACTTGTTCAGTCTCAGTGTCTCACTCATGGCCACCCATCCACTCTCACTTTGTGTTTCTCAGTGTCACGCATTCACTGTCAGTCACTCGTTCACCCTGTGTCTCACTCATGGCCACCCGTCCCCTCCCATTTAGTGTTTCTCGCTCATTCACTGTCAAACACTTGTTCAAACTCAGTGTCTCCCTCATGGTCACCTGTCCACTCTCACTTTGTGTTACAGTCTCACACATTCACTGTCAGTCAATCGTTCACCTTGTGTCTCCCTTATGGCCACCCCTCCACTCTTACTTTGTGTTACTCACTCACTGTCACACATTCACTATCAAACACTTGTTCAATCTGTGTCTCACTCATGGTCACCTGTCCACTCTCACTTTGTTTCTCACTCACTGTCACTCATTCACTGTCAAACACTTGTTCAGTCTCAGTGTCTCGCTTATTGCCACCTGTCCACTCTCACTTTGTGTTTCTCAGTGTCACACATTCACTGTCAGTCACTCTTTCACCCTGTGTCTCGCATATTGCCACCTGTCCACTCTCACTTTGTGTTTCTCAGTATCACACATTCACTGTCAGTCACTCGTTCACCCTGTGTCTCACTCATGGTCACCCGTCCACTCTCACTTTGTGTTTCTCAGTGTCACGCATTCGCTGTCATCCACTCATTCACCCGCTCACATTTTCACCGCTCTACTCTCTCTTGGTTTCTATTAGTATCAGTAGTTCACTTTTAGTCACTCTCTCAATCACTCATTTACTGTAACTATCATTGTATTGTTCACTCAGTTTCACTTGCCCATACATTACTCAGTTTGCTGCCATTCATACATTTGCTGCCATTACTTTCTCTCACTAACTCTCTCACTCAGTCTTCCAATATCAGTGGGTTTACTTTTTGTCCTACTGTCACTCACTATTCCAGCACTGACTGACTTTTTCTTACAATACTTCAAACTTAATTTGTTGATTATTATTTGGTATATTTAAGCACAATATTACAAGTTTAATAGGTTGACTCTGGCACGCTGTCGTTCTGTGTTCAATATATATTCCGATATTAATGGGTTGACTCTTTGAACCTGTCTCTTTAGTGTACTGTTGTACAGTATTCCAATATTAATGGGATGTCTCTTTGACACCGTCATGCAATATTTCAATCTTAATGCTTTGATTCTTCGGTGCACTGTTGTACAGTATTCTAATATTAATGGGTTGTCTCTTCGGTGTACTGTTGTACAGTATTCCGATATTAATGGGTTGTCTCTTCGGTGTACTGTTGTACAGTATTCCGATATTAATGGGTTGTCTCCTTGGTGTACTGTTGTACAGTATTCCAATATTAATGGGTTGTCTCCTCGGTGTACTGTTGTACAGTAGTCTAATATTAATGGGTTGACTCTTTGAACCTGTCTCTTTAGTGTACTGTTGTACAGTATTCCAATATTAATGGGATGTCTCTTTGACTCCGTCATGCAATATTTCAATCTTAATGCTTTGATTCTTCGGTGCACTTTTGTACAGTAGTCTAATATTAATGGGTTGTCTCTTCGGTGTACTGTTGTACAGTAGTCTAATATTAATGGGTTGTCTCTTTAGTGTACTGTTGTACAGTATTCCAATATTAATGGGATGACTCTTTGACTATCATGCAATATTTCAATCTTAATGCTTTGATTCTTCGGTGCACTTTTGTACAGTATTCCGATATTAATGGGTTGTCTCTTCGGTGCACTGTTGTACAGTATTCCGATATTAATGGGTTGTCTCTTCGGTGCACTGTTGTACAGTATTCCGATATTAATGGGATGACTCTTTGACACCGTCATGCAATATTTCAATCTTAATGGGTTGTCTCTTCGGTGCACTGTTGTACAGTATTCCGATATTAATGGGATGACTCTTTGACACCGTCATGCAATATTTCAATCTTAATGGGTTGTCTCTTCGGTGTACTGTTGTACAGTATTCCAATATTAATGGGATGACTCTTTGACACCGTCATGCAATATTTCAATCTTAATGCTTTGATTCTTCGGTGCACTTTTGTACAGTATTCTAATATTAATGGGTTGTCTCTTCGGTGTACTGTTGTACAGTATTCCGATATTAATGGGTTGTCTCCTTGGTGTACTGTTGTACAGTATTCCAATATTAATGGGTTGTCTCTTTGACACCGTCATGCAATATTTCAATCTTAATGCTTTGATTCTTCGGTGCACTTTTGTACAGTAGTCTAATATTAATGGGTTGTCTCTTCGGTGTACTGTTGTACAGTATTCTAATATTAATGGGTTGTCTCTTCGGTGCACTGTTGTACAGTATTCCGATATTAATGGGATGACTCTTTGACACCGTCATGCAATATTTCAATCTTAATGGGTTGTCTCTTCGGTGTACTGTTGTACAGTATTCCAATATTAATGGGTTGACTCTTTGACACCGTCATGCAATATTTCAATCTTAATGCTTTGATTCTTCGGTGCACTTTTGTACAGTAGTCTAATATTAATGGGTTGTCTCTTCGGTGTACTGTTGTACAGTATTCTAATATTAATGGGTTGTCTCTTCGGTGCACTGTTGTACAGTATTCCGATATTAATGGGATGACTCTTTGACACCGTCATGCAATATTTCAATCTTAATGGGTTGTCTCTTCGGTGTACTGTTGTACAGTATTCCGATATTAATGGGTTGTCTCTTCGGTGCACTGTTGTACAGTATTCCGATATTAATGGTTTGTCTCTTCGGTGCACTGTTGTACAGTATTCTAATATTAATGGGTTGTCTCTTCGGTGCACTGTTGTACAGTATTCCGATATTAATGGGTTGTCTCTTCGGTGCACTGTTGTACAGTATTCCGATATTAATGGGTTGTCTCTTCGGTGCACTGTTGTACAGTATTCTAATATTAATGGGTTGTCTCTTCGGTGCACTGTTGTACAGTATTCCGATATTAATGGGTTGTCTCTTCGGTGTACTGTTGTACAGTATTCAGATATTAATGGGTTGTCTCTTCGGTGTACTGTTGTACAGTATTCCGATATTAATGGGATGACTCTTTGACACCGCCATGCAATATTTCAATCTTAATGGGTTGTCTCTTCGGTGTACTGTTGTACAGTATTCCGATATTAATGGGTTGTCTCTTCGGTGCACTGTTGTACAGTATTCCGATATTAATGGTTTGTCTCTTCGGTGCACTGTTGTACAGTATTCTAATATTAATGGGTTGTCTCTTCGGTGCACTGTTGTACAGTATTCTAATATTAATGGGTTGTCTCTTCGGTGCACTGTTGTACAGTATTCCGATATTAATGGGTTGTCTCTTCGGTGCACTGTTGTACAGTATTCTAATATTAATGGGTTGTCTCTTCGGTGCACTGTTGTACAGTATTCCGATATTAATGGGTTGTCTCTTCGGTGTACTGTTGTACAGTATTCAGATATTAATGGGTTGTCTCTTCGGTGTACTGTTGTACAGTATTCCGATATTAATGGGTTGTCTCTTCGGTGTACTGTTGTACAGTATTCTAATATTAATGGGTTGTCTCTTCGGTGTACTGTTGTACAGTATTCCGATATTAATGGGTTGTCTCTTCGGTGTACTGTTGTACAGTATTCCGATATTAATGGGTTGTTTTTTCGGTGTACTGGGACGACTCTTTGACACGGTCATGCATATTTCATTCTTAATGCATACAGTACTGCAGTATTAATGGGTTAACTGGCCCACATTCGTACAGTATTAATGGATTGACTGGTGCATTGTCGTACAGTATGACAGTATTAACTGGTTGATTGGCGCATTGTCGTACAGTATGACAGTATTAATGGGTTGACTGGCACATTGTCGTACAGTATGACAGTATTAATGGGTTGACTGGCGCACGTTTGTACAGTATAAATAGGTTGACTGGCGCATTGTCGTACAGTATAACAGTATTAATGGGTTGACTGGCACACTTTCATGCAGTATTAATGGGTTGATTGGTGCATTGTCGTACAGTATGACAGTATTAATGGGTTGACTGGCACACTTTCGTACAGTATTAATGGGTTGACTGGTGCATTGTCGTACAGTATGACAGTATTAATGGGTTGACTGGCACATTGTCGTACAGTATGACAGTATTAATGGGTTGACTGGCGCATTGTCATACAGTATGACAGTATTAATGGGTTGACTGGCGCATTGTCATACAGTATGACAGTATTAATGGGTTGACTGGCACATTGTCATACAGTATGACAGTATTAATGGGTTGACTGGCACATTGTCGTACAGTATGACAGTATTAATGGGTTGACTGGCACATTGTCGTACAGTATGACAGTATTAATGGGTTGACTGGCGCATTGTCATACAGTATGACAGTATTAATGGGTTGACTGGCGCATTGTCGTACAGTATGACAGTATTAATGGGTTGACTGGCACATTGTCGTACAGTATGACAGTATTAATGGGTTGACTGGCACATTGTCGTACAGTATGACAGTATTAATGGGTTGACTGGCACATTGTCGTACAGTATGACAGTATTAATGGGTTGACTGGCGCATTGTCATACAGTATGACAGTATTAATGGGTTGACTGGCGCATTGTCGTACAGTATGACAGTATTAATGGGTTGACTGGCACATTGTCGTACAGTATGACAGTATTAATGGGTTGACTGGCACATTGTCGTACAGTATGACAGTATTAATGGGTTGACTGGCACATTGTCGTACAGTATGACAGTATTAATGGGTTGACTGGCGCATTGTCATACAGTATGACAGTATTAATGGGTTGACTGGCGCATTGTCGTACAGTATGACAGTATTAATGGGTTGACTGGCACATTGTCGTACAGTATGACAGTATTAATGGGTTGACTGGCGCATTGTCATACAGTATGACCGTATTAATGGGTTGACTGGCGTACTCTCGTACAGTGTTGCAGTATTAAGGCGTTCTGATCAGATCAACTCCTATTTTGGACCACAGAGACCTACTTTTTCCAGTTTACTGAACGCATTATCAGATGACTAATGAACACTTATTTGTAAACTCTTTACCTTGAAAAAGTCCTTGGCTTGTTAGTCATACGTGCGAAACACTTGTCGGCTGTTCTGTTTTTCCTTATTTTGTCATGAAATAAATGCAGAACACAATCATTCACAACGCATTTGGACTTTGAGATTTCTTACCCCAGGAACTTACGTATATACATATTTGGCACAACCTGTCTTGCGCAAAAATAATCACAATATTAATGGGTTGATTGTTTGGTGCCTTGTCATACAGTAAGACACTATTAATGGGGTGACTGGCGCACTCTTGTACAGGTTGCAATATTAATGGGTTTACTGGAACACTCTCGTACCGTGTTGCATTATTAATGGGTTAACTAGCACATTGTCGTACAGTATGACAGTATTATTGGGTTGAGTATTTAGCGTACTCTCGTACAGTATCGCAGTACTAACGGGTTGACTGTTTGGTCCCCTCGCGTATATTATTGCCGTATTAATGATTTGACTGCATCACTGTTGTACAGTATTACAGTTCTAATGGATTTACTGGTGCACTGTTGTACAGTAACGCAATATTAATGGGTTGACAGGTGCATTTTCGTACAGTGTCACAGTATTAACAAGTTGACTGGTGCACTCTCGTACAGTGTTGCAGTATTAATGGTTTGAGTATTTGGCGTACTCTCGAACAGTATTGTAGTACTAATGGGTTTACTGTTTGGTCCCCTCACATACATTATTGTTCTATTAATGGGTTTACTGGTGCACTGTTGTACAGTAACGCAGTATGAATGGGTTGACTGGTGCACTTTTGTACAGTAACGTAGTATTAATGGGTTGACTGGTGCACTTTTGTACAGTATCGTAGTATTAATGGGTTGACTGGTGCATTTTCGTACATTATTAATGGATTGACTGGTGCAATCTCATAAAGTATCACTGTATTAATGAGTTGACTGTTTGGCACACTTGTACAGTGGTGCAGCATTAATGGGCTAACTGGTACATTGTTGTATAATATCGTATATTAAGGGTTCAGTGGTGCACTCTCGTACAGTGTTGCAGTATTAATGGGTTGACTGTTTGGCACACTCTTGTATAGTATCATAGTATTCATGGGTTGACTGTTTCGTGTACTCTCATACAGTATCGCAGTATTAATGCATTGACTAGTGAACTCTTGTATAGTATCGCAGTATTATGGGCTGGCTGACTGCACTATCGTAGTATTAATGGCCTGAATGGTGTACTGTTGTACAGTATCTCTGTATAAATGGGTTAATTGTCTCACGTTTGTATGGTGTTGCAGTATTCATTGGTTGACTAACCCACTCTCCTACAGTATCGCAATATTAATGAGTTGACTGGCGCACTTTTGTGCAGTATTTCAGTATTAATAGGCATACTCCCATACATTATTGCAGTATTAATGGGTGACTGTTTGGTGTACTCTCGTATAGTATCACAGTATTAATGGATTGACTGGGCACTCTCATAGAGTCTCACCGTATTAATGAGTTGACTGTTTGGCACACTCTTGTACAGTATTGGAGTATTAATGGGTTGACTGGTGCACTCATACGGTGCCGCAACATTAATGGGTTGACTCTCACACTCTCATACAATATCGCAGTATTAAGGGTTGACCGTTTGGCTCACTGTTGCACAGAATTGCAGTATTAAGGGTTGACTGGATAACTCTCTTACAGTGTTGCAGTATTAATGAGTTGACTGTTGAACTCCCGTACAGTATTAATGCATTAACTGGCGCTCTCTTGTACAGAGTTGCACTGTTATTGGGTTGACTGGTGCACTGTTGTACAGTAACAGTCTTAATGGGTTAACTGGCACACTGTGTAACCACAACACCCAGAATATATCTGGGATAAGGGAACTAGAGGCACGGGGTACTGGGAGTCAGCAGCCTCCAACATAAATGTTTAAACACAAAAGAGCTGCTCCCAGTGGGGTGATCTATGTGCAAATGTATCTAAATTAGTGAGTGTAGGTGTCTCTCAAAAAGTGAAGGACTGGTCTCACACACCACCTGGTGTCATGCTTCATCATAGACCAGTCCTCGCCCTCTAAAAACATGGTTTGGTAGAGGGCGGGCATACACCTGACGACAGGGATGCACTTCTAAACTAAGTGGGGCCCTTATAAAAGAAAGTGAGTTAAAAGCCATTACAGATGTCAAATTAATTTAATATTTGCCGGCATCTGTATGGTATTAAAATGTAAAGTGATCGGTAACTGGGGATATTATTGTCCCCCCACCGATATCAATATGGTCAACATGTTTCTGCCAAATGGCCCAGAGGGGTCCGCGGCATTCATCAGGACCTAAGTGATAGATTTGAGGGCTCCACTCTTACCAAAATTATGGTGAGAGGATATCCACTGTGTGGGGTGACAGGATCACGCTCCACTACGAAATGGCCTTTATATCTAGTGCGTGTAAGAAAAACAACAGATTGTGTGGAAAAACAAAGCACAACATGAGATTCACACTCGGCCTCATGCACAAATAACTAATTGTGAGTGGCTACATGTGAAAAACTAAGTGTCAGTCATCTGTGACTAAAACAAACATGGAGGATTGTACCTCCACATTGCTTACCCTAAAATTGGGACATGGTGCCCCATAGGAGGGTGAGGGCGGGAGACCTCTTTTGGTCCAGCGCTATAGTAAAATTGAAGAAAAAAAAAAAAAACAGAAAGGACTGATGTTAATAAAGTGCGTGGCAGTTATTTAGATGGTACATATTTAAAGTTCCATGGTGGCCAGGTTCGAAATACCTGAAAAGGAAAAGGATGGAGAAAAGAAAAAAGGCAACACAAGCCTAATTTTCATTCACACATTCACACTCTTACTGATACGTGATGCAGTCTCCGCTGTTGCGCCTATGTCTGTGCTCCTCCTCTCCTCGATGTGGAAGGACTGAAGTGGCCTTTGGCTATATATACTATATATCAGCGCTCCTTAATTAGGGTCATTAGTGGAAAATAGTTGCCCTAATTGGCTACCGGATCGGAGAATCCGGTGTCTCAAAGGGCGCGCTGAAAGATCAGGAAAACTGCCTGACCTGCCCAAAAAAGGACTTCCGCCTGAAATGCCTGCATTAGTGATGTGGCAACCTCAGTGTTACCCCCATCAACCAGCAACTGAGCGTGCGCATCAAGGGAGTGTCTAATATATCATGCATGCGCAGAGCGGCAAACATAGTGCGCATGCGTCGTGGTATGAGACGCATGCGCTACCGTGAACGAAAAATCATGCAGGCGTTAAAAAGTCAGCAGCCTAAGCACAACCCACGTCACGGGATTTAACAAAAGAGTATGAATTACAGCGCATGCGTATTGCGGCTGATGCTAACTGCATGCGTCGGTGAATAAGATGTTTGTACTATAGAACTCTCTCATGTTAAATATGTGGCAGATAAGTATCTGGCACATGGTGTGGTACCAACACTGATAGTATTTACAACCAGTACAAATCATTGAAACAAGTCATGGATCCAGAGGCAACCTAACCCCAAACAATGCGCAGTTGCATGGAATACAGTTGTTATAAGGGATAAGATGTTTGTACTATAGAGCTCTCTCATGTTAAATATGTGGCAGATGGGTATCTGGCACATGGTATGGTACCAACAATGATAGTATTTACAACTAGTGCAAATCATTGAAACAAATCATGGATCCAGAGGTAACCTAACCCCAAACAATGCGCAATCGTATGGAATACAGATGTTCTAAGGGATATAGTTGCTACATACTCCTAGCTGGTTGTAGACGTGGTCTGTGATTTGACAAGGACAAAAGTACATATTATTTGGCTAATTGTAGCCAAGGAATCTCATCATTTAGACCTTCTTTCCATGTTCGGAGACGATACACCCATCTCTGCTCCCTGATATGTAGAGGTCTGGTCAGGTCCGCCATTTGTTTTTTCATTACTTCTAGGATCACCCATTTGAGATCTGTGTCTTTATGGTTATGTTCTATGAAGTGTCTGGTCAGTTTCGTGTTGTTTCTTTTTACACCGTATTGTACTGCGATGTTCATTGATGCGGATCTTGATTTTGCGTGTGGTCATGCCCACATATTTCAAGTTACAAGGGCATGTCAAAAGGTACACCACATTTTCGGCTGACTTTTTAACGCACGGATGATTTTTCGTTCACGGTAGCGCATGCGTCTCATACCACGACGCATGCGCACTATGTTTGCCGCTCTGCGCATGCATGATATATTAGACACTCCCTTGATGCGCACGCTCAGTTGCTGGTTGATGGGGGCAACACTGAGGTTGCCACATCACTAATGCAGGCGTTTCAGGCGGAAGTCCTTTTTTGGGCAGGTCAGGCAGTTTTCCTGATCTTTCAGCGCGCCCTTTGAGACACCGGATTCTCCGATCCGGTAGCCAATTAGGGCAACTATTTTCCACTAATGACCCTAATTAAGGAGCGCTGATATATACTATATAGAGCCAAAGGCCACTTCAGTCCTTCCACATCGAGGAGAGGAGGAGCACAGACATAGGCGCAACAGCGGAGACTGCATCACGTATCAGTAAGAGTGTGAATGTGTGAATGAAAATTAGGCTTGTGTTGCCTTTTTTCTTTTCTCCATCATTTTCCTTTTCAGGTATTTCGAACATGGCCACCATGGAACTTTAAATATGTACCATCTAAATAACTGCCACGCACTTTATTAACATCAGTCATTTCTGTTTTTTTTTCCCCTCAATTTTACTATAGCGCTGGACCAAAAGAGGTCTCCCGCCCTCACCCTCCTATGGGGCACCATGTCCCAATTTTAGAGTAAGCAATGTGGAGGTACAATCCTCCATGTTTGTTTTAGTCACAGATGACTGACACTTAGTTTTTCACATGTAGCCACTCACAATTAGTTATTTGTGCATGAGGCCGAGTGTGAATCTCATGTTGTGCTTTGTTTTTCCACACAATCTGTTGTTTTTCTTACACGCACTAGATATAAAGGCCATTTCGTAGTGGAGCGTGATCCTGTCACCCCACACAGTGGATATCCTCTCACCATAATTTTGGTAAGAGTGGAGCCCTCAAATCTATCACTTAGGTCCTGATGAATGCCGCGGACCCCTCTGGGCCATTTGGCAGAAACATGTTGACCATATTGATATCGGTGGGGGGACAATAATATCCCCAGTTACCGATCACTTTACATTTTAATACCATACAGATGCCGGCAAATATTAAATTAATTTGACATCTGTAATGGCTTTTTAACTCACTTTCTTTTATAAGGGCCCCCACTTAGTTTAACTGGCAAACTCCCATACAGTATTGATTGGTTGACTGGCACACTCTTGTACAGTATTAGTGTTAATGGGTTGACTGTGTGGCACACTATCGTACAGTGCTACAGTACTAATGGGTTGACTGGCGCTTTGTCGTACAGTATGTCAATATTAATGGGTTGACTGGCGCATTGTCGTACAGTATGTCAATATTAATGGGTTGACTGGCGCATTGTCGTACAGTATGTCAATATTAATGGGTTGACTGGCGCATTGTCGTACAGTATGTCAATATTAATGGGTTGAATGGCGCACTCGCGTACAGTATCGCAGTATTAATGGGTTGACTGTCACACTTTCGTACAGTACTAATGGGTTGACTGGCGCTTTGTCGTACAGTATGTCAATATTAATTGGTTGACTGGGTGGCACACTCCTACAGTTTTACAGTACTAATGGGTTGACTGTTTGCATTGTTGTATAGTATATTAATTAATTG
Organism: Calotriton arnoldi; assembly: GCA_963921515.1. Lineage (NCBI taxonomy): Eukaryota > Metazoa > Chordata > Amphibia > Caudata > Salamandridae > Calotriton > Calotriton arnoldi. The sequence continues at coordinate 2,591,255 of CAWUFW010001440.1, forward strand.
ACTGGCACACTTGTACAGTATCACAGTATTAATGGGTGACTGGTGCACCTTTGTACGGTATTGCAGTATTAAGGGGTTGAATGTTTGGCTCACTCTTGTAGAGTATCGCAGTATTAATGGGTTGACTGTTTGGTGCAGTCGTACAGTATCCTAGTATTAATGGGTGACTGGCTCACTCTTGTACAGTATCACAGTATTAATAAGTTGACTAGCGCACTCTTGTGCAGACTCTCAGTATTAATGGGCGGACTTTTTGGTGCACTCTCATACAATGTCACAATATTAATGGGTTGACTGGCGCACTCTCGTAAGTTTTCCAGTATTAATGGGTTGACAATTGCATTGTGATACAGTATGACAGTGTTATTGGGTTGACTATTTGGCGCCCTCTCGTACAGTATCGCAGTACTAATAGGTTGACTGTTTGATGCACTCTCATACATTATTGCATGGTTGTACAGTATCACAGTTTTAATGGATTGGCTGGCGCACTCTTGTACAGTATCGTAGTATTAATGGATTGACTGGTGCCCTTTCCTACAGTATTGCAGTGTATGTATAGGTTGACTGGGACACTGGTACAGTATCGCAGTATTATTGGGTTGACGGTGCACTTATGTACAGTATTGCAGTATTAAGGTTTTTTTTTTTACAGAGTTTTATATAGCGTGAACTTGACCCGTATCGGGTATCAGAGCGCTTTACATAGCACCAGTTGTGTTACATGAGGACACATTCATTTTTATTAGGCACGGGGAGATTAAGTGATTTGCCCAGAATCACAGGATGTTCAGTGTCAGTGCCGAGACTCAAACCCAGTTCCACAGATTCGAGGTCGACCGCCCTAGCCGTTAGGCCAACTCCTCTCCCCTGGCACACTCTTGTACAGTATCAAGGAGTTGACTGACACACTGTTGTTCAGTATTGCAGTATTAAGGGTTGACTAGCGCACTCTCTTACAGATTCATAGTATAAATGGGTTGACTGTTTGGTGTACTTTCGTACGGTATTGCAGTATTAATGCGTTGACTGGTGCACTCTTGTACAGTATCGCAGTGTTAGAGGGTTGACTGTTTGGCACACTCATATAGTATTGCAGTATTACTGAGTTGATTGGCACACTATCACAGTATTAATGGCCTGGCTTGTGCACTGTTGTACAGTATGACACTATTAATGGGTTAATTGGCGCACTTATTTCCAGTGTCTCCGTATTAAGTGGGTGACTTGCCCACTTGTAAAGTATCGCAGTATTAACGAGTTGACTGGCGCACTTTTGTGCAGTATTTCAGAATTAATAGGTTGACTGGTGCACTCTCATACAGTATTGCAGTATTAATGGGTGACTGTTTGGTGCACTCTCGTATAGTATTGCAGTATCAATGGATTGTCCTGGGCACTCTCATAGTCTCACCATATTAATGAGTTGACTGTTCGGCACACTCTTGTACAGTATTGTAGTATTAATGAGATGACTGGTGCACTCATACAGTGCCGCAACATTAATGGGTTGACTGGCACACTCTCGCACAATATCGCAGTATTAAGGGGTTGACCGTTTGGCTCACTGTTGCACAGTATTGCAGTTTTAAGGGTTGACTGGATCACTCTCTTACCGTATTGCAGTATTAAGGGGTTGACCGTTTGGCTCACTGTGGCACAGTGTTGCAGTATTAATGGGTTGACTGGGCACTCACGTACAGTATCACAGTATTAGTGTGTTGACTGTTTGCACTCTCCTACAGTGTTGCAGTATTAATGGGTTGACTGGTGCACTCTTGTACAGTATCACAGTATTAATGGGTTGACTGTTTGGTGCACTCACGTAAAGTATTGCAGTATTAACGGGTTGACAGTTTGGTGCACTCTCGTACAGTATTAGTGTGTTGACTGTTTGCACTCTCCTACAGTGTTGCAGTATTAATGGGTTGACTGGTTCACTCTTGTACAGTAATACAGTATTAATGGGTTGACTGGTGCACTCTCGTACAGTATCGCAGTATTAGTGGGTTGACTGCACTCTCGTACAGTATTGCAGTATTAACGGTTTGACTGGTGCTCCCTCGTACAGTGTTGCAGTATTAACGGGTTGACTGGTGCACTCTCGTACAGTATCGCAGTATTAACTGGTGCTCCCTCGTACAGTATTAACAGGTACACTGGTGCATGTCTTGCAGTATTAACGGTTTGACTGGTGCTCCCTCGTATAGTGTTGCAGTATTAACTGGTTGACTGGTGCATGTCTTGCAGTATTAACGGGTTGACTGGTGCGCTCTCGTACAGTATTGCAGTATTAACGGGTTGACTGGTGCTCCCTCGTATAGTGTTGCATTATTAGCGGGTTGACTGGTGCATGTCTTGCAGTATTAACGGGTTGACTGGTGCACTCTCGTACAGTATTGCAGTATTAACGGGTTGACTGGTGCTCCCTCGTATAGTGTTGCATTATTAACGGGTTGACTGGTGCATGTCTTGCAGTATTGCAGTATTAACGGATTGACTGGTGCACTCTCGTACAGTATTGCAGTATTAACGGGTTGACTGGTGCACTCTCGTACAGTATTGCAGTATTAACTGGTTGACTGGTGCTCCCTTGTACAGTGTTGCAGGATTAATTGGTTGACTGGTGCATGTCTTACAGTATTAACGGTTTGACTGCTGCTCCCTTGTACAGTGTTGCAGTATTAACGGGTTGACTGTTGCACTCTCGTACAGTATTGCAGTATTAGTGGGTTGACTGCACTCTCGTACAGTATTGCAGTATTAACTGGTTGACTGGTGCTCCCTCGTAGAGTGTTGCAGAATTAACAGGTAGACTGGTGCATGTCTTGCAGTATTAACGGGTTGACTGGTGCGCTCTCGTACAGTATTGCAGTATTAACGGGTTGACTGGTGCTCCCTCGTATAGTGTTGCATTATTAGCGGGTTGACTGGTGCATGTCTTGCAGTATTAACGGGTTGACTGGTGCACTCTCGTACAGTATTGCAGTATTAACGGGTTGACTGGTGCTCCCTCGTATAGTGTTGCATTATTAACGGGTTGACTGGTGCATGTCTTGCAGTATTGCAGTATTAACGGATTGACTGGTGCACTCTCGTACAGTATTGCAGTATTAACGGGTTGACTGGTGCACTCTCGTACAGTATTGCAGTATTAACTGGTTGACTGGTGCTCCCTTGTACAGTGTTGCAGGATTAATTGGTTGACTGGTGCATGTCTTACAGTATTAACGGTTTGACTGCTGCTCCCTTGTACAGTGTTGCAGTATTAACGGGTTGACTGTTGCACTCTCGTACAGTATTGCAGTATTAGTGGGTTGACTGCACTCTCGTACAGTATTGCAGTATTAACTGGTTGACTGGTGCTCCCTCGTAGAGTGTTGCAGAATTAACAGGTAGACTGGTGCATGTCTTGCAGTATTAACGGTTTAACTGGTGCTCCCTCGTACAGTGTTGCAGTATTAACGGGTTGACTGGTGCACTCTCGTACAGTATTGTAGTATTAACGGGTTGACTGGTGTACTCTCGTACAGTATCGCAGTATTAACTAGTTTACTGGTGCTCCCTCGTACAGTGTTGCAGTATTAACTGGTTGACTGGTGCATGTCTTGCAGTATTAACGGTTTGACTGCTGCTCCCTCGTACAGTGTTGCAGTATTAACGGGTTGACTGGTGCACTCTCGTACAGTACTGTAGTATTAACGGGTTGACTGGTGCACTCTCGTACAGTATCGCAGTATTAACTAGTTTACTGGTGCTCCCTTGTACAGTGTTGCAGTATTAACTGGTTGACTGGTGCATGTCTTGCAGTATTAACGGTTTGACTGCTGCTCCCTCGTACAGTGTTGCAGTATTAACAGGTAGACTGGTGCATGTCTTACAGTATCGCAGTATTAACGGGTTGACAGTTATGGCGCACTCTTGTACAGTATGGCAGTATTAGTGTGTTGACTGTTTGGGGCACTCTCGTACAGTATCACAGTATTAGTGGGTTGACTGGTGCACTCTCGTACAGTGTCGCAGTATTAACGGGTTGACTGGTGCACTCTCGTTCAGTGTCGCAGTATTAACGGGTTGACTGGTGCACTCTCGTACAGTGTTGCAGTATTAACTGGTTGACTGGTGCACTCTCGTACAGTGTTGCAGTATTAACGGGTTGACTGGTGCATGTCTTACAGTATTAACGGTTTGACTGCTGCTCCCTCGTACAGTGTTGCAGTGTTAACAGGTAGACTGGTGCATGTCTTACAGTATCGCAGTATTAACGGGTTGACAGTTATGGCGCACTCTTGTACAGTATGACAGTATTAATGTGTTGACTGGTGCACTCTCATACAGTGTCGCAGTATTAACGGGTTGACTGTGTGGTGCACTTTCGGACAATATGGCAGTATTAGTGTGTTGACTGGTGCACTCTCGTACAGTGTCGCAGTATTAACTGGTTGACTGGTGCACTCTCGTACAGTATTGTAGTATTAACGGGTTGACTGGTGCACTCTCGTACAGTGTTGCAGTATTAACGGGTTGACTGGTGCATGTCTTACAGTATTAACGGTTTGACTGCTGCTCCCTCGTACAGTGTTGCAGTATTAACAGGTAGACTGGTGCATGTCTTACAGTATCGCAGTATTAACGGGTTGACCGTTATGGCGCACTCTTGTACAGTATGACAGTATTAATGTGTTGACTGGTGCACTCTTGTACAGTGTCGCAGTATTAACGTGTTGACTGTGTGGTGCACTTTCGGACAATATGGCAGTATTAGTGTGTTGACTGGTGCACTCTCGTACAGTGTCGCAGTATTAACGGGTTGACTGGTGCACTCTCGTACAGTGTCGCAGTATTAACGGGTTGACTGGTGCACTCTCGTACAGTGTCGCAGTATTAACGGGTTGACTGGTGCATGTCTTACAGTATTAATGGTTTGACTGCTGCTCCCTCGTACAGTGTTGCAGTATTAACAGGTAGACTGGTGCATGTCTTACAGTATCGCAGTATTAACGGGTTGACAGTTATGGCGCACTCTTGTACAGTATGACAGTATTAATGTGTTGACTGGTGCACTCTCGTACAGTGTCGCAGTATTAACGGGTTGACTGTGTGGTGCACTTTCGGACAATATGGCAGTATTAGTGTGTTGACTGGTGCACTCTCGTACAGTGTCGCAGTATTAACGGGTTGACTGGTGCACTCTCGTACAGTGTCGCAGTATTAACGGGTTGACTGTGTGGTGCACTTTCGGACAATATGGCAGTATTAGTGTGTTGACTGGTGCACTCTCGTACAGTGTTGCAGTATTAACGGGTTGACTGGTGCACTCTCGTACAGTGTCGCAGTATTAACGGGTAGACTGGTGCATGTCTTACAGTATCGCAGTATTAACGGGTTGACAGTTATGGCGCACTCTTGTACAGTATGGCAGTATTAATGTGTTAACTGTTGCACTCTCGTACAGTGTCGCAGTATTAACGGGTTGACTGTGTGGTGCACTCTCGGACAATATGGCAGTATTAATTGGTTCACTCTTTGGCACACACTAGCCCAGTATTCCATTACTACCACATTGACTCCTTGGCACACTGTAGCACTGTATTGCTTTGACTGACAATATCCTACTGTGTGTCCCTGGCGGCGCAGTGTGAACCGAAGGAAGTGCTTGTCCTGGGCAGCGGCTTCCTACACATCCTATGCTCGGGTATTACGCCCAGCAGACCTGGGAGGTTTCGTGCTCAGATTCTCACTGGAGCTTGTGATTGTGATCACGTGGTAAAGGCTGATGTTCAGGACAAAAGTCCGATTGAAGACCTCTCTACTTTGTGATGAGTGTTGCCTTTTCCACTATCGGAATTGTGCAAGGTTTGTTTCATTATTGTGAGGTCCAGTCTGAACAACCGGTCAAATTGTCTTGAGTCGGTGCGCACTGATCGACCCAGCTTTTTAACTAACGTTAAGTAGGACTAGGTCCGGGCAAAGTTTAAATTACGCTGGTGTAATTCATGTAATTTCGGACATTTCGCTACACAAATGTTTCGTGAAATTCCCTAAATTACGCCACGTTGCATAATTATGCACTGGTCTTTGCACACATTTATCATGAACGCACGTAAATAACACGAACCACCGGAACGCAAGCCGCTGTTACTCGCTCCAGTTATTTTTACGCGCTAATTTTTTCTCTTCTCGTCAAAAATTGGTGAAAAGGCACATTTCGTGCTAAAATATAGCTCTTGATTGTGGATTTGCATTTCATGTAATTACGCATAATTTCACGTAATTTTCAAAAGCAATTGTGTAATTACAAAAAAACAAATTTCGCACACTGCTGGGTTGGACCTTTTGGATATTTTTATGGACCTAGTGTTGGGCTGATACTATTAGCTACAGAATGGATGGTTTAGTTGTAAAGAAACTATGCTAGCTGTAAGAAAAAGTATATTTAGGTACATTAAGGCTTTTTGTTTCAAATGAAAAAAGTGAATTATAACACATAAGGCATTTTTGAGAAATCTCCTCCTCATATGTCCAGAGGAAGGCTGGGCAGTTGCATCAGTTGAAACGTGTCAACTCTTTATCGTGATAATCCGTTTCTGCTCTTCACACTTCAGAATGGGGTGGGGAAGTAGACAGTGGTGTTCACAGGATATAGACATATGCACTCTTTTGTTTTTTTTTGTTTCATTTGTGTATCACTTGATATATATGAGTCTTTAAGTTTCTGTGTTTATTATGTTGATGCATCAAATTATGTTTTTATAACACGTTTTCATGTCGGCAGTTCTGCTTTAAGAGCGCTAAACAAATGATCTGTTGCTTAAAGCTTGGTTGAATAAATTAGCAAGTCTGTGAATGCTAATCTGTTTTATTGTAAATATCTGTCCCATGACCGTAGTCACTGAGTTATGGAGATGGTCCCTGACACCTTGCCCTTCCCGTCTTTTACTTTCTGGCTGCCCATAGGTAGGTTCCTTGGATGTGGCCTCGTCATTTTTGCACAACGGATGCAGAATCCTGCTGAATGATACATTGTATCTTCCGTTGATCTACCAGTGTTGTGGGAACTTTGTATCTCGTATGTTCAACCTGATCATTGCTTGCTGATGTCCAAGATTAACACTTAAAACAATCTTAAAACTGATAATTGTGGGCACTTTCAGTTGAGGCCGTAAAATCAATCGCGTTAACGTGGAACGTACTGCTTTTAGAAGGAGGTGCTAAAATCCTTTCATCTCTTAATTAAATATTCATCAGTTGCATTGGGTTGTCTACCAGACAGCACAAACCGTCTGGTTATAAAAGACTATTGTGGACTTACCAAGAACTTACAGGGGCTTACAGCCTGCCCACTGCCTGCCATTGGTTGGCTTTATTGTCACTCATGTTTCTTTGCTTCTTATTCAATGGTTTTACTTGTCCGTCGTGTGTTTGTGCCTCTACTGGAGCATTGAATTGCTACCATACTCTTGACTAGTTAACTTCTGTCCTTCTGCTGCCCATTTTTAGTTAACTACTTTTTTCTTCTTGGTTAAACATTCCATCAGAGTGCATGTGTTTTCCAGCTCTCTTGCTTGATTTCACTCACCCTCTCGAAATACCAGCCCCGTGCTCTTTGTTTGTTTTCTCTCTCATTGCTGCTCTCTCTCCCCATTTTCCTCTCCCCCCCCCAACATCACCTACCATGCTCCGTGTTGCTGTCTTCCTCATATGCTTCTTGCTCGTGTGCTTCTCCCCTACCCGTTAGTCTCTCTCCCTCTCGTATTCCCACCCACTTATTGTTGCTTTTCCCCAACTCAATCGTCTGTTGCCCCCCACAGGGCTAGTTGTAAATGTCTGCCAGCCATCCACCAAACCTCTTTTGTGCACTTCCAAGTTCATTTTTTTTTTTTTTATTGGCCTGATCTAAGTGGTGCCCTCTATCTTAGATCAGTCAGTGGAAAAAATAAATTAAAACTAGTGCTGCATCATTTTATAAGCATGCACTTGTGGGATGACGCCTGTGCACGCGCACGGTATGACTCAAATACCAACAGTGGGTGTATCATTGCACCTTTTAAAAAAAATATACATATATTTTTTTTGCTGATACTAAACAGCACCAGCAAAAAGCATGGTTTTTTCACCAATGCTGTTCAGCATCGCCTAAACATTGCCAACGACAGTAGTTGCTGAAGGCGAGACCTGTTGCCTTTGGTTATGGTTGTTTTTGTGTTTTTTATTCTCACGAACACTTTACTTTTTCAGTAAAGAAACTAAAGTATTGCAAAGTTTGTAACAGAAACTAAAATTTTAGTGGTAAAAGATGAAAGGCCAGTTAACATTATGTTAAATTTGCCATCTGATTTATGCACGTGAGCGCTGATGAGGTCTGGATGCTAAATCGATGACTTTGGTACCCAGAGACCTGTGTTTTATTTCCGAATTGTGGCTTTTGAACAAACAAAACCCTTTGATTTGGCAAATCAGTTTATCTTCTTGTGCCTCAGGTTGTAGATCTGTATTACGTAAATGAAGTCATGACATTTTGTAAATAAGGTATGTGAACATCTCTGTAATAGAAGTTTAGTATTGTCATAATGGCATATTTTCATGTCTTTCCCCATCACATCCTAGTTTTCATATTGTAGTTTCCCCAAGTGCAGTCCCTTCTGCTGACATGAAAAAGATCTGTGTAACTTTCTGGACATGTGTCCATGTCATAATAAATTCCTAAAATAAGGAAGAAATGGAACTGGGAGGTAGGGAGACGCATACACAACAAGCATTGGAAAACACAACAGGTGTGGCCTTGGCTAGCTGGTATGACAGTTATTTATTGTATTTTTTAATTAATGCAAGCATGCGGCAGGAAAAAAATAGAGAAAGAAAAATATAAGATGCCAATAAAATGGGGGATGTTTGACCTGGCCCTCTCTGTAGCGTCACCCCAAAACATTTTGCCGTTACCCTTCACTTTCTTTTTTTGCTGAATTAATTTTTGTTGGCAGTAGTACTCTGTGCACTTTACCACTGCTAACCAGTACTAAAGTGCTGGTGCTCTATCCCCTAAACATGATAGAAATGGCATATTTAGTTTACTTGTAAGTCCCTAGTAAAGTGGTACTACGTGTGCCCAGGGACTGTAAATTAAATGCTACTAGTGGGCCTGCAGCACTTATTATGCGTGCCACTCACTTAAGTAGCCCTTTAAAGCATGTTTCAGGCCTGCCTTTGCAGAATGTGTGTGCAGTTTTAAACTGTCATTTCGACCTGGCAAAATAAACCTCGCGCCAGGCCTAAACCTTCCCCTTTAATACATATAAATCACCCCTAGCGTAGGCACTTAACACCCCCACAGGGCAGGGTGCAATGTATTTAAAAAGTAGGACATGGACTCTTAAGTTTTAAGTCCCCTGATAGTGAAAAATTCTTACATTTGCTTTTCACTCTTGGAAAGCCTACCTCTCCCATAGGATAACATTGGGTTACCTTATTATAGTTAATAAGTGATCACTTTCATTTGGGAGCAGGTAGACTGTCGAGTTTGGTAGTCTATGGAATTGTAATTAAGAGCTCTCTTTAATTGTAAAGTTGGATTCTTAATCACAATTTTGAAAAGGCCTTTTTCTTTTTTTAGAAAGTTAGCATTTTCCTGTCCCAACCATTTGGTGGATGCAGCCTGTTCCTGGGTCACATGATCAGGTGTAGCTGGCAGTTTATTTGTGCTTTGCTCCCAGACCGTGAGACAAAGAGAAGATAGGTGTTGGCAGGATGGGACACTCGCAGTTAACAAGGGGAAGGATCTGTCACCTACGACGCTTGCACATCATAAAGGCTCTACGTGACCACTCACACAAAGGGTTTGTCACTGGTCTATTGTGACCCTAGACAATCTGGGACCAGGGTAGGGAGGCAAGAAATTCCACTCTGGGGGGTGGAAACCTCTAGAAGTCTCTCCCACTTCAAAGAGGCCTGAGGTATAAATATTAGACCTCAGACCCCCAACTCTTCAGTACACTTCTGGACCTGTGGAAGACTCTGCCAGAAAGAAGGACTGCTGTGCTGCTGTAAGGACTGCCACTCTGCAGGACTGCTGCCCTGAAGGACTGCTGCTTGCTGTGCTGACCTGCTGACCTCTTGCTTGGGTGGGAAGGACTGGACCTGCAACCTGTACCCAGTACCACCAGAGTGACTCCCAAGAGCTAGTTGTTTTGTAACCAGCACCTGGAATCTGCAACTGTGAGCCTGTAGTATCCTGTTCATGTGAATGTCCTGCCATTATCTCTCCCCCTGCTCAGCCACTGTGAATGAACAGGATACTACAGAGACTTATCCTGCCAAGTGGTGCCACCCCAGTCGTGGACCCTTGGAAGTATGCCTGAAGGTGCTCTGCCCACCTGTGAACCCAGCAGAACAAACACATCTCCTCTGCTGTGTGGACTTTTCCGTTGCAAGGACTGCACAGCCTCATTGGAACAGCCGCTGCGTTATGCGTCCTCGATGCAGGACTTTGAATTTGCAAGCCCCTCGTCGACAGCATCCACGATGACGCAGCACCTTGCATAGCAGCTCTCCGGAACTTATGCTGTGCAACGCATCTCCGATCCGGACCTCGAATCGCCTCAGCTATGCGATGCATCCTTGATGCGGGACCTCGCAACGGTCCGGATGCGGGGGATTTATGGTACTCATGCTCAGCAGGCCTCACTTGCCGCTTGTAGCCGGCCCGAGCTTCAATTGTGACTTTGTCCAGGTGCAGTGTGACCAGATCGCCACAGTTGGCGCTTTATGTTTTTTGGTGCTATTTTCCCTTATATCTTTAACCGGCATATCTCCGGTTCTACTGATTGGATTTTTGTCATTTCGGTCTTGATTTATTTATTAAACATTACTCTATTTTTCTAATTTGGTAGTGGGGGTCATTCTTCTGTTGTATTTTCATGTTATTACTGTTTGAAGTGTTGCACTAATACTTTACACATTGCCTTTGAGTTAAGCCTGACTGCTCTGTGCTGAGCTACCCGAGGGTTGCACACAGGTTAAATTGGGATTTGCTTGTTCCTTCACCCTGAGAAGAATTTTGGTTCCTACTTGAGTAGGGTTCCTCCCCCCTCAACCAGGAACCCAATTTCTTACAGTAGCCATATACTTGCAATCATTTTTTGTAATGAACCATTGCATATGATGTTAGTAGGACTGTACGAGTGCTTCCCATGCAGCAGGTGTAATTTGAACTGGTTTTAATGACCATCACAGGAAAATATAATTCTTATTGATGCAAAGAAAATATAGTATAAGCTTTGAATTGTGTAACCTGAAGACCTAGTTTAAAACACACAAAAGATGGCTAAAACAATTTAAAAATAAATAAAAAAGAGCTAAAGAATGGAAACAAAATATTGGTGGGAAGTCAGACTGGCTCACTGTTAATACAGTATTGTGACACAATATCTATGTCCTATTAGACCACTGGCTCACTATTTCTATACTATTGTAGTACAGTACTTGCATCCTGTTTCACCACTGGCGCGCTGTTTCTATACTATCATAGTACAGTACTTGCATCCTGTTTCACCACTGGCTCACTATTTCTATACTATCGTAGTACAGTACTTGCATCCTGTTTCACCACTGGCTCACTATTTCTATACTATCGTAGTACAGTACTTGCATCCTGTTTCACCACTGGCTCACTATTTCTATACTATCGTAGTACAGTACTTGCATCCTGTTTCACCACTGGCTCACTATTTCTATACTATCGTAGTACAGTACTTGCATCCTGTTTCACCACTGGCGCGCTGTTTCTATACTATCGTAGTACAGTACTTGCATCCTGTTTCACCACTGGCTCACTATTTCTATACTATCGTAGTACAGTACTTGCATCCTGTTTCACCACTGGCTCACTATTTCTATACTATCGTAGTACAGTACTTGCATCCTGTTTCACCACTGGCTCGCTATTTCTATACTATTGTAGTACAGTACTTGCATCCTGTTTCACCACTGGCGCGCTGTTTCTATACTATCGTAGTACAGTACTTGCATCCTGTTTCACCACTGGCTCACTATTTCTATACTATCGTAGTACAGTACTTGCATCCTGTTTCACCACTGGCTCACTATTTCTATACTATCGTAGTACAGTACTTGCATCCTGTTTCACCACTGGCTCACTATTTCTATACTATCGTAGTACAGTACTTGCATCCTGTTTCACCACTGGCGCGCTGTTTCTATACTATCGTAGTACAGTACTTGCATCCTGTTTCACCACTGGCTCACTATTTCTATACTATCGTAGTACAGTACTTGCATCCTGTTTCACCACTGGCGCGCTGTTTCTATACTATCGTAGTACAGTACTTGCATCCTGTTTCACCACTGGCTCACTATTTCTATACTATCGTAGTACAGTACTTGCATCCTGTTTCACCACTGGCTCACTATTTCTATACTATCGTAGTACAGTACTTGCATCCTGTTTCACCACTGGCTCACTATTTCTATACTATTGTAGTACAGTACTTGCATCCTGTTTCACCACTTGCGCGCTGTTTCTATACTATCGTAGTACAGTACTTGCATCCTGTTTCACCACTGGCTCACTATTTCTAAACTATCGTAGTACAGTACTTGCATCCTGTTTCACCACTGGCGCGCTGTTTCTATACTATCGTAGTACAGTACTTGCATCCTGTTTCACCACTGGCTCACTATTTCTATACTATCGTAGTACAGTACTTGCATCCTGTTTCACCACTGGCTCGCTATTTCTATACTATCGTAGTACAGTACTTGCATCCTGTTTCACCACTGGCGCGCTGTTTCTATACTATCGTAGTACAGTACTTGCATCCTGTTTCACCACTGGCGCGCTGCTTCTATACTATCGTAGTACAGTACTTGCATCCTGTTTCACCACTGGCTCACTATTTCTATACTATTGTAGTACAGTACTTGCATCCTGTTTCACCACTGGCGCGCTGTTTCTATACTATCGTAGTACAGTACTTGCATCCTGTTTCACCACTGGCTCACTATTTCTATACTATCGTAGTACAGTACTTGCATCCTGTTTCACCACTGGCGCGCTGTTTCTATACTATCGTAGTACAGTACTTGCATCCTGTTTCACCACTGGCGCGCTGTTTCTATACTATCGTAGTACAGTACTTGCATCCTGTTTCACCACTGGCTCACTATTTCTATACTATCGTAGTACAGTACTTGCATCCTGTTTCACCACTGGCGCGCTGTTTCTCTGTTATTATGACATGGTGTCAATATCCTGCTCGACCATTGGCGCACTGATTCTATGGTTTTGTGACAAGTATCCGCATCCTGCTCGTCCATTGGTTTTCTGCTTCTCTGTCCCTGTGACACAGAATGTGTGCCCTGCTCGTCCATTGGTTTTCTGTTTCTCTACGATTGTGACATGGTATTTGTATCCTGTTTGTCCACTGGTTTTCTTTTCAAAGTCAAAAATGTATTCTAAGGAACTTCGGCAGAGGTCCACATAACAAATAACAAAATGTAAAAAGGAAAAAACAACAATACGTATACCTCATCGATCAACATAAAAAAACAATGAAGTGTCTTCAACATTTACATAACTTATAATTCAAAAAGACAAAACATTAAAAAGTCATTAGAAGGTTGATAAATCTTACTACAAAACACTTCATTCGATGGAGACGCAGTAGACTTAAAAAGTGACGTCGTGCATAGTGCAATATGAAATAAACAAATACAAATATTTAAAATCCCAAGTTAATGGGGAGAATAAACCCCCATTACACCTAAACAACATCGACCGAGGATTAGGGGGGACATGTGCTGTTCAATATATAGTACTGACCATAGAGCTGCATGTCAGCATGATATAACAAGTTTACAGTTTTAACATCATTAAACCATCACTGTATTTAACGAACACCCACCAGCCAGACCTAAAGACAATGGCTTTATACAGCTTGAACCAGTGAAGATAACCCCAATATAACTAATCCATGTCAGTTCAATGATGCACCCAAGGCCACTAATAAATGTTTAAATGACACTTAAAAAAATGACGTTTCATTGGGTGGAAACATTACAAACTTGCGGGCGCTACGTATGTTATGTTTGAGAAACAGGGGCCTTAAAAAGTAATAACGTGCATTCTATAACACAGGGCAAACAAAAAGTGCATGATTAAGATCTGGAATATATAGCGGACGGAGCTCACGCGCACTTTCATCTTTCGGGACTTTATCCCAAATTCTAGTAGTAATGCGAACGGAGAGCAGTTCTAATCTCAGGAAAAGTTCCACCCTTCTGACCCCATGAGGTAGATTTCAGATTGAGTAGGGCTGTGGTTTAATCCCCAGAGAGCTCTCCTGAACTACGAGATTACGCCGGTTTGACTGGAAATATCTATGCCCTGTTATTTTAAGCATTTAACTCTTTAAAACAGATTTAGGCAAAGGAAAGTCTGCGTTCAAATCCAGGCCAAAAATGTCTTGCGCCCGTTCAAAGGACCTATTTGTCATACTTCAAGATTGCCCGCAGGGTTCCCTCCTCTCCATGCAAGAGTGAGTTACCCCTACATTTGCACGGCAGCCAAAGACTGAAAATAAGAGGACAATAGACTGAACTCTAAGCAAAGAGCGTGAGGGGCTGTTGCACCGCTGGCCATGGTTCGGCCCACAATGCTGCCCGCTTCCTTCTTGCGGGCTGCGGTGCAGCCCACGATGCCTCCCTATTCTCATCGGGCGTGTCGCGGAGGCCCCGCTGTTGCTGTTCTGGCGTCGCGGGTGCATTCTGCGATGCCCGTTTCTTTTTGGTGTCGGGTACGCCGCACACCCACGTGGCGGCCCGTTGTGAAATACTCTACATGGAATGCCGCAGCTCCACCCTTGGGACTTCTGCTTCCTATATAACACTCTGTTGGGCACAATTCACTTACCTTTTCACTTGGTGATGCATTTTACAGTTTCTTTCATTCTTCTCTGGGGCCATCTTGTTGTTGTTCATCTTCCCATGATTCTACAGTCTTGGTCCCAGAAGGCCTTTGGAAGCTTTTTGTTCTACCATTCTGAAATGGCGACCTTTCCTATTCTTTTCATTATCTTTTCCCTATCCAAGATGGCTACTGTTACTTCCTGTTATGTCACTACCTGTCTGAGTAAATAAGGGGCTGAATCTTTCATTTCTTTGTGTAGCAACTCTCCTTGCTCCTGCTGGTGTGTCCTCGCCCCTGTTGGTGCCTTTACTCCTGTTTGGTGTACTGTTCCTTCCCTTTGGCACACCTTTGTTTCCTGCTGGCTCCTCCTGTTCCAGTTTGGGTTTCCTTGAGCCATCTGCTCTTGCTTGGAATTTTGGTCTTCAAGTTCCTTCTCGCTGGTGTCTGCCTTTGTTCCTTGATCTTCTCCTTCCTCTCTGTTCCTGGAGTCTCAGTGGTTTTTCCCTAAGGGTTTTTTCCTCCTGGGACTCCTTCTGGAAGGCACAGTCTGCTCTGACTTTTCATTTTCGGCAGCACCGTGGCTACCGGAAAGGGTCGCCCATACCTCGGATAGAGCAGAACCTTTAAGAACCGTAGTCGGGAACCGTCCCAGCCCACCAAAACCGGTAAGAAAGATTCCAAACGTGACGGGGGCTGCCAAAGTATTCAAATTACATATCTGACAAAAAATGTGTCCTTCAATCACCTCAAAATAGTCCCTAAGTCTCATGTCCAACGCTTCGCTAGTACAGCAAAGCGAAGAGGGAGTTTTAACCCTGTAAACTGACAGGACATGCCTAAAATGACGCCTTCCTCAAGTATTATATAATCTAAAAAGGGCATTTGCCTGAGAGAGGGCCCTGCCAGTGGCATAACAAAGGCCCCCCATTGAACAAAGTGTTATGTGATCCTTATCCCGCCCATTCTTCGAAAAAACCTTACCAAGATAAAGATACTAGTCACTTATTTCTAGTCTAATCCTCCCTAGGTACCAATTGAACTTCTATGTTTTAGAAAAATTAAGGAACTTTTTTTATGCTGAACTTTACTCTTTTGTTAAGTGGCTCAAAACTATGAAACAACAGATCGCGTTAATATTCAGGCAACACGGCCAGTCGGAGTCTGTAGGATCTGGGACTAACTCTGATAAATCCTCCATCTTCCTTTTGCCGCGCTATAACTTTAGACCCCTCAGAAGTGCCTGAAGGGACCTATTTCAGTCAAATGCCATCCCTTTAGCTCCAGAGTCTGGGGACAACCTCACATCTGGGCTGCGCCCTCTTTTTCCTGAAACAACCTGTTCACTGCCGAGTAGAGGTGGAGCTCTATCATATCAGCGCCTTGGAGAGACCACCTCGCTGCAAGCCACACTTAACCTAGACTAAAATGAATTTGCCTTCAACCGCGCGCCCCTACGCGGCCATTCTTATTGGAGTTCCTCCTTTGCATAGAGCGCAGGCAGAGGCTAACGGTGAGCTCAGGTAACAAAGTTTTAGATTGGCTTGCACACAATAGAAGGTTTCCATTTGTTCTTGCCAACAGTATCCTGATGACGCACAGAGTTGGATGGATTGGGCCTGGCCCCCATGGTTCAGTGGGTGGGATTGCGCAATCATAAACTTTAAGTCTCCTTCCTTAGTACAGAGTCTTCTGTTTGGGGTCTTGAGTAATGTGGTTTTGGGAAGTAACATCACTATGGTTCCGCTAGGTTTTTTTCTACGGATCTTGTGCCCTGTTTCAGCAATCCCGACATCCTCATCTGGTCATAAACAACAAGGGGTGATGGCTATGCCTCAGCGATTACACATCTAAATTCTGTTTGTAGTCAGGGAAATATTTGTGTAACGTCTTAGAAAAGCAGTTTTAAATGTGGGTTGGTGCTTTCGTGGTACACACACCTGCCACCTAGGGTGTAATAGACAACCTAGAAACACAAGCCCCCGACCAGAAAGTTTATCAGTGATAGTTACCGAAGCACACACAGTAGCCCAGGGGTCCCTGTATTTCAACAATAATATAATACTCCAAAGTCCAAGAATATGCTGTGTGTTTCTTATTCTTCTCAGCATTTTTTCACAGTTTTGGTGGAACGAAGAGTGACATCAAAGCAAGCAGCAGCCGACACGTGTTTCGGCCGATGGACTTTTTCAAGGCTGAGTAAAAAACCTTGGTGTTCCTATTTTAACGTGGAATAGTGCAGAGATAGAAAACGTTAAAGGTATCTCATCGCAGTCTGAGACGTAGTCCTATTTGGGTCCAGTTATAGAAAACCCACAGCCCCAAGGTAACCGGCTCTAAATATAGTCAGGTTGTCAGTGGAAATACCTCTAAAATACACAGTATTATGCCATATAGTAGAAGTCCTCTCAGATTGCGGCGAGATACAACTCTGTCTGGATTCATCTAAACCCGGAAATCCGGCCTTTATGGCTTCGCTTATTAAGGACGAACTCAGCACTTTTTTACTTTTATTTGATTCTTTTCTATGATAAGGATTTTTTTAAAATCCTGAGTGTATTCATTTTATACATTTGTTTTCTTTTTTAGCTGATTTAAGGAAAATAGGACCCTGCAAAAAGACACAACCTATTTATCTCCTCTTGGGGGATTTTCATGCAAAACTGGAGACTGTGTACAAGACTCGGTCCATCTGTGTCCTCTCTGGAGGAGACCTGATTGCTGAGGAGAGCAGATACCTGGCAGAACATGGTCTTGTTGATCTAGTTGGAGGGTGTGGCAGGGCTTCAGGAATAGACTGCAGTTTGCAACAAGCACTTTTCCAACATGGTTCTCGCGTGGTGAAATCCTAGCGATGGAATGGGGCGCTCACAAGGCTTTATCTTTTGTAGGACATTGCCCCGTGGGTAAGACTCCGCCCCCTGAGGTATCGAACCCTATAGCGCCGTATACCAGTGATGGCCTGAGGCTTGTGTGGCATTTGAAAGACCCGGGGGCAACCCTCGCCACGCTGCTGAAGCCTCATCCTATGACATTCTTCCATTGTTTGTCCGATGTCCGGGGGGATGAAACGATTGGCCATTTTGACACTTTGAACCAGAGCATTTGGCAGTTACTTTTACAGCCAATTAGGCTCTGGCAGGCGACTCCCCGCTGGTTTGACAGGCTTTGTTCCTGAGCCAATCGTAGGCTAGGAAAGGCCTTTTCTGCAACCCCTAAAGATCCTATTGTGGTGCGGGAAGCCCGCACAGTCTATAAACATATCCTGAGGTTCAGGAAGAAGGCCTTGAAATCAGGAATTGGGAATTCTTGGAAAGCGCGTCGCTTACCAAGAACAGCAAGAAATTCCGGGAAACAGTAAATAACCCCTTCTAAGTTGTACCGTTCCAGGTCCTGAAGGGGTTACACATTTTAGTAGTACTTCTCATTTGGTGGAAGGTGAACGCTTAAAGGAGCAGTTGAGGGACACCTTGTCCGACTCTCCAACCATGTCAGTCACCGTACAAGAAGTCGCTCTTAGGCAAAGCCGGAAAGGTAAAGCTCTGGGACCGGATGGAGTCCCTATGGATTTAATAAAGTGCAACATCGACTTATGGGGCCCCTGATAACGAATGTTTTTAATAATTAATTCTGCAGTAGGATTCCAAGATCTTGGACACTTTCTACAATAGTCGCCATCTTTAAAAAAAGGGATCGTAAGTCACCCAAATGTTATTACCCCCATCTGGCTCATTGATAGTACGGTTAAGGTCATCGTACGCGTGATATTTCCCATTTAAGACTGAGGGCTAACACCAATAACATTCAGTGTCCTTATCGGTGTGGATTTGATGAGTGAGTTGGACTTGGTTACAAATTATGGAAAATCACACATTACGGGTTGTGGCCCAGGCAAGAAATGTATGTCTAAATTAGTGGTGATGTGGAACTCACTGGGAAGTGTGAATGATTTTAATGATTTTAATAATTGTTTTTAATTGTGCATCCACCTGGCAGCCGCAGATCAGCAACTCACGGCTGAAGCTTTGCAGAGCGGCCAGTGTCGCATCCAATTTGCCTCAGGGCGATGTTAGGGGAATGGTTTCTCCGTTTCTGAAGATCTACAGCACTCCCTGCGTATGTACGGTGCTTTGTGGTGCAGGGATTTGGGGAAATAATGTTAATACCTTGCAGATCGAAGAAAATTGTCTCTGTAGGCCGATCCTGCGCCTACCCGCTACGAGTTCCCATTATATTATACACTCTGAGCTGAGCCTTGAGTATATCCGAGATACAGCCAGGCTGCGCCATTCTTACCGTGGGTCAGGGGGTGTGGGTCGATGCAGAGGCGAATCTGAACAGAGGTATTATTCTGGAATGTCTAAATTTGGAGAAGGGCCTTTCAATCCCCTGGTTGGCCTACATACGACAAACCTGCACTGCATTGAATCTACCAGCTGTGTTTCATGCACCTCTTACGTTAGGAGACCCAGATCAGAAGATGGTGACGCTGCGTTTCCTACAGCTTTGCCACTCCCAGAGACAGGAACATGAAATAAGCAAAAGAACTGTTAGAGATTCTTACGCGCCTCTTACGTGAGGTGTCGGTGTTGTACCCTGCTACGCCTCTCACGATGAGAGAGATCTTTACTTTTTAAGCTCAGGGCCGGCGCCGGGGGCTGCCTTTTGACGGTTGTAAGGACGTTCAGAGCAGTCAGTGATGCTCTTCGTTTTTTTGCACATTTTATAAATGATATATTTTACTATTAAGCCGATTTTAAAACCTTTAAGGTTCAGGAAATGTAAGGATGCGTTATGTTATCTTCAACTGACTACTCTTGCATATCAAACCGCGAGACCACATCTCACCTGCCTTGAAAGCCCTGCATTGGTTACCGGTTGCCAGAAGATCCACGTTCAAGCTACTTTGTATTACCCACAAAGCAATACATGGAATGGGACCGCTCTTCATCAGGAATAAAATCACCAAACACATTCAACAAAGGAACCTACTCTCTAAAGGGGCATCTCACCTCAAAATCCCAAGATACAAGAAAAAAACCATGGGTGGCACATCCTTCTCTGTTCAAGCAGCCAAACTATGGAACTCTTTACCCCCCAACATAAGATCCACCGACAACCACCTTATCTTCAGAAAACTACTCAAGAATTGGCTCTTCCCCACATAAGCACCATACGCAAACAGAAATTTACAGCATATCCCTCTGTATATAAGCATTTATTTTCACTATAGAAATGTACCTATCTTTGTGTATTGCTTTGTATAAACATGTAGAATAATTATGTTGTTGTAAATAAATAAATAAAAATCATCTTTGGTCTACATGTACTTACTTCCATTGTGCATCTATGTACCTTCCATGTACTTGGATTTGTGTGTTTGTTACTTTTCTCCTAAAAAAGCCTATCCAATGCACTACCCTATTTCTCATCCTGTACCTCTATCAATATCTTTAATCTACATATACTTACCTCCTTTATGCATCTATATACTTTCAATGTACTTATGGATCTGTATATTTATCACTTTCTTCTAATTTAGCATTTCAAATGCATTTCAGACTAACACGTTCACTTCTCAATTTCCATATTCCACTATACTAATTCACCACTAATCCTTTATGGGTTCCAGAGTAGCGTGCTACTCGCCAATGAAGCGTTTCAACACCCCATCAGGGTTACCAGCACTATATAAATGCAAACCTTTTTCCCTTTTCTACCCCTCCCCAACCCTTCTCAATCCAAATAACTGACTAACATATCCACCACTCAAATTACTTTCATGTTTCGCCATACTAATTCAACAGTAATCCTTATGGGTTCCAGAGTAGCGTGCTACTCGCCAATAAAGCGCTTCAAAACCCCATCAAGGGGTAGCAAGCGCTATAAAAATACAAACCTCTTTCCCTCTTCTATCCCGCAACCTACCCTTCTCTATCCAAATAACTGAATAACATATCCACCACTCAAATTACTTCATACTTCACTATACTATTTTTCAACACTAATCCTTTATGGGTTCCGGAGTAGCGTCCTACTCGCCAGAAAAGCACTTCAACACTCATCAGGGGTAACAGGTGCTACATGAATGCAAACCTTTCTTCCCTTTTATCCCTCCGCTACCCTTCTCACTCCAAATAACTGACTAATACCCACCACTCAAATTACTTTCATATTTCACCATACTAATTCAGCACTAATCCTTTATGGGTTTCCGGAGTAGCGTGCTTCAACACCCCATCAGGGGTAACAAGCGCTATATAAATACAAAGCTTTTTTTTCCCTCTTCTATCCTTCTGCTATCCTTCCAAATCCAAATAACTGACTAACATATCCACCACTTAAAATGTACTTGCATGTTTCACTATACTAATTCAACACTAATCCTCTATGGGTCCCGGAGTAGCGTGCTACTCGCCGAAAAAGTGCTTTGACGCCTCGTCAGGGGTAGTAAGCGCTATATAAATGCAATTGCAATACAATACAAGGGGGGTGTCGGATCTTACCTCTTCGAGCAGGGTAAAGGGTTTCATGATCTCGGTCACGGGTGGTGCCCTGAGTTGAACTATGACCTGTGATTAACTGTAGTGGTTGCTGCATCATGTTTAATGTACCTGTTATAATAATTTTTCTTTTTTTGTTTTTCTTCGGGCTTTTATCTACGTATGTATCTTTTACGGCTATTTATGTGCTGAATGAAGTATTATGATGTTGATTTTAGTAATACCCAGACTGGGCGTAGTGCAAATATTTTTTAACGGTCTTTTAAAAGCACACACTTCACAGCTTAGTTGGTAGCTCCACTACCACACCTCTCAAAAAGAATAAATGTGGAGAGGAGTTGGCCTAAGGCTAGAGCGATCGACCTCAAATCTGGGGAACCGGGTTCGACTCTCGGCAAGGACGCGCAACATACTGTGATTCTGGGCAAATCTCTTAATCTCCCTGTGCCTAACAAAAATGAATGTGTCCTCATGTAACGCAACTGGTGCTCGTGTAAAGCGCACAATACCTTCGGGTCAAGTTCGCGCTATATAAAACTGCAAAAAAAAAAAGCGTGTCATTAGAAAGCTTCTAGTAGTGATTCCATCAATTAAAGCCAATATCAGGTTTGAAGCAGGCTTTACATATGCAGATTGACCAGCTGCACATATTTACATTTCTTTCAGGCAGCAGGCACCCTGGCAGGAAGGCTTGTTTAGCTGTCTGCCCCTCCCTCGGTTTCACAGCACAGGAGGCTGACACCAGCCAAAGTATCCCAGCTCTCGGAATTAACCGGACGGTTGTCTTTTGACAAAAAGTAGGGGAACTGTTTTTCTAAAATTAAAAAAGTATGGGCACGTCATGCCCCTCAGATACCCCCCCGCCCCCCATGCCAAACACACACACACTTCGACCACTGCATGGAAACGAGAAACACTGATGCTATAGAGGCCCAATCAAGGCTGGTTGCTCCTACCAAATATGGTAGCACAAACCTCCTGCTTGGTGAGGTGGGTGAAACACACAACAGTGACTCATTATTCTATTACAGGACCGGAGGCTTCGGATTATGCTTCTCTTTCTTTTATTTGCTACTCACAGCAGCCAATGAAAATAGTTTTGTATGCAAATAAAACTACATTTCCCATGATGCTTGTCCATACATCATATCCTGTACAGTCCTATAAGAGCCACTGTATCCTGTTTCTGCTCCTCTTTCTTTGCTGCTCACGCAGGAAGTTAAGTGCTCAGAACATTATGTTGTGCTTTATGTCTCATTTGAATGTTAAATTGTTATTGACGATGTTGCAATTATGTTTGCGCTTATATCGCGCTAGGTTGAATAATTGTGTTTAAGTATGTGCGCGTTTTTGTGCTGTGGGCAATTATGTCTTCCTTTCAGGTTGCGCTGTAGCCGTATGTTTCCCGCTTTAGCGCTCGCTGGCGCCATCGTTATCGTCCTGCGGGCGTCTTGAGAGGTTCCCGCTGGGAGCGGCGGGATATGTGGGGCGCTCCCGCTGGAAGCAGTGCATTACGATTGCCGCGGGCGGCCCCATCGGGCGTTGCTTCATTCCCCGCTGGCCTGCGGGCGTCTTGAGGGGCTCCCACTGGGAGCGGTTTACTCTGTGGTGCGCTCCCGCTCGGAGCAGGACATTTAGTTAACACTGGCGGCCTGATCGAGTTCGCTTCACTCCCTGCTGGTCCCAGAGTACCGCGCCGCCATTTTATTACTTAAATGCGCTACTCGCGCTTTGTTTTCGCTTACTTTGTCTGTTCGTCACAGGGAGCATAGCACAAGGTGTTTCATGAGTGAGATGGAATAGCGCAGCATGTTAAAGTATCATCAGTGTGAACAGACAACCAGGGTTCGCGTCCCGGGGTTGATAAAAGCAATTGTAACAAACCCTTAATTGCTTGAATGGATAAAAATAGCAATAGTTATTTCAAGCTCCCATTATTTATACTATATATATTAAAAGTTTTATGGCAGCGTTTGGACTTAAGGAAACTTTCTTTGATTTCCTGCCTATGTCGGGATAAAAACGGACATTGCGGCCCGCTTGGCCAACTTCATTCAAGCTCCGCTGGAGTCCTGGCACCGCGCGGCCTGCGGCAGCGATCATTGGGTGTTATAACTCGCTGAGGATCCCCTCATTGGCCAGACGTGCCCAGAGCCTGCTTATTCCGAGTTTTTTCATGTGCATAGACCTATTGGGTTACTGTCTAGTACGATTGGGCTAAGTATTTCTTAAGCACTTAATTAGCGATTTGTGTGCACAAGCACGATTCCGCGTGGCGCGCTTCGACACTCCAATGCATTGTAGATGTGTTCCTTGGTGGCCTAGTGGTTAAGGCACAGGCCTTCTAAGCCAGTGCTTGTGGGTTTGAATCCCACCGGAGGTGCAAACTAATATCCTCCTTCTTAATGCGTCATAGCGCTACGTAGTTTGCCCCGGGCACAGCATAATGAGGCTCCCGCGGGAGCGGAGATGCGCAATGGCATTAATCAGATTTGCCCGGCTGGGCACAAAGAATCAAGACGCTCCCTCGAGAGCGGGGATACCGCGCTGTTGATTACAGCGTTCCTAACGAGTCACTGTGATGTAGTGTTTGAGGTATCTGACTCTGTTTCCAAAGGTTATGTGTTCAAATCCTGGTGTTTTCAATAATATTGTTTCTGAAGTAAATAATTTTAGGCAAGGTACTTTCTCTGATAAGATGTCAGAAATATTTTATGTTCACTGCGCGACATCGCGCTTAACCACCAAAGGCTTTCCCTAGTTGCCGAGTGCGGGATGGAGCCGATCACGCTCCGAGGTGCGTAGCCCAATTGGGCTATATATATAGATATATTTGGACGTTTGAGCTACGCACATCACACGCGTCCCCTGTTTGCTCCGAGGTTCATAATGCCTCGTACGTTAGACGGAGCAGTTTTTTCTTTTACGCCTTCCCGGCTGCAACAACAGGCTGGCCCTTGGAGTGCGCACACGCTCCTGATATATATATATATATATATATATATGGCTCTTACGCCCTTTGGGCTGGAATAATTTGACTACAGCATTGCTGAGGAGCTAGGTACATTATTTTCACTTCTCGTGTGCATAGGGTTGGCTCCCCCTTTACTCCTCCGTGATTTTGTGCTTTGCACTACAATATTACACACAGACACCCCTAAGCTTGCATGGGCGAGATATAAGGAGGATGTGATCTATGCTGAAGGAGCGCAGAATAGTCTCCTAGAAGAACTTGTTGACACTCGGGATATCCCCATCCTAGAGTCGTCCACAGGGCCTCAGAAATTACAGTCTCTAGCACTGTGTGGCAAGCCGTGTTAGCGGCCATCGCTATTCAACCAATTCATAACATGCAAGCGTTCATAGGAGGGCGCCCAGTTCGGCCCCCTTTTTTCCTTCCCTTTTTCCTTTCCTCCGGCGTTCCTTCGGGCTCCTCCACGCCCTACTGCTTCACCACCTTATTAAAATCGGTAATTGCTCCCTTAAGGGAACAGTGCAGCCTTCGGATCTTGTTTATCGGGATATATATATATCTGTTCATCTAACACGGACTTAGCTCTTAGCCTCACACTTTTCCGACTATAAATTCAGTATCCTTCTGTTTTGGGTTTGAACTTTCCAGGATTGTCTCGTTCCCTTGTCCGTCTCGGACGGTGGAGTTCTGATCTGATTATGAACTGTCAGAGTGATGGTGCTATTAGCCTCCTTTATCAAAGTTCTTCCCTCCCCCTCCATTCGTTTCGGAACTTTCCCACACAGGTCTTTGACATATCCTACCCAACATGCGATGAGACACTGTAATCTAGTGGATACGATTGCAGAATCAGACTCCAAACCTTCTTAGTTCAACTGAACTTGTCCCCTTCGGCCTCTAATTCTGTCTTCACTGTTTCACGTTCTCTGTCTGGGCTCGCGCCGGAACACTCTTCTGAATAGCTGCGCGCGTGATAAATCACTAACAACAGACTATAACATAAGGTGCAGACTCCTAACCAAAGGTCACGTGTTCAATTCCTGATATTTTCTCTGATTTTCACTTTCTTGGCAGGAGGACCGTCAACAAGTTGGAAGGTATGAGGTCATTTTCTTAGTGGAGATAGTGAAAGACTTTAGACATTTTGCCTCAGTCATCTGAGTTAGGTCCTTGCAGGATACATTCCACAACAGTTGCACTCTGTGGCGGATTGATACCCCAGGTATCCCCTAGATTACAGCGAATGGCAGTTTCGACCGAATGAGATTCAGTGGTTGTTGGATTTTGTTTTCAGGGTCCTCGTCCAACTGACCCTTTAGCGTCAGGACTACTTCGTCACTTACAACTGTTTTCAGCTGGAGACCGGATCCATCGGTAACCCGATGAACGCCCTGTCCCGCGACTGTCGGTGGGACTGACCTATGCTTCCCTCCGTTCATTCCAATTGTCGAGCGGATACAAATATCACGCCAACTAGCGGAGACTATCCTAGCATCTCTCTTATGGAGCCATCTTGGTTTCCCGTAATCCTTGTGACAGGCTGTGACCTGCTCCGAGTGCTCCGTGCCTCTCCACGATACTCCAGGGCCCTCATGCACAGCACCCGATGGTCAATGGGGCAGTTATTCTTTAGGGCATAGAGATTTTTTCCGGCACCAATGGCATTGGCCGGGTTTCGGACACGCTGCAGGCGTTCTTTTCCCGAACCTAAGTCCTTCCAATCACACACGATATTCTTCAACAGGGGAAGGCTGGGATCGCCGGTAAGTACACGACGCGTGGTTTCTGTGGGGCTGAATTCCCCACATTGTGAATGATTTTTCAGCATTAATGTCATAGGACTTGGCGTATTGCTCGGTTCGTAGCAGCCGTTCGGCCGTTTTTTCCTGCACGTCATCCTCGGATGCTGGGCAAACCGGTGGGCTTACGCCGGTATTCTGGTAGTTACTTACAGGCATGAGAGTAGCGAAACCTCCCAAACCAAAAAATTCCCCTCGGTGGCATGTTTCTATAGTTCTTTACTTGGATAAATGGCCAACTAATATGTTGACCGCTATTATCGTCCGTCCTACGTTTCTAAACCTAGCTACCTGTTGGTGTTTTTACGACAAGAAAACCCTGGATTTTACAGGTACAGTATCTACTCCAGGGGAGTTTCATTTAGTATTAATGTCAGTAAGACAATTTGGCAAGAACTGTTACATTTATGCGTTTCAGCTACTGCACTTATGTGGGTTCATTACCGTAAGGCTGACGAAGGATGTTCGCCCTGATGGGTGATCATATTACATAAGTTTTAAACCTGTGTCTGCGGCTTTTATAGCCAGGAGGTTAAGGTCAGCTGACGGAAGTCGGTATTCATACCCTAAGTTTGGGGCACCTCCTGTTCGTGGTGCCATGGCATCTCAATATTTTATGATGATTTTACCGTTCCAGACATCTGTAAATCTGTTGATTGGTTTTCTGAGTCTACATTTAAACAGTTGTTATAAACCGGTGGGTGATATAGTTGTAGTTATGTTTTGATGAGCGTTAAACTAGCATAATCCGAAGCCTCCGGTCCTGTGATAGAATAAAACATTAGCTCGCATTCGCGCCAAGAATTCTATTAAGGACACGGAGGCGAGGATTATCCCACCCGGTTTTATTACAATGTTGGTAATAACTACCCACCCACATGTATTTGATATTCTGTATAAGCAGAAGTTACGGGTTTTCCCTGTCTCATTCCTTTCAGGTTCTGGAAAAGAAGACGGAGCAGAAGTACTTCTGGCTTAGAAGACGTAAACTTTCCAGTTTGGTTCTGGTTCTTCCACGTTGGAGGATGATTGTTGGGACTCATGTTCCTTATTTTGGACTGAAATTGTTAATGTTATGGACAGTCAAGGTTCGAGCAAAGAAAGAGGAGCAGAAACAGGATACGGTGGCTCTTATAGGACTGTACAGGATATGATGTATGGACAAGCATCATGGGAAATGTAGTTTTATTTGCATACAAAACAATTTTCATTGGCTGCTGTGAGTAGCAAATAAAAGAAAGAGAAGCATAATCCTCGCCTCCGTGTCCTTAATAGAATTGAAAATTCTTGGGGCGAATGCTAGCTAATTTTTTATCCTTCTTCACCTTGTAATCCCCCCTCCTCCTTATGATGCCTCCTGTTACCACGGGTTCCAGGTGATGGTGCCATCTCTTTGCGCCCCCTGAAGGGGGTGAAGCCTTCTTTGTTTACCGTCCTCTGTGAGCTTTCCCCGACCGAGTGACGCAGGCTCTTGAATGAAGCCTTTGGTTTGTCTTGCCTTTTTCATTATTTCTGTCTTCATTTCCTTTTATTTTCTACACTCACTGCTTAAAACAAACTCCGAGCCTCCGTTGCCACGTGACCTCGGCGAAGCCCTTGTCTACATGTTTGTCTGGGGCTTCTGGGCCCCCGGGCTCTTTGTGCGTCTCTGTTTCACTCTGTTCTCCTCGGCAAGTCTCGCCCTTTTGGGGCATATTGTGCCCGTGTTTGTCTGGAGCTTCGGGGCCCCGGGCTCTTTGTGCGCGTCTCTGTTTCACTCTGTTCTCCTCTGCAAGTCTCGCCCTTTTGGGGTTTCTTGTGCCCGTGTTTGTCTGGGGCTTCTGGGCCCCGGGCTCTTTGTGCGCGTCTCTGTTTCACTCTGTTCTCCTCTGCAAGTCTCGCCCTTTTGGGGCATATTGTGTCGGTGTTTGTCTGGAGCTTCGGGGCCCCGGGCTCTTTGTGCGCGTCTCTGTTTCACTCTGTTCTCCTCTGCAAGTCTCGCCCTTTTGGGGTTTCTTGTGCCCGTGTTTGTCTGGGGCTTCTGGGCCCCGGGCTCTTTGTGCGCGTCTCTGTTTCACTCTGTTCTCCTCTGCAAGTCTCGCCCTTTGGGGTTTCTTGTGCCCGTGTTTGTCTGGGGCTTCTGGGCCCCGGGCTCTTTGTGCGCGTCTCTGTTTCACTCTGTTCTCCTCTGCAAGTCTCGCCCTTTTGGGGTTTCTTGTGCCCGTGTTTGTCTGGGGCTTCTGGGCCCCGGGCTCTTTGTGCGCGTCTCTGTTTCACTCTGTTCTCCTCTGCAAGTCTCGCCCTTTTGGGGCATATTGTGTCGGTGTTTGTCTGGAGCTTCGGGGCCCCAGGCTCTTTGTGTGCGTCTCTGTTTCACTCTGTTCTCCTCTGCAAGTCTCGCCCTTTTGGGGTTTCTTGTGCCCGTGTTTGTCTGGGGCTTCTGGGCCCCGGGCTCTTTGTGCGCGTCTCTGTTTCACTCTGTTCTCCTCTGCAAGTCTCGCCCTTTTGGGGTTTCTTGTGCCCGTGTTTGTCTGGAGCCCCGGGCTCTTTGTGCGCGTCTCTGTTTCACTCTCTTCTCCTCTGCAAGTCTCGCCCTTTTGGGGCATATTGTGTCGGTGTTTGTCTGGAGCTTCGGGGCCCCGGGCTCTTTGTGCGCGTCTCTGTTTCACTCTGTTCTCCTCTGCAAGTCTCGCCCTTTTGGGGTTTCTTGTGCCCGTGTTTGTCTGGGGCTTCTGGGCCCCGGGCTCTTTGTGCGCGTCTCTGTTTCACTCTGTTCTCCTCTGCAAGTCTCGCCCTTTTGGGGTTTCTTGTGCCCGTGTTTGTCTGGAGCCCCGGGCTCTTTGTGCGCGTCTCTGTTTCACTCTGTTCTCCTCTGCAAGTCTTGCCCTTTTGGGGTTTCTTGTGCCCGTGTTTGTCTGGAGCCCCGGGCTCTTTGTGTGCGTCTGTTTCACTCTGTTCTCCTCTGCAAGTCTCGCCCTTTTGGGGTTTCTTGTGCCCGTGTTTGTCTGGGGCTTCTGGGCCCCGGGCTATTTGTGCGCGTCTCTGTTTCACTCTGTTCTCCTCTGCAAGTCTCGCCATTATGGGGTATAGTGTGTCCGTGTTTGTCTGGAGCTTCGGGGCCCCAGGCTCTTTGTGTGCGTCTCTGTTTCACTCTGTTCTCCTCTGCAAGTCTCGCCCTTTTGGGGTTTCTTGTGCCCGTGTTTGTCTGGAGCCCCGGGCTCTTTGTGCGCGTCTCTGTTTCACTCTGTTCTCCTCTGCAAGTCTCGCCCTTTTAGGGTTTCTTGTGCCCGTGTTTGTCTGGGGCTTCTGGGCCCCGGGCTCTTTGTGCGCGTCTCTGTTTCACTCTGTTCTCCTCTGCAAGTCTCACCCTTTTGGGGTTTCTTGTGCCCGTGTTTGTCTGGGGCTTCTGGGCCCCGGGCTCTTTGTGCGCGTCTCTGTTTCACTCTGTTCTCCTCTGCAAGTCTCGCCCTTTTGGGGCATATTGTGTCGGTGTTTGTCTGGAGCTTCGGGGCCCCAGGCTCTTTGTGTGCGTCTCTGTTTCACTCTGTTCTCCTCTGCAAGTCTCGCCCTTTTGGGGTTTCTTGTGCCCGTGTTTGTCTGGAGCCCCGGGCTCTTTGTGCGCGTCTCTGTTTCACTCTGTTCTCCTCTGCAAGTCTCGCCCTTTTAGGGTTTCTTGTGCCCGTGTTTGTCTGGGGCTTCTGGGCCCCGGGCTCTTTGTGCGCGTCTCTGTTTCACTCTGTTCTCCTCTGCAAGTCTCGCCCTTTTGGGGTTTCTTGTGCCCGTGTTTGTCTGGAGCCCCGGGCTCTTTGTGCGCGTCTCTGTTTCACTCTGTTCTCCTCTGCAAGTCTTGCCCTTTTGGGGTTTCTTGTGCCCGTGTTTGTCTGGAGCCCCGGGCTCTTTGTGTGCGTCTCTGTTTCACTCTGTTCTCCTCTGCAAGTCTCACCCTTTTGGGGTTTCTTGTGCCCGTGTTTGTCTGGGGCTTCTGGGCCCCGGGCTCTTTGTGCGCGTCTCTGTTTCACTCTCTTCTCCTCTGCAAGTCTCTCCCTTTTGTGGCTTCTTGTGCCCGTGTGTGTCTGGAGCTTCGGCCCCCGTCTCTGTTGGGGTTTATCGTGCCCGTGTTTGCCCCGGTGTCTCTGTTGCTGTGCCGATAATAACCTTCCTTTACTCTAAAACTGCACTTTGCAGTTCTTGCCATTCAAATTGTTTGAGGTTTTCTTTAATAACCCATTTCTACCGGTGCCTGATGCCAGCAGCTGGCACTGGGCCTGGTGCCCGGATCCTGTGCCAGGGATCAGACATCCGGGCCTTCTGCTGTCTGGAGCCCCTGGTTACAAAGGGGGCTTAAAACAAGCTGCTTGATTTGTTTGGGGGCGAGGTGGGGGTGAAGGGGGCGGGGGGCTTAGGGGGTGCGCGCCACCTTGACATCAGACCAGCACAGTGCAATTTCTGAACTTCATTTTATTGGCCTGCCCTCCCAATCGTCCCATGTTATAGAAGAAGCCCTCTTTGGCCCGGAAGTAATTTCCGTAGGTAGAGGAACGAAGCGTCTGAGACGCACATCAAGCCGACGCTCAGTTTTTAAAACATGGAAACGTGGGCGAGGAGAGGTGTTTTGGGGGCCCCCAGGTCTCCCCGTCTATAATGAATGCGTGAATGAATGAGGACACTTGTGTAGTGCAGCACCACACCTCGAAGACGCCTGCACCCCTCATTCCAAGTGTAGCGCCAATGCAAACTCCGGCCTGCGCCCTAATCGGGGTTACTACTCGGGCGCAAGTGCACCTCCCGGTGGGCTTTGTCCGCATTATTTTTACCACATAAAATCTGGAGCAGATCATGTAGGCAGATGGTGCAGCCCAGCAGCTGGGGGCAGAGTACAAGATGCAGAGTTAACATGCTAGCCCCCTATCCATGCAACGAATCTCTTCTGGTGCTGTCATTGCGACCTGCTGACCAAAGCTCCGTGCTGTGCAAACTGGTGTGCGCTTACAGCACCACTCAGACGTCCTGGCCTAAGGCAGCGGGAAGCAGTGCTTTAAATGGACCGGTATTAGAGGAGGCGCTGTATTTCACATCTGGAGGATGGACATTGTAATCTGGTCACATCTCCGTTCCCACGTCAAGCTTTTTCTGTTGCAGGAAAGGATGGAGAAGGGGGTGTGAGAAGTTGGCCTGGCATATGCTGTCCACTAATTATAGTGGGCACCTTGCACCAGTCGAAATCGACTCTTATGGTAGGTAGGTTAAAGACAACCTTATTGAAAGCTATCCTAGTGGTAGCTGTGGAGAGCAGCCTTCAGGCTAAGTCTTGAAGGAATGTAAAGCAGCTTGTTTTACCAGTCTATAATCTCTTGAGTGACCAAATGAAAGAGCACCACACCAGGTATATATTCAAAATATATGTATTTATTACTAAACACACCCCTCTAGTCTCTTTATGAGGCTAGAGTTCGAAGTACATAGGTTATAAGATCTTAAATCACAGTAATAGCACAAATACACGTTTGGGCCCTAGGGGCGTACCAAACCATATACCAATAAAGTGGTATGCGAACCACGACTGAACTAGACACTAGGCCTAGAGCCTCTAGAAGTGCTTGGACCACAAGGAACCACCCAAGGTAGTGACACAGGGGACCCACGGGAGACGCGTGCAGTGTAAATACACAACAGCGATACGCCGTTAACTTCTATGGAGAAAGTCGGGATCGGGAAAATAGAGGAAAGGGACACTTAGAAGAGGACTAGGACAAAACCCTTTGAGATCTAGGACTTTGAAGAGTCTCTACCCACGGGAGCACCGGAGTACTCGTGTTACCTCACCCAGGGAAGCCGGGTGCATAGGTGCCTTTCGGGGTCGGGTTTCGTCGTCGGTTCTTATGGCGATCTGCTGCAAAGTGCTGCTGGCGACCAGGAGAAAAGTGTCCGGGTGGATCCAAGAGTGGATCGGAGTTCTGAAGAACCTGAAAGCAGAGGGGACAGAGTCTGGGTCACTAGCCAGTGACCAGGGAGGCGATGGACAGATGCCCACCGATGTCGAGTGCTTCCGATTCGATGACGGTCGTCTTGACTCTTCAGCCACGAGGTCCGGGAGGCGTTGTCGGCGACCAGGAGCAGGATTCGGGCTGTTGCTCGATGTCTGTCGAGTGCAGAGGTGTCGGCGACCAGATTGGACCCAACAAGCCTTGGCAACGGCAAGTCTCGAGTAAGATGTAGATCGTCGATGATGCAGACCAGCAAGGTCTGGGGAACTCACCCAGCAAGGGTAAGTGAGGGCAGGCCTGGAGCAACCAGACTGCCAAGTAAAGAAAAGATTGGCCTTCGGGAAGGGCTACTAGCCAACGGGCTAGCGACCGCGAAGGAGCCTCGTGACGCCGCACGTGGAGCTGGCTTACAGGACACTCGTGGAGTGGGGGCCAGTGATCTTCGGTGCAGGTGGTGCTGGAGGCTAGGGCTACTCGGAGCCCAAAGCACGACTTCTTGGGAGACCCAGAAGATGGTGCACTTGCAAATGTGCTCGGTGTCCAGGGGTCACGGTCTCAAGTCACCCACGATAGCCACGGGCCTCAGCTTTGCTGGGGACTCAGGGTAGCCTCGGGAAGTCTGAGAATCCACCTCTGGTGATGCGATGACTTCGGCGTCCGACGGGAGCTTCAGTGATGCGAACCGGACAGATGCTTCTTTGGTGCCTGCCAAGCAGGGGAGTCACTCCTTGACCCCAAGGGAGATTCTTCAGTCCTCTAATCCTATCGTAGAGCGTCGAAGGTCTAGGATTCAGTGTCAGAGTTTCGTCCAGGTATAATCTAATCTTGCTGTGGCAAGGGTTCCCCATTTTAACTAGTAAAACAGGGAGGGACTAACTCTATGACCCCACCTATGGGAGGGTCAAGGGAGGGGTGGCTACACCCACTTCCCTTTGTCCAGTTTCGCGCCAGAGCAGGGGCAGGTAGCCCCTGAGCTGGTTTGAACTGGCATATGCACAGAGGAGCCTTTGCTCCCCCAGTGCAGGACTTCAAAGCACTCTAAGAGTGCACCCACCCAGCCCCAATACACATTATCCTGTCTGGGGAGGTGGTCACACCTCCCTGCAACAGGAAACCTATTGTCCAGGCCTCCCCTGCCGGAGTTTCGTCCAGCAGCAGGAGGCCAGACTTGTGTCTGTGGCAGAGGCATCCATTTTGTGATGCCAGGGCTTCAGAAAGAAGTTACCGGGTAAGCCAGAGTTAACATGTCTTTCCCTCTAGAAGGGTGGAATGCTACCCCCGCCGCCAGGATTGGCGGGGGTAGTATTCCAAGATGTTTGACACCAAACACGACATGTTTAGGTGCAGCCATTCCAAAGTTAGCATTTTACCGCGAGGATATAATGCGCTTAAGAGTATATGGTCAGGCTGCACTACAAACCGCATCAGAGATGGTCTCCGAACGCTGCAGAGGGGCCCTGCTCATGCAGGGGCACCCTCTCACATAGGAACC
Source organism: Calotriton arnoldi (assembly GCA_963921515.1). Classification (NCBI taxonomy): domain Eukaryota; kingdom Metazoa; phylum Chordata; class Amphibia; order Caudata; family Salamandridae; genus Calotriton; species Calotriton arnoldi. Next base: position 2,624,906 of record CAWUFW010001440.1, read on the forward strand.
ATGCACTCTGCCTTTAGGATTGATAAAGCCTGCCTTAGGAGTGACTTATAGGTTTCTAGGTGTGTATGTATTTCATGATATAGGTAACCTATATCACAGTAAGGGGTGCATGCACCACCTTACCCAGGCTGCAGTAGCAGACCTGTGGTGTCAGTTTGGATGGCCTTCCAGGGGTGGCATAATACATGCTGCAGCCCCTGGCAGGCCTCTGAGGTACCTATGCCCTTGGTACATAGTATACCATATACTAGGGACTTATAAGGGCACTCCAGATCCCAATCAGAGATGTGCCTAAGGCACATGGAATCCATTTTACAGAGAAAGCAGATAGACTGGGGCCCTGAATAGCAGGATCCCAGTCCAACTAAGTCATAAACCAGCAAAACACCATAAAAAAAGTGGGGGCAACCATATAGTCAGATTCCACCTTCCTACAGGGGGTTTGATAGATCAAGTTTGGCGTTGAACGGCTGGAGAGGGCACCAGGCATCTGAATATGAGCGCTTGGTGGCTTGAAATGGGCATTTGCCAGCTAGAGATGGGTGTTGGATGGATTTAGGTGAATGTTAGGTGGGTGTAAGTTTGATGGCGAAGATTTGGTTGGGTGAAGATTGGCATTTGATAGAGGCGGTGTGTGTTCGATCATGATGGGTGTTGGATAGATGCAGATGGGCGTTGGCTGGTTGGAGAGTGCTGTGGTTGGATGGAAGGGATCTTTGGACAGATGGAGGCTGGTGTTGGATAGATGCAGATGGGTGTTAGATGGATGCAGATGGGTGTTAGATGGATGCAGATGGGTGTTGGATGGATGCAGATGGGTGTTGGATGGATGCAGATGGGTGTTGGATGGATGCAGATGGGTGTTGGGTGGTTGGAGGTTGCTTTCGTTGGATGGAATTGACATTTGGCCAGATTGAAGTTGGTGTTGGATGAACACAGATGCGTGTTGGGTGGTTGGAGATAGCTGTGGTTGGAAAGAAGTGACCTTTGGACAGATGACGATGGGTGTTGGATGGATGCAGGTGGGCGTTGGCTGGTTGGAGATTGCTTTGTTTGGATTGAAGCGACCTTTGGAAGGATGGAGATGGGTGTTGGATATGGGCATTGGATGGATGCAGATGGGCGTTGGCTGGTTGGAGATGGGTGTTGGGTGGTTGGAAATTGCTTTGGTTGGATGGAAGTGACCTTTGGACAGATGGAAGTAGGTGTTGGATGGATGCAGATGGGCGTTGGCTGGTTGGAGATTGCTTTGTTTGGATGGAAGCGACCTTTAGAAGGATGCAGATGGGCGTTGGATGGATGCAGATGGGCGTTGGATGGATGCAGATGGGCGTTGGATGGATGCAGATGGGCGTTGGATGGATGCAGATGGGTGGTTGGATGGATACAGATGGGTGTTGGGTGGTTGGAGATGGACAGTGGGTGGATGGATATGGGTGTTGGGTGGTTGGAGATTGCTTTTGTTAAATGGAAGTGGCTTTTGGACAGATGGAGGTGGATGCTGGATGGAGGCAGGTGGGCATTGGCTGGTTGGAGATTGCTTTAGTTGGATGCAAGTGATCTTTGGACAGATGGTGGTGGGTGTTGGCTGCATGAACATTAGCGATGGATGGATGGAGGTGGACTCTGGGTGGATAAAAATGACTTTGGTTAGATTGAGACAAGTCGTTGGCTGTTAGTGTTTGAGGGGTGTGGCCGGATGTCTTACTAGGTCAGATGAGCGAGTGTTGCTTGAGTTATTTGGAGGGTGAATAGCCTGCGACTTGTTGTGTAACTGAGGTGGTTGGAGGTCTCGTGGTTGAGGGAGCATCAGAAGAACCAGCTACACTTCTGTCTGGACTGTGGTGGGTGGAAGGCAGGGGACAATTTGTCTACATTCCCCTCCACCCGGCCCCCCATGATGATAATGAAATTCTTATCAATTTCAACAACAGAGGTGACCGATCCTGCAGGCTGAAACACTTTGAAATATATCCTCGCGACTGATCCTGGCTAACGTAACATGTGATTTGTAAAGTACACATTCACCCAGAAGGGTAGCTTGGCGCAGTCTAACAGATGTTTATTGTTACCCAACTCAATGGTACTCATTTTATCCACCTCAGAAGGATAAAAGGCTGAGTGGACCCCCCGGGATTTGAACCTGTGACCATGAGGTCAAACACAGTCCCCTACAGTGGACGCATTAGTCAACTAAGCCACCAGACCCGGCCACTAGAGTTGTTTCAGCTCCCCTAGCAAGAAGGGAAATAATGAAACCCTACCATGCACACACAAAACACATCTATTACCTCTCTGTTCATGGGACATAGTCCGCTGGAATCAACTAATACTTCAAAATGATGCAATCAATTCCCTAAAAACACTCAATATTGTGAAACGTGAAATTGGAGGAGCCCTTCTTCCAGAATACAAAGTTAATATCCCCCAGCTGGCCAGCCTTCTAAGTGGGGCAGGTCCATCGGTGGCGTAGCAATCCTAGTCAAATCGACCCTCGATATAAAGATAAAAGTCCTGATCATCGGCATGCCACGGCTTCCAGGAGTCAACTGGTCATTCCGAAGCCGTCTCACAGAAACTGCTAACATTGGACCTTTACCCCAATCCTAACCCGAAGACCCTTCACTCAAACCCTGCTTTGCTTGTCAGTTATGTAGCCTACTTTCTTGAAACAAATACGGATTTTGAACATTTAATTACGGGCAACTATGACCTCAACCATTTTACACTTCGATCCGGGAACAGAAGGAACTGGAGCACAAGATGCCGTCTGGCAAACGTCACTGTACCTTCCTCTGCCCCTAAAAGCTGACCCGCTTGGCCTACGCCTGATGGAATCCCTCCTAACTATGGGTGTAACGGCCCTTAAACACTTATCTTCTGGCAAACCCGCAGCTTTTACACACATCAACGCAAAACCTAGGGCAATTTTGGACTATACTCTTGGCTCCATGCCGCTTATAGCCTGTATGAACAATTATAAAATTGATCACTGACTGAAAGCGACCACTTCCCACAAAACATTGCTTTAGCGATCACCAAGTACTCTCTACCGTGGTCTAAAGTTACAGGAAGCAACGTTACAGCCTCCAACGCAAACCGATTAAAATGGTCGCTAGCGGTCGAAGATCATTATAGGATTGGATGTCTGGGCTCTGGTGGGACCTCCTGGGATAGATATTTTCCTAGCTCTTCTCAAACCAATGACCCCGTCAACCACATAACATGGTCCTGAATGATGCATCAATTGGGAATCCCTGCACGAGGAAGTCGAAGCCATATCCGTAAAACAAACAACACTCCAAAAATGCAGTTTACAGTCACTCTAAGGCAGGAGAAAAGGCAGCTGCTCTGATGGTTTAGATCTACGAACAAAATGGACAATGATGAAGGAAAAAAGGGCATTACACGCCAACGGATCAGATACAAAAATCTAATATGGGAAGCGAAAAGAATCCAACTAAACATTGTTACACAAAGCCTGCTCTGAAACAACTCTGGTGAGTTCTGGCGATGGGTCTACAGAGTGGTCGTTGGGTCTCATTCTCCTATTCATATTCAGAACCAATTAAACGCCTCGGATTGGGGAAAAATTTGTAACAAGATTCAAAACAGCCAAAGTCAAACAAACGGACAAACTAACTCAAAGCAAGGATACCTCCTATCCTGATTGTTTTAAAATAATCATTAAGCATCAGGAAAATGAAACCTTGTTAGAGGCGGCCTATCAAGACCCCATCCCCGATCCATCACTCGCACGCTGGAGCAACAGCGATCGTCTAGCAAAAATGATTACAAAAAGTAGAAAATATGCCGCACCCAGGCCCAACGGCGTCCCAGCAATCATCTTTAGACCAATCCTACCTTTTGGCGGGAAGCGCTGAGATGAGTCTTTGAAAACTTCTACTTCCCAGCTAGGATGCCGCCGTCATGGCAGGGGTCTTACATCAAACTTATCTGTAAAAAGACAGTAAATATGGCCCACAAATTATAGACTCGGAGCCTTGCTGGACGTTGTCGCAAAATACTTCACCTCTGGTTTTGGAGGACCTTCGGGACTGGGCATCAACCCATAGCCTTATCAGACCGATTTTGGGACAAAAAGTGGCAGTGTCCGTGATCTCATGGTACTCACTACTCATTCACAAGTCACTAACCACTAATAAACCTCTCTATGCTCGTTTCAAAGGCTTCAAGAAGGCTTTTGGCAGGATTGATAAGAATTTGCTTTGGGCCAAACTGAGCAACTGGAGCCTACCGGACAAGATCCTTAATGCCATGACTGTGCTGTATCCAAACAACTGGATACAAAGCAAGCTGGATGCAGGGGATACTTCAACAGGAAAAGATCTTCATCAACAAAGGGAAGAAGCAAGGATGCCTCCTGTTACCCATCCTATTCAATCTCTTCGGCATGGACATAGGCCCAGCGTTTGCAAAGGAAGGTCATATCCACTTAAACTAACCGGCCTTGCTCTTCGGGTATCACAGTTCGCAGATGACATGGCTATTGTTGACTATACCGCAATACAGTTCCAGCACTCACCCGATAAGTCAAAAATATTGCAGGCGAAACAGTCTTGAAATCAGCCAACAAAAGACCAAAGTAATTCCATTTTCAAAAGGATAGTCGTCAACTCATTACGATGGAAACTAGGAGATTCTGAGCACAACCTCTTATAAATTCCTAGGAGTCGAATTCTCATGATCAGGTCATTATAATCGGCACAGGCAAAATCTGGCTACTAATGCATCAGGAATCCTGTTTGCTTTGGTAAAAGCAGCACAGCAAACAGCTGGTTCATCATTGAAACCCTGATAAGAGTATTAAACGCAAAGTACCTCTCGTTGCGAATTTATGGCCTGGACGCTTTACCGGGAAAACTTAACAATTGGCTAATCCAGGCTCAATTTAAACTATATAAATCAGTGTTCCGGGGGCCAAACTCCAAGATGGAAAGACCAATCAGACTGGAAATTGGGCTGATCCATCAGATCTGGATCAAATAGAGGGCACTGTTCAAATTCTGGTTGAAGCGGAGGAGGGTTCCCTAATACACCATCTTAGCAGAGAGTTTGCACAGAACAGTCGTACCCCATTGCCACTTACCATGCACGCCACACTAAGAGAACTCGAATGACTCCACCAAGGGACCTTGCCCTGTCTTATCAAGCTTACAAGCAATACCTCAAGAAAATAATAGCATTAAAGTCCAGAGATTTAGATTCGCACAACCGCGTGCTAAACGGCACAATCCATTTGCAGTAGATTCCTATGGAAACTCACCGCCGCAAGAATGTCTGGGCTTGGTGATTTCACGACAAACAAAATTCCAATTTCTATGGCTAAGGTTTGGGTTTTTTGATCTCAGAGAAATGACCTTTAAATGGGCATATAATAGATCGACTCCATCTTGTAGATTCTGCCCGTATCGCAAAGATTCACTAGCACACGTCCTTTGTGCTTGTCTTGCCTTTGATACTGGAAGATGGAGCCTTCCCCGACTAATATTCTGTGAAATGAGGATATGGAATTGTTCATCCGCTATCAATCAATGCTTCAATAGTACGGTTAGGTGTTTAGTTTTTAGATTCTCCAAATATGTCTTAAGTCCCCATGTGCTTGGATAAACTATCAGAACACCTGTAGATTCTGTGTCTAACGGATGCCACTCTCAAGGGCTCACCTGATCTCCATCAGCATCTTTCATTTCTCCTCTTGGAATTAAACTGACGGCTAGAAGAGGGGAAATGAGAATATCCTCCAACCCGCTACGCTCTACTCGCCTGTGGACCACATCCTCCTCCTCTTTGGTTTATCGTGTCCAATAGCTCTATTAGAATTGATCGTGCTTCTGACCACACATGCACCCGATCCATGGTGACGGCTCAGCCTTTTCAAGACTGTCTAGACACTGTTTATAATTTAACTGTACACTCACCACATGTATAGAATCATAAAACTCTATTTAAATCGCCTCAAAAGTGGCTTTTTATGCTCTTGATACTTGCTTACGAAATACATGACTAGTAATTGTTTTATATTGTTTTAAGGTCAGAAACCTTGGTGTCCTATTCGATGATAAACTGACTGAGCACAGGTGAACGCTTTCACTTCATCCACCTTCAACACCTTAAGAAAAGTTAAGAAATTCTTCCTTTTATCCCCCATGAACTTCAAAAAACAGTGATTGTTGCGCTGGTCTTATCAAAAATTGATTACTGCAATGCTCTCTATCTCAATATGCAACAAGGACTGCTAAGAAAGCAGCAGAGACTGCAGAATGCAGCTGCTAGGGTGCTACTAGGGATTCCAAAGTTCCACTCAACCTCCCAGGCTCTACACAAACTCCCCTGGCTGCCTACAAAAAACGTATCGCATTTAAAGGGCTCTGTATCGCCCACAAGGCCCTGCATGGCTCAGACCCTGAACACCTTATAAAGAACCTTGAATGGTATACCCCTGCGAGAGCGTTGCACTCTGTCTCAGCCAAAAACGTCATCATTCCCCGGTTCAAGCTGGCCAAATGTGGCGGCAGGAGTTTCATAGGCAGCACAGATAAACTCTGAAACAGCTTCCTCTTTATCTAAAACCACAGACCACCCTGCTCAGTTTCAGGAAAGACCTAAAAACCGGGCTCTTTGCGATTCAATCTTCGCTCAGTCTAGACAACCTCTCTTTTTCCCACTTACAACACTGTTAGCTCCACGACTCCTCAGCGCCAAGACGCCGTATGTCATTCGTGTGCTGTACCAAAAAGAAAAAGAATATTAGCATATTGTGATTGTTTTAATTAACTGTACAATAAAGATTTCTGTTTACAGGGTTCTGTCTGTGTGCTGTTGAGGATGTTTGAGTGGCAAGTCAACAATGGGTGTGTTGTCAGCACAGTCTTGGCCTGCTACTTGCGGCTTATCTGTGCTGTGTTAGATGTGAATGCTTTGTTCTGTCTGAGGTGTTCTGTTGGGTATTGTGTGTTGTTAGCTAGTGGTTAAAGCTGTTGTGGGCATGGTGATACCCAACTGCATGAGATGTGTGTGCTGTTAGATGTGCGTGTTTTGTTCTGTTTGGGGTGTTCTTTTGGGTGTTGTATGTGTTAGGTAGTGGTTGATACTGTTTTGGGAATTATGGTATATAACTTCATTGGATGTGTGCTGTTAGATGTGCGTGTTTTGTTCTGTTTGGGGTGTTCTTTTGGGTGTTGTGTGTGTTAGGTAGTGGTTGATACTGTTTTGGGAATTATGGTATATAACTTCATTGGATGTGTGCTGTGTTAGATGTGCGTGTTTTGTTCTGTTTGGGGTGTTCTTTTGGGTGTTGTGTGTGTTAGGTAGTGGTTGATACTGTTTTGGGAATTATGGTATATAACTTCATTGGATGTGTGCTGTGTTAGATGTGCGTGTTTTGTTTGTTAAGGGTGTTCTTTTGGGTGTTGTGTTAGGTAGAATGTAATGCTGTTTGGGCATGGTGGTACCAAACTGTATGGGAAATATGTGCTGTGTTAGATGTACGTGATTTGTTCTGTCTGGTCTTTTCTTTTGGGTTTTGTTGGGTAGAGTTTAATGCTGTTTGGGCATGGTGATACCCAACTGCATGAGATGTGTGTGCTGTTAGATGTGCGTGCTTTGTTCTGTTTTGGGTGTTCTTTTGGGTGTTGTGTGTGTTAGGTAGTGGTTGATACTGTTTTGGGAATTATGGTACATAACTTCATTGGATGTTTGCTGTGTTAGATGTGCGTGTTTTGTTTGTTAAGGGTGTTCTTTTGGGTGTTGTGTTAGGTAGAATGCAATGCTGTTTGGGCATGGTGGTACCAAACTGTATGGGAAATATGTGCTGTGTTAGATGGACGTGATTTGTTCTGTCTGGTCTTTTCTTTTGGGTGTTGTTGGGTAGAGTTTAATGCTGTTTGGGCATGGTGATACCTAACTGCATGGGATGTGTGTGCTGTTAGATGTGCGTGTTTTGTTCTGTTATGAGTGTTCTTCTGGATGTTGTTAGGTGGTGGTTAATGCTGGTTTGAGCATGGTTATACCTAACTTCATGGCATGTGTGCTATGTTAAATGTGCGTGTTCTGTTTGGGATGTTCTTTTGCGTGTTGTGTGTGTTAGGTAGTGGTTAATTCTGTTTTGGGAATTGTGCATGACTGCGTGGGATGTGTGCTGTTAGATGTGCATGTGTTAGGTAGTGATTAATGCTATTTTGGGCATGGTGATTGGTTCTGTCTGGTGTTTTCGTCTGGGTGTTGTGTGTTTTTAGGTAGTGTTTAATGCTGTTTCGGGCATGGTGATACCTAACTGTACGGGTTGTGTGTGCTGTGCTGGAAGCCGGTTTGTTGTTCTGTCTGCGGAGATGACAGTTCAGTGGGTGGTTTGTGGACGGTGTTGGCACATTACATTACTTACCGGTTGCACTGAGTGACGGTCGTCGAATGAAAACTGTTAAGTACTTTGAACGTGATATCTTGAGAGCTGCGTTGGCGTATTTTATTCCATTACTTACTTAATAATTTAGTAGCAATATCAGCAGGGAGGCTGTGTGTTGTCGAATCAAATAAAGCCTTTGATGAGTTTGCTTTAGGGGGTCGCAGTGCGTCTCAAGCAGGGTTCCGCAGGTGCAAATGTCGTTGGTTGCAGAAGGTGCCGCGGACCTGTTACCACAGGAGATTGTCATTGTATTGTGTGTGTGTCTCATTGCACAATGTGTGTTACTGGGTCACTCTTTAAGCACGCACCTGGGCTTCTCTTTAAAACACTTACGTTCTTAAGTACTTTTTATTTGTTTTAACAAATACGGTATATAAACAAGCACATTAAAACAATGCTTCGATAAAAGTACAGTGTGTCAGTTTCATACTAGTGTGGGGGGGTGAGGGTTGTGGTATGGGTGGGAAGGGCAGGAGTGTCGAGAGAAGGGAAAAGGGGGGCGAGGACCAGCACTGTTGATAAGGAAGAGCTATTTCACCCCTTTAGTAAGGGTCAAGTGAGGTACATGTGATGGTCACACGAAGTACCAACGTCAGGGTCATGGTCAGTGTCTCTCTGATATGGTCTTCAGTCATCGTCTGATCTTCTCTGCCAGAGGGCTATTCCAAGATGAGCAGATACAAGGGTAGAGGGCTATTCCAAGACGAGCAGATACAAGGGTAGAGGGCTATTCCAAGACGAGCCGATACAAGGGTAGAGGGCTATTCCAAGACGAGCAGATACAGGGGTGGTCTCATTTCTAAGAGAGGTGAGATGCGTTTGTGTCCCAGAAATGACGCATTAGACACCTGAAGACTTATCCATGGCGAAAGAAGAGGTTGGGTATCTCTGTACATTTTTAGGTCGAGCCTGGGCAGCGCATGCGCTGCTCTGCCAGGCATGCTGTATTCAGGTATGGACTTGAAGCTCCGCCCATCCTTTCAATTGGCTCCTCATGCTGTCCTTTCTAAATCGTTGCTTTTGATTCATGAATAGGCTTAGTAGTCCCTCCTTGGTACCGCCTTGTCGGCATTTGTAACTTCCCATGAGGACTGGACTGTTTACGTGTGTTGTTACACGGTCTGTTTTATCTACAGTCTATGAGCACTATTTTCTTGAATGATTTTCCCCTATTGCAGGCACAAAGCGCTTTCCTGCAAGGGTGCCCGCTTTGCCTCTGGGCTGTGCGCTACGGTTTTAGCACGGCGCCCGCTTTTACATTTTTTAATTGGACCAACTTGACAAACAAATGCTTTTTTTTGTGTAAAAGACGAGCTGCGTCAAAAGAAAATGGTGGCCGCCGTTAAAGTGAAAGTGCGGCATGGGGCGCTTTTGCAAGCATTTGCAATGCAATAGGTCACGCTTTTGCAAGAGTTTAAGCTATTGGCATTGTAAATGACGATGCCTTTAATTTATGTGTTGTTCTTTAAAACATTAATAAAAGGCATTGACATTTACAACGCCAATATCTTAAACTCTTGCAAATGCGAGACCTATTGCATTGCAAATGCTTGTTGTGGTTGGTCATTAAGCTTGTAGAAGAGTCTCTTGTGAGCTGCTGTTACTGCCATCGCTTCAAGGCACTCCGTTAGGGTGGCACTACCAGTGAGTTAACAACTTAAATACAGGAGTGTGCAGTTCCTTAGACTAAGGTTGAGTACTAGTGGTATGTCCGGTCAGTGGAATACGCTCCAATAGGAGCAAGTGCCCTCACACAGACCGAAAGGTGTCGTGCTTCATCATCTGGGCATGCTCCTCGTCGGGCCGGCACTGCAATGCCCAACGGGCACCCGCAAAGGGGCTCTTTGCTGGAGATCTTTTGATTTTGCCTTATGATGAAGTGTGGGTATGTGGGGTGTGAACAGTGTGTAGTGTGGTGAAAAAAGGTGATGTAAAATGGGTCTAGGGATGCTGGTTTGAGTAAACTTTACTAGTGAAGCTCACTGACCTCATTAAAAACAGTCCTGCTCATATGGGATTCAATGGTCCTAAAGAGCAGTCGCGATCAATTTCTGAAACGTGAGGTCAACATGTTTCTTGCCTACTCTAACCCACACGGGGTCTATTGGCAATTCATCAGGACCGGGAAAAAGCAACCTACACTACTGAGTGACTGATTCATCAACGTGTCATGAGAATCCCAGGAATCAGTCACACCATAGATCACAAAGCATGATTGTACCTTGTTTTGCAAACTGACCTGAAAGACAAAAGAGACAGACAAGACATATAACATTTAAAAAGTCTTATTTAGATTCTGGCAGACGTAGGGCGAAATTTTGTATTGCATAAAGTTGTTTCCTTATTCACCTTATTCGTTTCATACCCCATATTGTCGTTCAAGGTGATGATTTGTGGAAACACGCATCTGGTATCACCATTGCGCAAAACCCCTTAGGACACAAACGTGGACTGAGTGTTTCTCAACATAGTGCCAAGAGTGACAGTAATTGTGTAGTTTCGGGTTCTATGTTGCAAAATCACTGCCAGTGAGTTGCCATAGTATGCCTATCTTGGTTGTAGCCAAGGAGGTGTCATTGTATGTGTAGGTGTTAAGGTCATGGATTAAGGCCAACGCCATGGATGGATGGATGAATAAAGTACCTCTCCGTGTTAATTCATTCTATGTGGGAGTCCAGTAATGTTGAAGTATTGGACAGGACCAAAGAATATGGGGCATGTCTCTGTCAGGACGGCCGCGCCTCCACCAGTTTGGAGCGGGGATTAGATTTGCATTTTCCAATCTTGGGGATGACCAATGCCAGTCATATAGAGATTTAAAAAAATGAAATTCAGTCTGGCCTCCTTAGAAAACGTACAAGAATGGTGGCGGTGTGTTCCTTGTACCCTTTAGACTGGAGGGATGTGAGTGGAGCCCATGAGTTGATGCAGAGAGGGGGTGCGACTGAGGGGGGTGGTCTGGTGACCATGAACTGAGGGGGTTTTACAATTTTTAGGTCGAGCCTAGAGCCAGCGCGTATGCGGTGCTCTGCGAGACTTGTGGTGGTGGAGTAGCGAATAGAAGCCCTGCCCACTCTCTGCCCATATTTGCCATTGGCTTGTGTCATTGTCTGTCCTAAATGTTGGCTTCTGATTCGTATATAGGCTTGTTAGTCCCTCCTTGGTACCGCCGCCTCTTCATTTGTCACCTCCCATGGCGACTGGCCCCTTTACTTCAATTGTTTCACAATACCTGTTATTTAGACTGTGAGCACTATTTTCTCTATTCCGTTTCTCTTACTGTAGGCACGGCGTGCTTTTGTGCCTTCTTTACCCCCCTCCCTCCCGTCTCTAATTGTCTGTGCCTTCAAAATCCCGCCCTCCCTCCCTACCTCCCCGTTGTCTGTGCCTTTTTACGCCCGCCCTCCCTCCCTTCCCGTTATCCGTGCCATCTCCTCCCCCCCCCGCCCGGTCTCACCATTGTCCATGATGCCAACCATTTACAAATGCAATAGGTGGCGCGTAAATGCGAGAGCTATTGCATTGCAAATTTTGTAATTAATATTTCACTGCTGGAGCGAGAGGGGTGTAAAAGGGAGTTAAATTGAACGCGTGAAGAAGACAATTTAAAGTGTGTGCCTCTGGGCAGCCTGACCTCACACTTCCGTGATAGTAGCATGCATGACGCAGGGTAACATGCCGTGACATGGCTGCGTCTGCCAGGCGCGAGGTTCCAAGAATGCTCGATGTCACCAGTGACGCAGTGCTCCAGTCCTAGGTCTTTCATTTACAAAGCATTGCTTTCAGTTGTTACTTCAATTGGAAGAACTGGCGAAATTTAGGACCACGTCTCCCAGAGTGCATTATGTTGCTAAAGGAAAGTCCATGACTCGAACACTAGTTACTTGTCAAAATCGTCTGTTAATCATGAACAGGAGATAGGTACACTTTCACTTACTTTCCAAGGGTGACTGATTTATAATTTCACCTGAATCCCATGGCCTCCTGAATTTATCAAATGCAGTCCCCACTGCTTATTTGTCTAAAATGTCTGTGCTCGATCAATTCTCAGTATGACTTCCTGATTTTAACAAATGTAGTCCTCAGTCCTTGGACCATGTAGTTCCTATGTTGCTGACCAGCAGAACTTCTACAGATAATAAGAGCAAATTAGTGTGCATAAGTGGCACCGGAAACAAGCTAGATTTTAGACTGCCTGGCAGGTATCAACGCAACAATGGCACCGACACTGAAGCCTCTCGCCAATTCAACCATTTGGGGCCTAAAATGTCTTTGGCACTACCCTAAATAACCTGTATGGAAAACATCACGCAGCTTCCACATATTTCAACTTTAATGTAAGCAAAAAGACAGAACAGTTTATTTTTAGGTCTCGGCCTGCACCAGCGCTTGCGCTGGTCTGGCCGAGAGTTTTAGTAAGTGGGTTTTGGAAGTGCAAACACTGGCTTTCGGCTGGCGACCAGCTTGCGTTCACGATGGGCGTGCACGCGCAGCTGCCATCTGGGTTTCCTATCTCTTCCTCATTTCCTCATCATGGCTCATTAACTCTCTGGACTCTGATGTTTCAATCGCAGCAGCAGCTCACATTACCATGAACAATGTCCTGTGCACACGTAGTTGGGATAACAGATCAAAGCAAAGATAGGGACGTCTGGAGGGAAAGACCACGGGGTCTGGAAACAGTTCAAAGCCGTGTGGCACGGGAGGGTAGTCCCTGTAATGCCAGGGGGGCAGGGCCCAAAAGGACACGCTTGAGTGAAGCTGCGTGTGTGCGGCAAGGGGAAGGAGAAATGAGGCGTATCCGGCAGTCATTGGAGATGCGGACGTCAATTTCCCTCTGATTTTCATGCAGGTCCCGGGCTCATCCGCCTCATTTCTCCTTCCCCTTGCCGCACACACGCAGCTTCACTCAAGCGTGCCACACGGCTTTGAACTGTTTCCCAGACCCCGTGGTCTCTCCCTCCAGACGTCCCTATCTTTGCGCCCAGTTCTTCACTACCCTCCGGCCCTGAAGAGTCACGGGATTACCACCCAATGTGACGAAACACAACTGATGTTGATCTTGAATTGGGCTACTTTTGAGACTTTGCTTTGATCTGTTATCCCAACTACGTGTGCACAGGACATTGTTCATATTACCAGTGTGGGTTGTTGACTCACACGATTTACGGGGGTTATTGGGTTATTTCCCCCAACTTGTTAGCACCGTACACATACAACAGTGAGTTTAACACTAACACGTACGAGTCTGAGCGCCATTTCCCTGATATACGGAAAACCCTTCACAGCTTAGCTCACATTACCAACTGAGGGCCCTGGACTACAGTCACATGAAAAACAACAGCGATTAGCATTGAAATGCAAGCTTTTTTTTGTCTAGTTAGAAATATTGCTTCGTGGGTTGATTTCACCTTATATCGCTATTTGTTTTATATTGGGAGTCACAGCCTAATTACCAGTATTTTTGTCTCTCACTGTTTTAAAAAATATATTTATTCGCGCAAAGCACAAAGCTATATTTAAGGTTACTTTTTCCGCGTCACTTCTTCACTCTATTTAAACTCCACACCCCCACTCTTATTGTCTCTCTCCTTCTCTCTCCCCTCTCTAATTCTCTCTCTACTTAATTAACTCTCCCTCTCTATCTTTTTTAGCCTTTCATTCTCTCACCCCTTTATCTGTTTCTCTTTCAAACTCCTTCATTCACTCTCTCTCCCCTTCTTTTTCTCTCTCTATCCCGCTCCACTCTTTATTCTATGTACACCCTTTCTCTCTCTTTCTCTCTCACCACCCTCTCTAATTTGGCATTATATCTTCACTCTATCTCTCACTCAGCAACACCACAGCATCACTCAGCGCAACCACAGCATCAATCAGAGCCAGCACAGCATCACTCAGCACCAACACAACATCTCTCAACGCCATCACAGCATCACTCAACGCCATCACAGCATCACTCAACGCCATCACAGCATCACTCAACGCCATCACAGCATCACTCAACGCCATCACAGCATCACTCAGTGCAACCACAGCATCACTCAGTGCAACCACAGCATCACTCAGTGCAACCACAGCATCACTCAGTGCAACCACAGCATCACTCAGCGCAACCACAGCATCACTCAGCACAACCACAGCATCACTCAGCACAACCACAGCATCACTCAGCACAACCACAGCATCACTCAGCACAACCACAGCATCACTCAGCACAACCACAGCATCACTCAGCACAACCACAGCATCACTTAGCGCCACCACAACATCACTCCGCGCCACCACAGCATCACTCAGCACCACCATAGCTTTACTCAGCGACACCACATCATCACTCCGGGCCAACACTGCATCACTCGGCACCACCACAGGATGACTCAGCACCACCACAGCATCACTCGGCACCACCACAGCATCGCTCGGCGCCACCACAGCATCGCTCGGCGCCACCACAGCATCGCTCAGCGCCACCACAGCATCGCTCAGCGCCACCACAGCATCGCTCAGCGCCACCACAGCATCGCTCAGCGCCACCACAGCATCGCTCAGCGCCACCACAGCATCGCTCAGCGCCGCCACAGCATCGCTCAGCGCCGCCACAGCATCGCTCACCGCCGCCACAGCATCACTCAGGGACGCCACAGCATCACTCAGGGCCGCCACAGCATCACTCAGGGCCGCCACAGCATCACTCAGGGCCGCCACAGCATCACTCAGCGCCAAGACAATATCACTCAGCACCACCAC
Source organism: Calotriton arnoldi (assembly GCA_963921515.1). Classification (NCBI taxonomy): domain Eukaryota; kingdom Metazoa; phylum Chordata; class Amphibia; order Caudata; family Salamandridae; genus Calotriton; species Calotriton arnoldi. Next base: position 2,640,078 of record CAWUFW010001440.1, read on the forward strand.
AGCATCACTCAGCACCACCACAGCATCACTCAGCACCACCACAGCATCACTCAGCACCACAGCAGTATCACTCAGCAACACCTGAGTATTCATTCAGCATCACCTCAGCATCGTCTCCGCAACAGTCACCACCACCACCACTACCACCTCAGCATCACTCAGCACCACCTCAGCCTGCTCTCGGAATCTGGCATCGGTTGATTCTCCCCTAGCGTCTGGCCGCTGCTAGTGTTGTAATACAGGTACTAGTTCCCAACCTTCACCTTCCGATTGTTTATGCCCCTCAAAAAAAAAAAAGCTTTAACAAACAACCATTGCAATAGGCAGAAACAAGTTGCCAGCATTGCAAGAACAAAAGAAAACTGAGGACATTTTTATTGTAAATACTTTTTTTAATATGGTCGTTCAGTTTTACATAATGCCTTCTTGGTCATATATAAAGTAACAAAAATGCTTCTGACACTTTTTTATTATAACTTTTCAGCATGCCGCACAGCAGCCACACTTCTCTACAGGACAGCTTGAAGACATTGGCAAAGTTAATAGCTCTGGCTAAACACTTATAAGGCCCCAAAGGCGAGACCTATTGGCTATACCAATGCTTGTTTGAGTCTGCAGTGCACTGTCCGAGTCTTCCTTCTTGCTGTTCAGCAATTGAAAATGAAATAATTAACATACGACTACAAACCCCAACATGCAAAAGGGTTTTCGTAGTTGCAAACCCACTCGTAACAGTGCGTTCAATGGCAGCGCAATGAGCAATCAACGGGGAACATATAGTTCATATCTCGGGCCACCAGATCTCTTGCGCTGTGTACGTTGAACAAGTGAAGGATCGAATCCAGGTGCTTTTATTTAAATGGATTTATCTGTGGTCACTTAGTTCCCAGCAACTGGTTATGTGTGGGTGTTTTCTTTGGCGCTGCGATGGTGTATTCTTTGGCGCTCTATGACCGGGTGTTGGGCTCTAGTGCTGCTTTTCACATCCTGTTTCTGTTCATATCTCCAGCATGTTTCACCCCAGCTGCAGGGACCAGTGGCTCATTCCCTTTTATGCCACACACAGTCATGTCCCAGCGAGCGATGAGTACTTTGTTCTTTTTGTCTACAGTATTGCCCATTTCTTGCTCCTCAGCATTCAGATGAAGCAGTAGTCCTGCCCTGCAACTTTGGAACTGCCAGCGCAAATTTCATGTGCATTCCTTAAAATATGTACTAATAATTGTGGATGATAATTCAACAGCATCTAGAAGATTGTATAAAAATAATATTCGGGAAAATTTTGCATCTGAGGCTTTCTCCAAATTTTGTAAAGAGATTTATTTTTGAAAAAGTTACACAGACAATGTTCAAAAGAAAAATTACGCTTATATTCAAGAAAAAGGGTTTTGGCCCAGCCTCCTCCTCATGCAGGTTCAGCCTGGAAAACCCCATGTTTTAGGAAGAAAGCGGTAACTGTTTTTAGGTCGAGCCTAGCGGCAGCGCGCATGCACTGCTCGCTCTGCGAGGCACGCTGAGTTAGGGTATGCACTGGAAGCCCCACCCACACTCCACCCATATTTATCATTGGCTTGTGTCATTGTCCTTCGTAAATGCTGGCTTCTGATTGGTAAATAAGCTTGTTAATCCCTCCTTGGTACCGCCTTGTCTGCATTTGTTACCACCCATAACGACTGGACCTTTTACTTGGCTTGTTACACGGTCTTCCTTATAAGTGGGTGAGCACGATTTAGTTTATTGACTAATGGGGACAATGGCGGCAGCTTTTTATTCTATTTGCAGCGTGCCCACACATGACAATGGCGGACGCTTTTTGTTCTATTTGCAGCGTGCCCACGCATGACAATGGCGGCCGCTTTTTGTTCTATTTGCAGCGTGCCCATACATGACAATGGCGGCTGCTTTTTGTTCTATTTGCAGCGTGCCCACGCATGACGGGCGCGGCCGCTTTCGTATTAAGCGCTATGCCGCTCTAACTTTAAAAGTGTCTGCCCCCAACCTCCGCTTTTTTTTACCTTTCTTTATTTTTAACTTGCATGCTAAACGCAGCGCCCGCTTTAGGGACACCACACTCAGTTTAATTTTTTTTTTTTTAAACTTTACTGGTGATTGCGGCGCCCGCTTCAGGGACACCGCGCTGTTTCTCTTTTCTTTATTTAACTTTACTGGTGAACGCGGCGCCCACTTCAGGGACACCGCGCTCTGTTTATTATTATTTTTTTATTGAAATGGTGTGCGCGGCGCCCGCTTAACGGACACCACGCTCTGCAATGCAATAGGTCTCGCTTTTGGCGAAGTTTGACCTATTGGTATTATAAATGGCAATGCCTTTTAAAATAAAAGGCATTGCCATTTACAATTCCAATCGCTCAAAATCTCGCAATTGAGAGACCTATTGCATTATAAATGCTTGTTTTGTAGGCGTACCGGAAGTATTTAGATTGCCTCAAATTTAACTAAATCAAGACACATTCTATGTACAATAAAGGTGAGTGTAAACCAGCAGTTTAAGAAGTGTAATTATCTTTGTCAGCCAGATGCTAAGTTCCTGAAGTGTCCCTCTAGTTGCGTACAAGGAAGCCTGAGTGTTCTCTATGACTTGGGATCTGTTGTAGATCCACCCAGAAGCGACCAGTAGGACTTACTCACTTCTAGCAACAGTGCAGGAGCTTGGCTCACAAGTCATTTATAAGGAATATGGAGGGTGAATATTTCTACTTGAGGGTCCAAAGCTGTGGCCGCCACCCCTTGCACGGTACCAGGACCTCAGAGTATTACTGAGTTCATGGAGAAGTATTTTCAGTCCAGCATGAGATGGGTTGCAAGGGATGAGTTGTAAGTAACTGCAGGGTCCACCCAGATCGAGCTACCACGAGCAGAGAGGGGTACTCCATCCCCAAGCAAACAAAGTGTGGGGTCCACTCTACGTAGCCTACAGTCTACTCGTGACATCTGCCCGGAAGTGATGATCTAGGAACACATAGAGGTCATAAGAAGTGCTTCTGAGGTTCACCTGGAAGTGAGTTAAAAGAAATGTAGTTAATCGTTTCTGTAGAAAAAAAAAAAAGCCAAAGGGATTTGAGGTGGGGTTTTACTAGCTGGACCACCCATCAAAGGTATGAAATAGATCAAAGAGAAGAGGAATGTATAGAATGGGTAGGGTTAAGTAGTTACATTTTACACAGTGTGCGATTCCAAGATCTAGAACCCTGTCCTCTCGCAGATCTGACACCTCTGTGTCTGGAAGGAGGTGGAAACCCCAGTCTTCAAGGAGCAGCTCGTGCACACACTGTCAGACTTACTGCGTCCACAGGGCTCTTGAGAAGTAACCCCCGAGACGTGTAAGTAAGCCCCCACAATAGATCACTTCCCTCCTTCCCCACCATCACACCCCACACCCTATTTGCTTTATTGCCAGGGGCCACATGTACAAATTTGGTGCCGGTCACAGACGGGCTGATTCGCAGAATTGTCCCGTTTGTGTACGCAAAAAGGCTTTTTGGGATGTAGAAAGCCCTATTTGCAATTCAGTAACCTATTATTGATTCGCACCTTGGGTTTGCGATTCAGTATTAGGAAGGGGCGTGTTTAGGGTGAATCGCAGTGGTGTGTGTGAATGCTTTGCGACCGAAATGCGGTCATAAAACATTCGCAATATAAAGCAAATTTTAAATTGGTGGAAACCCATTCGTTCACAAAGGGGAAGGGGTCCTCCCCATACCTTTGTGAATGCTTGCAAAAGCTTATTTAAGAGCAGGCAGTCAAATGATAACATGATGCAAGCCGTGTCCGCAGAATGAGCTCCCCCGGTTCTCCGCGGCCTGTGCCTATGCTGGATCAGTTACATGATGACCTCATGACGCAAGCCGTGTCCGCAGGCTGAGCCTACCTGGTTCTCCGCGGCCTGTGCCTATGCTGTATCAGTTGCATGATGACATCATGACGCAAGCAGTTTACGCTGGCTGAGCCTACCTGGTTCTCAGTGGCCTGACCCTATGCTGTATCAGTTACATGATGACCTCATGACGCAAGCCGTGTCCGCAGGCTGAGCTCCCCCGGTTCTCCGCGGCCTGTGCCTATGCTGTATCAGTTACATGATGACCTCATGACGCAAGCCGTGTCCGCAGGCTGAGCTCCCCCGGTTCTCTTCGGCCTGTGCCTATGCTGGATCAGTTACATGATGACCTCATGACGCAAGCCGTGTCCGCAGGCTGAGCCTACCTGGTTCTCAGTGGCCTGTGCCTATGCTGTATCAGTTGCATGATGACATCATGACGCAAGCAGTTTACGCTGGCTGAGCCTACCTGGTTCTCAGTGGCCTGACCCTATGCTGTATCAGTTGCATGATGACATCATGACGCAAGCAGTTTACGCTGGCTGAGCCTACCTGGTTCTCACTGGCCTGACCCTATGCTGTATCAGTTGCATGATGACATCATGACGCAAGCAGTTTACGCTGGCTGAGCCTACCTGGTTCTCACTGGCCTGACCCTATGCTGTATCAGTTGCATGATGACATCATGACGCAAGCAGTTTACGCTGGCTGAGCCTACCTGGTTCTCCGCGGCCTGTGCCTATGCTGTATCAGTTGCATGATGACATCATGACGCAAGCAGTTTACGCTGGCTGAGCCTACCTGGTTCTCAGTGGCCTGACCCTATGCTGTATCAGTTACATGATGACCTCATGACGCAAGCCGTGTCCGCAGGCTGAGCTCCCCCGGTTCTCCGCGGCCTGTGCCTATGCTGGATCAGTTACATGATGACCTCATGACGCAAGCAGTTTACGCTGGCTGAGCCTACCTGGTTCTCAGTGGCCTGACCCTATGCTGGATCAGTTACATGATGACCTCATGATGCAAGCAGTTTATGATGGCTGAGCCTACCTGGTTCTCAGTGGCCTGACCCTTGCTGTATCAGTTGCATGATGACATCATGACGCAAGCAGTTTACGCTGGCTGAGCCTACCTGGTTCTCAGTGGCCTGACCCTATGCTGTATCAGTTACATGATGACCTCATGACGCAAGCCGTGTCCGCAGGCTGAGCTCCCCCGGTTCTCCGCGGCCTGTGCCTATGCTGGATCAGTTACATGATGACATCATGACGCAAGCCGTGTCTGCAGGCTGAGCCTACCTGGTTCTCAGTGGCCTGTGCCTATGCTGGATCAGTTACATGATGACCTCATGACGCAAGCCGTGTCTGCAGGCTGAGCCTACCTGGTTCTCAGTGGCCTGTGCCTATGCTGGATCAGTTACATGATGACCTCATGACGCAAGCAGTGTCCGCTGCCTGAGCCCCCCACCCAGCCCTGCCTTCCCCTCCTGCTGTATTGATCCCTACCACGCACTGAGGGCCGGATCTATAAATCACTGTCAGTGTGACGTGCGCCTCGGAGGGGATTGAGTGTTGGACGGTTCTGATGACCTCTTTACAGGGGTTGATTGCTGTATCTTTGCGAACGCAGTTTCATCGCTTCCTCTGTGGGTCATTTATTTATGGAAAGTATCGAACGGGGGCACAGGGCTGGCCTAGAACGTGGATAGCTTGTATCTGTGCGCAGCCTTTCCTGCTCTCTCTCTGCCCCTCTCGCTGGCCCTCTCGCTCTATCGCTTCTTTTGTCCTTCCCCTCTCTTTCTCGGTTTCACTCTCCCTCAGTTCCCTCTTACTATCTTTTTTCTTCCCTCTCAGTCTTCACCTCTGCCTCGCATCCTGTATTCACTCGCACTCTTCCTGGTATGTTCCTCTCTTCGTTCATTCTTCCTTTTTTGTCTCCATCTCTTTAGCTCTCTTCTCACCTTCACTTTCTATTTCTTTCCCACCTCTCCCTTTTACATTCTCCCTCACTCGATCTTCCCCCTTCTCTTTCCCTTTCTCTCACCCATCTCTTGTGCGCCCTACCCCCCACAACACAGCACTCTGCCATGCTTCCTCTTACTGTAGGTCTTCAGGCTTCTCTCTCACTGGCTTCGGTTCTTCCTTCCTTCTCTGCACCCTGCTTGCCTGTCTTCTCATTGGGTAAGATTGCACCGGCTGCCATACCCCAGCAATTATGGAAAAATCTGTTTTTATATGTAAAACGGAATATCCTCACAAAATTACATTGAGTGGCAAAATAAAACCTAAAACTGCCATTAGTTTGCCTTTCTGCCCCTGTGAGCTTAACCCTCTCCCTCATTCTGCCCGCCCCCCCTCCCCTGTTGCATCGAGGGCATACCTGCTGACCTGCTGTTCAATTCTGCAGGATCCGCCCACCTTCGCTTCTCTCACCTGATCGATCCATCCTCCTGCACCATCCTGGATCAACTGGTCTTCCAGTGCCTACTGGTGCACCAACCTCATCACCCTTCGAATAAACAACCAAAACTAACCAGCACTGTAGGGCAGCCAAACTATTGGGTGCCGTCCATACGACCACTGGCCCATGTCTACACTGCACTCTGCTGGAGCCCAGACCAGTGGGCACGGTGCATGTAACCACTGACCCATGTCTACACTGCACTCTACTGGAGCCCAGACCAGTGGGCACGGTGCATGTAACCACTGACCCATGTCTACACTGCACTCTACTGGAGCCCAGACCAGTGGGCACGGTGCATGTAACCACTGACCCATGTCTACACTGCACTCTACTGGAGCCCAGACCAGTGGGCACGGTGCATGTAACCACTGACCCATGTCTACACAGCACTCTACTGGAGCCCACACCAGTGGGCACGGTGCATGTAACCACTGACCCATGTCTACAGTGCAGTCTACTGGAGCCCAGACCAGTGGGCACGGTGCATGTAACCACTGACCCATGTCTACACTGCACTCTACTGGAGCCCACACCAGTGGGCACGGTGCATGTAACCACTGACCCATGTCTACACTGCACTCTACTGGAGCCCAGACCAGTGGGCACGGTGCATGTAACCACTGACCCATGTCTACACTGCACTCTACTGGAGCCCACACCAGTGGGCATGGTGCATGTAACCACTGACCCATGTCTACACTGCACTCTACTGGAGCCCAGACCAGTGGGCACGGTGCATGTAACCACTGACCCATGTCTACACTGCACTCTACTGGAGCCCACACCAGTGGGCAGGGTGCATGTAACCACTGACCCATGTCTACACTGCACTCTTCTGGAGCCCAGACCAGTAGGCACCATCAGCTCAACCACTGGCCCATGTCTACACAGCACTCTACTGGAGCCCAGACCAGTGGGCACGGTGCATGTAACCACTGACCCATGTCTACACTGCACTCTACTGGAGCCCACACCAGTGGGCAGGGTGCATGTAACCACTGACCCATGTCTACACTGCACTCTACTGGAGCCCAGACCAGTAGGCACCATCAGCTCAACCACTGGCCCATGTCTACACAGCACTCTACTGGAGCCCAGACCAGTGGGCACGGTGCATGTAACCACTGACCCATGTCTACAGTGCAGTCTACTGGAGCCTGGCCCATGTCTACAGTGCACTCTACTGGAGCCCAGACCAGTGGGCACAGTGCATGTAACCACTGACCCATGTCTACACTGCACTCTACTGGAGCCCAGACCAGTAGGCACCATCAGCTCAACCACTGGCCCATGTCTACACAGCACTCTACTGGAGCCCAGACCAGTGGGCACGGTGCATGTAACCACTGACCCATGTCTACACTGCACTCTACTGGAGCCCAGACCAGTAGGCACCATCAGCCCTACCACTGGCCCATGTCTACACAGCACTCTACTGGAGCCCAGACCAGTGGGCACGGTGCATGTAACCACTGACTCATGTCTACAGTGCAGTCTACTGGAGCCAGTCTAGTGGACACCATCCTTGCAAACACTGACCCACGTCTATGTTTGTGAAATGGGGGTGCGCAGGACATAAAGTATCTACACTGCACTCTACTGGAGCCCACACCAGTGGGCACGGTGCATGTAACCACTGGCCCATGTCTACACTGCACTCTACTGGAGCCCACACCAGTGGGCACGGTGCATGTAACCACTGACCCATGTCTACACTGCACTCTACTGGAGCCCACACCAGTGGGCACGGTGCATGTAACCACTGACCCATGTGTACACTGCACTCTACTGGAGCCCAGACCAGTAGGCACCATCAGCTCAACCACTGGCCCATGTCTACACAGCACTCTACTGGAGCCCAGACCAGTGGGCACGGTGCATGTAACCACTGACCCATGTCTACAGTGCAGTCTACTGGAGCCAGTCTAGTGGACACCATCCTTGCAAACACTGACCCACGTCTATGTTTGTGAAATGGGGGTGCGCAGGACATAAAGTATCTACACTGCACTCTACTGGAGCCCACACCAGTGGGCACGGTGCATGTAACCACTGGCCCATGTCTACACTGCACTCTACTGGAGCCTACACCAGTGGGCACGGTGCATGTAACCACTGACCCATGTCTACACTGCACTCTACTGGAGTCCAGACCAGTGGGCACGGTGCATGTAACCACTGACCCATGTCTACACTGCACTCTACTGGAGCCCAGACCAGTAGGCACCATCAGCTCAACCACTGGCCCGTGTCTACACGGCACTCTACTGGAGCCCAGACCAGTGGGCACAGTGCATGTAACCACTGACCCATGTCTACAGTGCAGTCTACTGGAGCTAGTCTAGTGGACACCATCCTTGCAAACACTGACCCATGTCTGTTTGTGAAATGGGGGTGCGCAGGACATAAAGTATCTACACTGCACTCTACTGGAGCCAGACCAGTGGGCACCATCCGTACAACCACCAACCCATGTCTGGGTGTTATCCATGCAAATACTGTCCCATTTCTACACTGCACTACACTGGAGCCAAGACCAGAGGGTTCTATCCTTGGAACCACTGACCCATGTCTACACTGCACTCTACTGGAGCCCAGACCAGTGGGCACCATTCACCCAACCACTGGCCCATGTGTACACTGCACTCTACTGGAGCCAGACCAGTGGGCACTATCCTTGCAGCCACTGACCTACGTCTACACTGCACTCTACTGGGGCCCAGAACACTGGACACCATCCTTGCAGCCACTGACCCACGTCTACAGTGCACTCTACTGAAGCCAGACCAGTAGACACCATCCTTGCAGCCACTGACCCATGTCTACAGTGCACTATACTGGAGCCATACTAATGGACACCATGCTTGCAGCCATTGACCCATGACTACACTGCACTCTACTGGAGCCAGACCAGTGGGCACCATCCTTGCAGCCACTGATCCATGTCTACACTGCACTCTACTAGAGCCCAGACCACTGGGCACCATCCTTGCAGCCACTGACCCATGTCTACACTGCACTCTACTGGAGCCCAGACCAGTCGGCACCATTCTTGCAACCACTGACCCATATCTACACAGCACTCTACTGGAGTCAGGCCAGTGGGCACCATCCTTGCAGCCACTGTCCCACATCTACACTGCACTCTACTGGAGCCCTGACCAGTAGGCACCATCCACCCAACCACCGACCCACATCTACACTGCGCTCTACTGGAGCCCTGACCAGTAGGCACCATCCACCCAACCACCGACCCACGTCTACACTGTGCTCTAGTGGAGCCAGACCATTAGGCACCATCCACCCAACCACTGACCCATGTCTACACTGCACTCTGCTCGAGCCAAACTATTGGACTCCATCTTTTCAACCACTGACCCATGTCTACACTGCACTATACTGGAGCCAGACCAGTAGACCCCATCCTTGCAGCCACTGACCCATATCTACACTGCACTCTACTGGAGCCAGACCAGTGGGCACCATCCGTACAACCACCAACCCATGTCTGAGTGTTATCCATGCAAATACCGTCCCATTTCTACACTGCACTCCACTGGAGCCAAGACCAGAGGGTACTATCCTTGGAACCACTGACCCATGTCTACACTGCACTCTACTGGAGCCCAGACCAGTGGGCACCATTCACCCAACCACTGGCCCATGTCTACACTGCACTCTACTGGAGCCAGACCAGTGGGCACTATCCTTGCAGCCACTGACCTACGTCTACGCTGCACTCTACTGGGGCCCAGAACACTGGGCACCATCCTTGCAGCCACTGACCCATGTCTACATTGCACTATACTGGAGCCATACTAATGGACACCATGCTTGCAGCCATTGACCCATGTCTACACTGCACTCTACTGGAGCCAGACCAGTAGACACCATCCTGCCAACCACTGACCCATGTCTACAATGCACTCTACTGGAGCCAGACCAGTGGACACCATCCTAGCAACCACTGACCCATGTCTACAGTGCACTCTACTGGAGCCCAGACCAGTGGGCACCATTATTGCAACCTCTGACCCATGTCTACACTGCACTCTACTGGAGCCAGACCGTTGGGCACCATCCTTGCAGCCACTGACCCTTGTCTACACTGCACTCTACTGGAGACAGACAAGTGGACACCATCCTTGCAGCCACTGACCCATGTCTACACTGCACTCTACTGGAGCCAGACCAGTGGGCACCATCCTTGCAGCCACTGACCCAAGTCTACACTGCACTCTACCGGAGCCCAGACCAGTGGGCACCATCCTTGCAACCACTGACCCGTGTCTACACTGCACTCTACTGGAGGCAGACCAGTGGACACCATCCTTGCAGCCACTGACCCATGTCTACAGTGCAGTCTACTTGAGCCAGTTTAATGGACACCATCCTTGCAGCCACTGACCCACGTCTACACTGCGCTCTTCTGGAGCCAGACCAGTGGGCACCATCCACCCAACCACTGACCCATGTCTACACTGCACTCTACTGGAGCCTGACCCATGTCTATTTCTATTTTATATACTTATAGAGCGCCCGAATCACCTCATCAGGGTATCTCCGCGCTAGGACCGCCATAATAAACCAAGGAGGGACAATCAGAACAGTGAGGTTTTCAGCAACTTTCTGAATGCCAGACAGTCCGTGCATTGACGCAAGTTATTGGGGAGTTCATTCCAGTAGTGTGGGGCCAGATGGTAAAAGGCTTTGCCACCTAAGCAGGTTTTTTTAAAGCGCGGAACTTGGAGCAGTGCTTTAGCTCCAGAGCGAAGGGGTCTGGAAGGAACGTAGCTAACAAATTTGTCGTTTAGGTAGCTGGGGCCTACGTTGTTTAATGCTTTGTATGCAATACAACAGATCTTAAATTTGATCCTCTTCCGTACTGGTAACCAGTGCAGTTTTTGAAGAAGAGGGAGCGATGCGGTTCTAGGGGGGGCATTGGTCACCAGGCGGGCTGCGGTGTTCTGGACCACCTGCAGTTTGTTTATGGAGCTTTCATTGGCTGAGATCAGCAGAGCGTTACAATAGTCCAGACGGCTTAGGACTAATGCCTGAATCCAGGTTTTCCGTGTCGATAGTGGCAGGAAAGGGAAAACTCTTCTGAGTAGGCTAAGGCTATGGAAACATGCTCCAGCAGTGGAGGTGGTATGGTCTCCCAATGTGAGTTTGTGGTCTAATCGAACTCCAAGGTTTTTTACCACCTGTTGAGGACATGGGGTAGGACCTAGTTCCTCTGGCCACCAGCTAGGAGACCACTTCACTGTAGCTTCACCAAACAGCATAATCTCTGACTTAGATGCATTGAGCTGGAGAAAATTTTCTTTCATCCATTCCGCGATGGCCTTTATACCCTCTGCAAAGGTGGTCTGAATGTTGGAATTGGTTTTGTCAAAGGAGAGGAGCAGTTGGGTGTCATCAGCGTAGGATATAGGGATAAATCCCAAATTCCTCAATAGTCTCGCCAAGGGAGTAACATAAATGTTAAACAAGGTAGGGCTCAAACATGAGCCCTGTGGTACTCACTTGGTCACCCTGGTGGTCTGTGAGTGAAATGGACCTAGGTTAATGGTCTGAGTTCTGTCAGACAGAAAGTTGGTCATCCACTTCAAGGCATTCCCTTTAAGGCCTATGTCTCTTAGTCTCCTAAGTAGAGTCTGGTGGGAGATGGTATCGAATGCTGCGGATAGGTCAAGCAGCACCAAGAGTACTGCTTGACCGTTATCCAACAGCATCCTGATGTTGTCAGTGACTGCCACCAACGCAGACTCTGTACTATATCTGGGACAGAATCCAGATTGAGAGGGATCCAAGCAGTTCGAGGATTCAGCGAAATCAGATAAGTGTTTATTAATGTGTTTTTCCAAGATTTTGCTATGTAAGGGAAGTAGGGAAATGGGGCGGTAGTTGGTTACGTCTTCCGTGGGGATTTTAGAATTTTTTCTAATTGGGAGAATCTGTGCAGCTTTCCAATCCAGTGGGAGAATGCCTTCCTTCATGGAGCTGTTTAGGATAGAGCAGATGGGGCCGGCTAGTTGTTTAGATAGTGTGGCGGCTATTTTAGCAGGAATGAGATCCAGTGGGGACCCTGATTTGGCGCTGCTTAATAAAGCTTCAGTCTCCTCTGTAGTAAGTAACGGGAAGTTCTCCAGCATGTGAGAAATGGCAGTGGCCGGTGGGAGATCAAACTTAGGGTCAGTCTGAGGGCCCTTAGTCGAGGTGATTTTATTATAAATCATATCAATTTTCTGGGTTAGATGGCTTGCTATATTGTCGCACAGCGTTTGAGATGGGGCGGAATCAATGTCGCAGGCCTTGGGGTTGGTGAATGTTTTCTACACTGCACTCTACTGGAGCCAGACCACCGGACACCATCCTTGCAGCCACTGACCCATGTCTACACATCACTCTATGATGCCAGACCAGTAGGCACCATCCTTTAAGCCACTGACCCATGTCTACACTGCACTCTACTGGAGCCAGACTAGTGGACACCATCCTTGCAACCACTGACCCATGTCTACACTGCACTCTACTGGAGCCAGACCAGTGGACACCATCCAGCCAACCACTGACCAATGTCTGCACTGCACTCTACTGGAGCCAGACCAGTGGACACCATCCTTGCAACCACTGACCCATGTCTACACTGCACTCTACTGGAGCCTGACCCATGTCTACACTGCGCTCTACTGGAGCCCAGACCAGTAGGCACCATCCTTGCAGCGACTGACCCATGTCTACACTGCACTCTACTGGAGCCAGACCAGTGGACACCATCCAGCCAACCACTGACCAATGCCTGCACTGCACCCTATTGGAGCCAGACCAGTGGACACCATCCTTGGAACCACTGACCCCTGTCTACATGGCACTCTAGTGGAGCAAGACCAGTGGGCACCATCCACCCAACCACCGACCCATGTCTTGGTGCCATCCATGCAAATACCGTCCCATTTCTACACTGCACTCCACTGGAGTCAAGACTAGAGGGTACTATCCTTGGAACTACTGACCCATGTCTACACTGCCCTCTACTGGAGCCAGACGAGTAGGCGCCGTCCTTGCAACCAGTGTCCCACGTCTATACTGCCCTCTACTGGAGCCAGACCAGTAGGCGCTGTCCTTGCAGCCACTGACCCATGTCTACACTGCACTCTACTGGAGCCAGACCAGTGGACACCATCTTTGTAGCCACTGACCCATGTCTACACTGCACTCTACTGGAGCCCAGACGAGTAGGCGCCATCCTTGCAACCACCGACCCATGTCTACACTGCACTCTACTGGAGCCCAAACCAGTGGACACCATCCACCCAACCACTGACCCACGTCTACACTGCACTCTATTGGAGCCAGACCAGTGAACACCATCCTTGGAACCACTGACCCCTGTCTACACGGTACTCTACTGGAGCCAGACCAGTGGGCACCATCCTTACAACCACCAACCCATGTCTTGGTGCCATCCATGCAAATACCGTCCCATTTCTACAATGCACTCCACTGGAGCCAAGACCAGAGGGTACTATCCTTGGAACCACTGACCCATGTCTACACTGCCCTCTACTGGAGCCAGACGAGTAGGCGCCATCCTTGTAACCAGTGTCCCACGTCTACACTGCCCTCTACTGGAGCCAGACCAGTAGGCGCCGTCCTTGCAGCCACTGACCCATGTCTACACTGCACTCTACTGGAGCCAGACCAGTGGACACCATCCTTGCAGCCACAGACCCATGTCTACACTGCACTCTACTGGAGCCCAGACGAGTAGGCACCATCCTTGCAACCACCGACCCATGCCTACACTGCACTCTACTGGAGCCCAAACCAGTGGACACCATCCACCCAACCACTGACCCACTTCTACACTGCACTCTATTGGAGCCAGACCAGTGGACACCAACTTTGGAACCACTGACCCCTGTCTACACGGCACTCTACTGGAGCCAGACCAGTGGGCACCATCCTTACAACCACCAACCCATGTCTTGGTGCCATCCATGCAAATACCGTCCCATTTCTACAATGCACTCCACTGGAGCCAAGACCAGAGGGTACTATCCTTGGAACCACTGACCCATGTCTACACTGCCCTCTACTGGAGCCAGATGAGTAGGCGCCATCCTTGCTACCACCGACCCATGTCTGCACTGCTCTCTCTTCTCCCCTTCCTCCTCACCTCTTGTATGATGTCATGTCCGCTCCCAGATCGAACTTGTGCCCTCCTTATAACATCAACGTGTTTTGAAAGAGCCACTCGCTGCTGGAGTAGTGTTCACAATAGACTCTAATGTAGTGTTAATCATCATGTACATTTGTGTAGCTGTTCGCCTTCTTGGCAGATTTGCTAAATTCTCTCCTTCGATGGTCGTTTACACTACTTCTTTTGATAAAATAATGTAAATGTGTCCGAAAAGTCTTTCTTTTGTAGTCTTTGCTTTGTGTGCCCTTACTTACTTTCTGTCCATGTGGGGCGGTTCTTTCTCCTTTGCAGCTAGTTCATGTTTTTGCCTCTTCCCAATCCCTTCTTCTAGTTCCTCCCTTCTTTCTCATTCTTGCGCCTTGTTTGCCACATTCTCTGAGTTGTCTGGAGAGTCACAGCTTTAACTACATGCCCTCCTCCAGAAGCACGCCCTTGTCCCCTCTTCCCTTACTTCACTCCCTAGCCTCTAATCCTCTGACGTGTGCACCACACCTGGGGCCAGATGTATCAACCTTAGGAATTGCGGTTTCCAAATTCCAATTCTTACCTACTTGCAGATTGGAAAACGCAATTCCGAATGTATGACAGTTTTTTAAATAGCGATTCCTAGTTGGTCGCAAATCCACCTACTTCATGAATATTAATGAGGTAAGTAGCAATTTGCAACCCACTAGGAATCGCAGCCATCACAGGGATGGACTTCAAAAAAAAAAAAATGAATTTTTTTAAGAGTACCTGCTCGTATAAAATATTTTGTATAACATTTTCAAAGGAGAAAGAGTCCCCCTAAACGCCCCTTCCAAATAACGAATCCATACTTGGTCGCAAACACAAATTGTGATTCAGTAACAAGTTTACCAAATCACAGTTTACCTTTTGTACATTGAAATGTGCTTTTCTGCAGTCACAAATGGCTCGATTCTGTGGATCAGGCCGCTTGTGACCTCAAAAAGCTTTGTAACTGTGACCCATACTCACCTGCCCCCACTCCACTGCGTATCCTCACTTTGCCCACCACTATATGTCCTCCGTTTACAGGTGGGTATTGCACGAGTTCCCTCTACTGGCCTCTCTAACGCTACTTTTTCAACCTGCTGCCTTCCTAAGGGACCACAGGGGGCGCAGGACTACAGGCGATGCCAAGCTCCTCCACCCCGTGCGTTCTTGTGTCCCAGTGTCCCGCTCGGCCCTCCGATTCATATTACTCACTCCTCTTCTCCCAGCTTTCTCCTCGCTGGCCGCAGTTCCTCATGGTTTACAAAAACAAAAAACCTTTAAAAGTCGATATAAAAACTAAAGTGGTGACAAATTTGTGTCATGGCTTTGGCTAACATGAGCAATCCAGAAAGAGTGTCGACAAAGTTTATTTTTCCACTTATTACAATTTACCATAATTTAAGCCTAAAAGCAAAGAGTTACTACTACTTGAAGCCGAGCCCTGTCCGACTTAACACATCCCTTTCCTGAACGATTACATCACCCCAAACTCTAACCTGAACCTAACCGTAATCTAAACTCTGAACCCAACCCCACCGCCTAATCTAACCATAACTCAACCTGAACAAACCTTATCATAAACCTACCCCTGAACGCATCCTAAAACTAACTCGGCCCCTGACCTAACCCGCCCCTCACCCCTCACCTACCCCTCAACCTAACCTTATCATAAACCTACCCCTGAACGCATCCTAAAACTAACTCGGCCCCTGACCTAACCTAACCCGCCCCTCACCTACCCCTCAACCTAACCTAATCATAACCCTACCCCTGTACCTCACCTAAAACTAACCCCATCCTGAAACGTAATCCTAATCCAATCCATGAACCTAGTCTAACCCCTGAACTTAACATAACCCAAACTCAAACCCTGATCCTAATCCATCACTTACCCGTCCCCTGCACCACAGGTAACCCTAGCCCAACCCCTGAACCGATCCTATCCTTAACCCAAACCCTGAATCTAACAAGAATCCAATCCCTGAACATACCTTACTCTAATCAAACCTCTGAACCGAACGCTGACCCAGCCTCTGGATCTAACCTAACTTTAAACCAAACCCTGAACCTAACCTAATCATAACCCTACCCCTGAAGCTAACCTGAAACAAACTCAGACCCTGAACCTAACCAGAATCCAACCCCTGAACCTAACCTAACCATAACCCTACCCCTAAAGCTAACCTGAAACAAACTCAGACCCTGAACCTAACCAGAATCCAACCCCTGAACCTAACCTAAAACGAACCCAGCACCCAAATCTTACCATATCCCAACCCCTGAACCCAATCTAACCCAAACCAATCCCTCAACCTAACCTAATCATAGCCCCACCCCTGAATCTAACCTAAAATTAACCTGCCCCTGAACCTAACCTAAAACTAACTCGGCACCCAAATCTAACTTTAACCCAACCTAACCCATCCTTCAACCTAACCTAATCATAACCCTACCACTGAACCTAGCCTAACCCAAACTCTGATCCTTATCTATCCCTTACCCACCCGCTGCACCAAGCTTAATCCTAGCCCAACCCCTGAACCTAACATAACTCTAATCAAACTGTTGAACCTTACCCTAACCCAGCCTAAGAATCTAACCTAACATTAAACCAAACCCTATGCCTATATAACCCAGCCTCTGAATCTAACCTAACCTTAAACCAAGCCTGTAAGAGAGGCCACAGGTAGGGACGGCCTGTAGGAGAGGCCACGGGTAGGCACGGCCTGCAAAAGAGGCCACGGGTAGGCACGGCCTGCAGGAGAGGCCACGGGTAGGCACGGCCTGCAGGAGAGGCCACGGGTAGGCACGGCCTGCAGGAGAGGCCACGGGTAGGCACGGCCTGCAGGAGAGGCCACGGGTAGGCACGGCCTGCAGGAGAGGCCACGGGTAGGCACGGCCTGCAGGAGGCCACGGGTGGCACGGCCTGCAGGAGAGGCCACGGGTGGACACGGCCTGCAGGAGAGGCCACGGGTGGGCACGGCCTGCAGGAGAGGCCACGGGTGGGCACGGCCTGCAGGAGAGGCCACGGGTGGGCACGGCCTGCAGGAGAGGCCACGGGTGGGGACGGCCTGCAGGAGAGGCCACGGGTAGGCACAGCCTGTAGGAGAGGCCATGGGTAGGCACGGCCTGTAGGAGAGGCCACGGGTAGGCACGGCCTGTAGGAGAGGCCACGGGTAGGCAAGGCCTGTAGGAGAGGCCACGGGTAGGCAAAGCCAGTAGGAGAAGCCACGGGCAGGCACAGCTTGTAGGAGAGGCCACAGGCTGGCACAGCTTGTAGGAGGGGCCACGGGTAGTCATAGCCTGTAGGAGGGTCCACGGGTAGTCATAGCCTGTATGAGGGTCCACGGGTAGTCATAGCCTGCAGGAGAGGCCGGGGTAGGCACAGCCTGTAGGAGAGGTCACTGGTAGGCACAGCCTGTAGGAGAGGTCACTGGTAGGCACAGCCTGTAGAACAGGCCATGGGTAGGCACAGCCTGTAGAACAGGCCATGGGTAGGCACAGCCTGTAGAACAGGCCATGGGTAGGCACAGCCTGTAGGAGGGGCCATGGATAGGCACAGCCTGTAGGAGGGGCCATGGGTAGGCACAACCTGTAGGAGAGGCCGCGTTAGGCACAGCCTGTAGGAGAGGCCGGGATAGGCCACTGGTAGGCACAGCCTGTAGGAGAGGCCACGGGTAGGCTCAGCCTGTAGGAGCGGCCACGTGTAGGCTCAGCCTGTAGGAGAGGCAACGGGTAGGCTCAGCCTGTAGTAGAGGCCATGGGGAGGCTCAGCCTGTAGGAGAGATCACGGGTAGGCACAGCCTGTAGGAGAGGCCACAGGTAGGCGCAGTCTGTAGGAGAGGCCACAAGTGGGAAGACCCTATAGGAGAGGCTACAGGTCTACTCTAAATTCATTAGAAGAAACCTTTTTTTAGGTCTCGCCTAGCGTTGCTGCGCACATGCTCAGCGAGCTCGGCGAGATTTATTGCTAATGAGTACTTTTAGAAAAGGGCTTTAAGCCCCGCCCCTCATTTCCATTGGCTGGCGTCACCGTTTATGCTAAACGGTGGCCTGCCATTGGAAATGAGGGTTTTTGGTTGCCGCCCTTTGGCCTCGATCCGGACTCGGTGGCCTGCTTTGCTGCTGTCCCAAAGCACTTTCTTATCTTTATGGGGCCATATGTTTCTAATTAGAAACGCATCGCCCCATACAGCTAAGAGATCGATGCTTGTTTGCGGTCTGCTTTGGTGACTAATGAGTCACTTAGGTGCGTGTCTGCAGTCTCGGGAAACAAGGGCGGCGGAGGACGGATTCCTCGCTGACAAAAGGCCAGATAAACCAATGTCCGACAGGTAAATAAGAGCGTGAGAGATGCAGGCATATGCTCCGGGGTCTCAAAAGAATAGACGCAGCGAATGCAGAACTAAGGAACAGCATCTCTCTCTCTCTCTCTCTCTCTCTCTCTCTCTGTCTCTGTCTCTGTCTCTGTCTCTCTCTCTCTCTCTGTCTCTCTCTCTCTCTCTTTCTCTGTCTCACTAAAGTCATCCCCTTTCTCTGCCTCGGTCCCCCTTTCCCTCTCCGTGTTTCTATCTGACTGTCTTGCCCTGTCTCTCACGCCGTCGCCCTCTTTCCTCTCTCACCACACACCCCGCTCTGTCTACCCCCCTCCCCCCCCCTCTCTCTCTCGCCCCACATAGCTCAACATCACACATAGGGCAATACAACATTTGAACATCCATGAACTTAGAAAGGGGATCTTTATTTAAAACGTATGAAATAAGATTTTCTGATAAGTTCAGAAGGGACGCGTTACGCTCCAATTATACATACACTCCCTGAATGAATGAATAAATGAATGGGTGGGTTGCTGGATAGACGGGTAGAGGAATGTATGGATGAAAACCATAATGAACAGGGCGGCTGCAAGGCGATATCCACGTACAATCCACAGATCAGTGTTGGCGCTTCTTCACGAGAGGCTGCAAGGCGCTATCCACTGACAATCGACAGATCCGGACTAGCGCTTCTACATGGGCGGCTGAAAGGCGCTATACACTTCCAATCGACAGATCAATGCTAGCGCTTCTTCATCATGAAAAAACATGGACTAGAAAGGAGCTACTTTAAAGGCGCGGAGGTGTCTTTGACAGGTCGACGCTAGAGGTTCTTCGCAAGAAATAGCGCTAAGATGTGACGGGGAGTTAACCACTTACAGCCAAGAGAACAGAGATAGCGCTTGGTCACAAGAAATGGACTGGAAAGGCGCTACTTTCAAGCCGTTGAGCATTGGCTTTGGGTCGGGATAAGGTGTTAGGAGGTCGCGAGGTACTACACCCACTTACAACCTCTGACCAGAGGTAGCGGATAGAGAGGTAGCGCTAGGAACAGGACCCTGCCCGCTGACAGATCGGATCTAGCGCGTGCTCAGAAGAATCTGTACTGGAAAGGCACTACTTTCAGCTGCCAGTGGCAGGGGAGGTGGGCTTTGGAGGTAGTAGGAAGAGGCGACGTATTTATTTACTACCGACCGATCACACCTAGCGCTTTTTCGGATGATCACGAACTGTAGAGGGGTTATTTTTAAGGCGCTGTGGATGCGGGCTTCGAGAAGAGTTAAGGCGAGGCGCTGAGTTCCTCTCCAATTACAGAACTCCGACCATAGGAGGTGGTGAAGGGAGGCTGCAAGACACGGTTTATTTACATGCTGACAGATTACAGCTACTGATCGTTCATTACACTTGGATCGGAAAGGCGCTAGTTTCAAGGCGCTGGCAGGGAAAAGGGCCAACAGCATGAGATGTCAGGAGGCAGCGAGGTCCTATTCACTTACAAGTAACAGACAGAGCTAGCCTTTGTTCGCAGGCACATGGGAGGCGCTGCTTTCAAGGCGCTGGAAGTGACGAGGGCCAACAGCATGAGATGTCAGGAGGCAGCGAGGTCCTATTCACTTACAAGTAACAGACAGAGCTAGCCTTTGTTCGCAGGCACATGGGAAGCGCTGCTTTCAAGGCTCTGGCAGTGAAGAGGGCCCGCAGCATGAGATGTCAGAGGCAGAGAGGTCCTATTCACTTACAAGTAACAGACAGAGCTAGCCTTTGTTCGCACGCACATGGGAGGCGCTGCTTTCAAGGCGCTGGAAGTGAAGAGGGCCCGCAGCATGAGATGTCAGGAGGCAGAGAGGTCCTATTCACTTACAAGTGAAAGACCAGAGCTAGCGCTTGTTCGCAGGCACATGGGAGGCGCTGCTTTCAAGGCGCTGGAAGTGACGAGGGCCCGCAGCATGAGATGTCAGGAGGCAGCGAGGTCCTATTCACTTACAAGTGAAAGACCAGAGCTAGCGCTTGTTCGCAGGCACATGGGAAGCGCTGCTTTCAAGGCGCTGGAAGTGAAGAGGGCCCGCAGCATGAGATGTCAGGAGGCAGAGAGGTCCTATTCACTTACAAGTGAAAGACCAGAGCTAGGCTTTGTTCGCAGGCACATGGGAGGCGCTGCTTTCAAGGCGCTGGCAGTGAAGAGGGCCCGCAGCATGAGATGTCAGAGGCAGCGAGGTCCTATTCACTTACAAGTGAAAGACCAGAGCTAGCCTTTGTTCGCACGCACATGGAAGGCGCTGCTTTCAAGGCGCTGGAAGTGAAGAGGGCCCGCAGCATGAGATGTCAGGAGGCAGAGAGGTCCTATTCACTTACAAGTGAAAGACCAGAGCTAGGCTTTGTTCGCAGGCACATGGGAGGCGCTGCTTTCAAGGCGCTGGCAGTGAAGAGGGCCCGCAGCATGAGATGTCAGAGGCAGAGAGGTCGTATTCACTTACAAGTAACAGACAGAGCTAGCCTTTGTTCGCAGGCACATGGGAGGCGCTGCTTTCAAGGCGCTGGCAGTGAAGAGGGCCCGCAGCATGAGATGTCAGAGGCAGCGAGGTCCTATTCACTTACAAGTGAAAGACCAGAGCTAGCCTTTGTTCGCAGGCACATGGGAGGCGCTGCTTTCAAGGCGCTGGAAGTGAAGAGGGCCCGCAGCATGAGATGTCAGGAGGCAGCGAGGTCCTATTCACTTACAAGTGACAGACAGAGCTAGCCTTTGTTCGCACGCACATGGGAGGCGCTGCTTTCAAGGCGCTGGAAGTGAAGAGGGCCCGCAGCATGAGATGTCAGGAGGCAGAGAGGTCCTATTCACTTACAAGTGAAAGACCAGAGCTAGCGCTTGTTCGCAGGCACATGGGAGGCGCTGCTTTCAAGGCGCTGGAAGTGACGAGGGCCCGCAGCATGAGATGTCAGGAGGCAGCGAGGTCCTATTCACTTACAAGTGAAAGACCAGAGCTAGCGCTTGTTCGCAGGCACATGGGAAGCGCTGCTTTCAAGGCTCTGGCGGTGAAAAGGGCCAACAGCATGAGATGTCAGCAGGCAGAGAGGTCCTATTCACTTACAAGTGACAGAACAGAGGTAGCGCTTGTTCGCAGGCACATGGGAGGCGCTGCTTTCAAGGCTCTGGCGGTGAAAAGGGCCCGCAGCATGAGATGTCAGCAGGCAGAGAGGTCCTATTCACTTACAAGTAACAGACAGAGCTAGCGCTTGTTCGCAGGCACATGGGAGGCGCTGCTTTCAAGGCGCTGGCAGTGAAAAGGGCCAACAACATGAGATGTCAGGAGGCAGAGAGGTCCTATTCACTTACAAGTAACAGACAGAGCTAGCCTTTGTTCGCACGCACATGGGAGGCGCTGCTTTCAAGGCGCTGGAAGTGAAGAGGGCCCGCAGCATGAGATGTCAGGAGGCAGCGAGGTCCTATTCACTTACAAGTGAAAGACCAGAGCTAGCGCTTGTTCGCAGGCACATGGGAGGCGCTGCTTTCAAGGCTCTGGCGGTGAAAAGGGCCAACAGCATGAGATGTCAGGAGGCAGAGAGGTCCTATTCACTTACAAGTAACAGACAGAGCTAGCCTTTGTTCGCACGCACATGGGAGGCGCTGCTTTCAAGGCGCTGGAAGTGAAGAGGGCCCGCAGCATGAGATGTCAGGAGGCAGCGAGGTCCTATTCACTTACAAGTGAAAGACCAGAGCTAGCGCTTGTTCGCAGGCACATGGGAGGCGCTGCTTTCAAGGCTCTGGCGGTGAAAAGGGCCAACAGCATGAGATGTCAGGAGGCAGAGAGGTCCTATTCACTTACAAGTAACAGACCGAGCTAGCGCTTGTTCGCAGGCACGTGGGAGGCGCTGCTTTCAAGGCTCTGGCGGTGAAAAGGGCCCGCAGCATGAGATGTCAGCAGGCAGAGAGGTCCTACTCACTTACAAGCGACAGAACAGAGGTAGCGCTTATCCGCAGGCACATGGACGAGGAAGGCGCTGCTTTCAAGGGGTCGAAGGAGCGGTTTAGGAGGAGACGTTGGGAAGTGACAAAGCACAGTCCATTCACAGTCAACAGGTCAGAGCTAGTGCTTCTTGAAGAGGCAGCGAGGCACTATCGCTTCTCTGTAAGAGGCAGCGCTATGAGGCAGCAAAGCAGGAAGGTTAATTTGGCACCAATTGTGCACTCTGCAATGTATTGTATCATCATAATGCAAATGTAAATTTTCGTTTTCAATAAAATCTTGGGTTCCTCTTGCTGTTAGTAGCAGCTTAGGACGGACCCTAACAACATTCACCCAATACCCGCCTGGCTGTGCGAATGTAGGCAGTGAGTGTTTACCCCTCTCCCCAACACTTCTCTTAGCATACATGAGCACATACACATCATTATGGAAAGTGTAAAAAAAAATAAAAAAAAAAAATTACATGCAATATAAAGTGGCCCTGATTTGAACTGAATGGTTTCCAGATATGGTATGGGAAAGTCTTTCGACAACAGCGCATGAAAATATTCAAATCAATAATTGCAATCGTTACAGTTGTGGTTATTATATACATACCTATTAGACTAATATAGATCATTATCTAACGCTCTTGTAAAAATAAAGGTTCTGAGAATACTTTCATGCTTGCCGTTTTTAAGGATGATGAGGAAAGTGATGAGGATGTTTTCTATCGGATTTTGTAAAAGGAAACTTTCTTCTCGGAAAATAGGGGGTTGTAAAAACCTAATCATGTATTTTTAATTGTCACACATGTATTCCAATGCTTTACAGTATTATTTTTATATATATGACCATGAATTTATTGCCCATTTATAATCAAATACTGATTTTACTTTGCAAATGTTTAAAACATCTAGGACCTTGGAGCTGGGGAACCAGGTTCGAGTCTAGGAGTCAGTTCAACATCCTGTGATTCTGGGCAAATCCATTAATCTCCCAGGGCCTACCATAAATGAATGTGTCTTTAACTGGTGCTCGTGAAAAGTGCCAGAGTTGATGATTAATTGCCGGTGCTGAGCACCAAAAACCACCGGTTCAAATTAAAAGCAATAGTTACACATTTTAACTTTCCTCGGTTCATATTGACTTTAAAAAAAGAAAAAAAAACTTGTACGATTATTCGAAGATGTTAAGAGTGTGTGGGCATGCCAGTGGGGGATAATGTACTGCATTGCTAAACACTTATAAGGTCCCAAAGGCGAGACCTATTGGCTATGCCAATGCTTGTTTTGGAAGTCTCACAGGACTGCCTGTGCTGTGTAGATAACAGTGAGATGGAATAGTGTGGGTGGGCATAAAAACCTATTGCTGCAGAAAAACCTTTCTTTATATGAGGCAGGTCACCTTGGGGCGAGAGAGTAGCGCAACCCTTTTTGGGTGCCGTCGTCTTGTAAGGTCCAGAATAAAATGGGCCATGTGCAGTCATGCTGTGGTGCGAACCATTAACCTAATGGTGACCGCAAACCATGCAGTGCTAAAGATATTGGTAGGGAAGACATTTTATTTTGTTATTGTATTCAATATATCAGAATTCCACAAATATTTTAGTTTCTTGATTTCAACTTAAATGCTCAAGCATCATGTTACCCACCTCTTCTGACTGGCCGGTAGCTAAGGCGCATCAGACATCCATCTGTCCTCATTCTGCAAAGGGTTAGCAAGACCCCCTCACCATTGAGACGTCAATCAAATGGGATTTGTATAGCACTGCTTTTCACCCGTGAGGGTATCCAGGCGCTGAGGTTTCTGCTGCTGGGTGTAGTCAGTCGAACAGCCAGGCCTTTAGACCCCCTCTGAATTCATGTAGGGAGGGGGGTACTGGAGGTGGCTGGGGAGGCCGTTCCAGGTCTTGACGGCCAGATAGGAGAAGGATTGGCTGCCGCTTGGCAGACACTATTGAGTCTGTCAGACATCCAAGCCTGGCCTGCCCCTCTGGACTAAATGACCTGCTTCGGATCTACCTCTGATACCGAGCAACTAGGGTACCTACATCATACCCCTCTGGCAACCTGATAATTGCATTGCCTGGTACTCTGTGCATCGGACATCAAACCCCACTTATACTTTCTTAATAAACCCGATACATCGAGTTATACGTATAAAATACATAACGGGGACCGGTGTAATATGGCCCTTTATTGGCAGTGAGGGGTTTTGGTGAGATTTACAACCACAAGGCCGAAGTGGTTTATAAATGTCACCCGAATGACGATATGACAATATAAGACCTAATTTCACATGTTCCGTGTTATGTATATTTTAGATTACATGATTTATTAATTGATGTCATTACTCTTTAGAAAGATGTAGAGCGTTTGAGCATCATCCGTTTATTATTCCGTGTTTGCCTGAGGCTGCAGTTCTATCGCTCAGTGCTTTGAGAAATGTGTGTTTTTATGGGGGATAATGTGCTAATATTTAAATCGTGTTTTATGCAAGAATGCGTAGTATTGCAAATCAAATTGTAAATGCAAAGGCAGTGTGAGCTGTGGGGTTGGCGTTAGGAATGGTAATAAATTATTACTTTGTTGAAAAAAGCCTACAAATTCACTGAAAAAACAAAGGGTAAAGTGAGGTTATAGGTAGGTATGGTAATAATATCTTATTTTCCATTTAAAAGGAATTTACCGAAAAAAACAAAGATTAAAGGGACATTTTGGTTATATGAAAATGTCAGTTATAACATACCATTTTAAACTAACAAAACCACTGAAATTCGCCAGTTAGTTATCTCAAATAACTCTAACTCATGCGCTAAGGAAACTATAACTCGCACCTCGTCATGCACTGCTAATGCATATCACATCACTCATGACATGATCTATGACATTATTGACAACATCACTGCAACATTTGAAATAACATAATTGATGACCGCACTGTGCATAGCCGGGGCGCGAGTTATAGTTACTTGAGATAACTATAACTGGTGAATTTCAGTGGTTTTGTTAGTTTAAAACTGTATGTTTCAACTGACATTTTCACCTAACTATAATGTCACTTTTAACCTTTTGGTTTTTTTCAGTGAATATATAGATATATCTTTATAATATTCCATATTCTGTTCCATCATACATGTAAAGTCTTTTATTGAGCGTTAGCTATGAGCATTCACTTACAACCAAAAATCACAAATTCAAAAAATTGTCCTAGTAATGGTGTTATCCAGACAATGGATGTAAGTTTTGGAAAAAATATTTTTAACCATATATTCAGCTACATATCTAAGACAAAATTATGTATAGATTTAGGTTAATTTAAATGACTAAAGCATCATTCTCTGATCACAGAAAAATCCTAAAATACTCTTCAGAACATTAATGTGAATGTCACAAATGCTCGTGCCTGAATAATTCTGGGGAGAAGTTTTAGTGGCTGGATTAAGTGTAAACATTGATAAAAACTTGCAGTTGATGAATGAACTATCCCCGGAGTGAGAGACCTGAGCTCACAGTGGTAAACTTCCTCCCAGTTGACACTATGCAGTTGGAACGCTGACCTAAGGAGACCTGAAATGTTGGTAATTAAATATGGAAAACAATGCTGCTTTATGATAAGGATTCCAGTTTTCAGTTTTTACTGATTTTTGCAGATAAATACCGACAGAAAACATTGTTTCCTGTCTGTATTTGTTTCAAAGTGGAAAAATACAGAAAATTGTGCTTCTTGTGAGAGACCCTCCATGCTGTCTTTCATGAATTCCAGGCAACAACTGAGCACATAGACCGCATAGGGAGTTAAAAAATAGAATGAGATTTCCTTAAATACAGGCATATGTAGCCTAGGTTTGTAGTATAACGCTAATATGTACCTGTGAGTGTAGTGTTTTGTGTTATGTGGCTACTTAATTTGCTAAAACACGACAGGCATCCACGTATGAGTGCACGTCTAAGAGTTAAATAAATGTGAAATTATAACACAAAATATGGACAACTACCAATAAGATGGCCAAAAAATAAATATGGATAAATACAGCCGAAATTAAAAAATAAATAAAATACCATAATACCGGGAGTCCTATTTATGATTCATGATTGTTTGGGTTTTTCGTCTGAACATGCATAATTTAAAGCTAAATCCGCACAGTCCTCCATTAAAAATGAAGTCTGAGGAAATGCAACGAGGTTGGTTAAAAATTCATGCTAAAAAGTCACCTAACGTAAAGGTAACCATTTATGTATGAATCAGTAATTCCTGGATTTTTGAGCTTCCCACATGTTTACCAAGTATCTCTTGTCTGAGATGGCTCTGAAATGTGTATCCCGACAATGTCCTTTAAATTATGCCGTCTTCAATATAGCTAAAAAAAAAAAGGCGATTAGAAGAGCCGGCTTCATGCTTGCTTCTTGATTATAGGTGGGTGTAACTCGCGTAATTTGATGCAGTGTAAAATTACGACAAATTTACGCTTAATTACAGGAGCACAAAATGCACCCTCACATCCAAATGACTTGGGCATATTTGCAATTGTCTGTAATTTCATGCCACAACTCGAATACTGAAATTCATCCGATTACTCCAGCATAACTAACATTTCACCCAGGCCAATTAATTCCTGTGCAGCCTTTGCTTCACTTCCTGTTGCCATGAAGTCTGTGAAAGGTTGTCATCTGTCACCATCTGAGTGAATTTATGACACCCCAAGCATCATATGTAGACTAGCCTTTGGCTACACATGGTCTCTCATTCCAGAGCTGTGCTCAGTGCCTGTGGACTGAAAGCATCCATAGACTCTCCCAGTGGCATTGACTCGGCCCTGGAGACCTTGCACTTTCTCCCATAGAACAACACACTCTTGACTGGTGTTATTTAAAAATATTCCCACTTGTTGCTGTGTCACGTGATTCCTTTTATTCAGCGGTGCAGAGGCGGAATGGAATACGTACCATGGCAAAGGAGGCATTGCAGTCCTGGATCGAGGATGACAAAGGGATTTCCAGTTACATATTGGAGGCTAAAAACTACAACATTAGCATTCCTTAGCTTCTTCTTTGCGAAATCCATTATGAATCATTCATAACATTTCTTATATATTTTGTTCTTTTCCATACTGACAGTAACCTTAATGTATAGAGTCTGCATCCTCCGAATATTGTAACATGACAAATCATAATTCAGTTGCTAAAGCCACACTTGTTCATGATTGTTTTGTCTTCACTAAGGCTATGATTTCGCTTTCCATCCAGTAAGAGAATCACACACAAGATTCAGAATGGACAGCACCTGACCTGACGTAATGTGACGGCCATCTTGGAAGTATAAAAAATACACGACCAAGATGGCCGCTTTCACTATTAACCCCTTGACCCCGATCGGAATTTTGCTCGTGTGCTGGACATTCCGATCGCGGGTGTGGTCGTGACGAGCTCAGCTCGTCATGCGCACAGCGCGACCGCGCAGCATGACGAGCTGAGCTCGTCACGAGCATCGAAGGGGTTAATGCCAATAATGATCTGTGATTGTAGAGCAGTAGGATGCTGGAGGAAAGGAGAGAGAGAGAGGTGGGAAAGCACAGAGAGAGAGCGTGACACGGAGCCAAAGTAGTGCTCGGTGTTGGAGGGAAGGGAACCATTACTGTGTGATGGGGAGAGTGAAATGGGGTGGGAGAGGGATCCATCGGGCAGGGAGAGAGAAATAGAAAGGAGCAGGACATGCACTCCAGTGGAGTGGTAAACCACAAATAAAGATCAAAAACTTCCCTTTCGTCAGAAGTGAAAAATACAGTCAACCAATCAAAAACAAGGGTGAAACCTAAGTGCTACAGAGGAAGGGCACACACAAAATTAGGAAGCAAAGCCATTGAATCAAAACATACCAAGGTGAAATAGACAAAGAACCCATCCCATAATGAGCAAACCCAAAGCCCGCTGTGAGGGGTAAAGGAGTATTGATTTCAATTCTGTATGGCTCGACAACCAAACGAGTCTGCAGCAAGCCCACAAAATGTTTAAAATTCAGCTCGTCTGTGGAGATTGGATAAGGCACTTGCAGCTGCCTACCCTGGAAAGGATGTCTTACAGCCTGCGAAAGTGGTGGCTCCTAAGGACTTCTTATTGTAAGGCGGTATGATGATCGGTGGTGCAGGGCTGGAGTGCAGTGTCCTATTTTGTTTGTAGGGTTAGTGGTTCTTGTCCTTGGGAGGCACTGTGGACGATGCAAAGTCCCTTGAACATTGCATTGCTTGTCTAGCTACAGGTAGCCAGTGGAGTGTTTGCGGGACCTGTGTCATGCGTTCTCTGGGGTGAAGGCAGAGAAGGAATCTTGCATCAGCATTTTGGACTAATTGTATTTTCATTATGTGAAAATAGGGCATCGAGGTATAGGCTGTTGGCATAGTCAAGCCTGGAGATTACAAGTGTGTTGTATAATATTATAATATACACTTACCAATGGTTGATGAATGTTGGTAGCATCCGTAATTATTTATTCTCTGCTATATTGTTTTAACTCCACATTTGTAAGTATTGGTAGCGGAACAAGGCAATTTACATGTGATAATGTTTTATATTATGAAAAAGACTTGCACTAAAGAATCCAACATTTGGCTTTGAATGTTGAGTTTAAAACAGCAGCTCAGAATGGACTGTTAGCATCTGGGAATGAAGCGGATGATTAAACTGATTGATCATCCGGAATTGCTCTGGCTGCACCACCCATAATGTGATACCCACGGATATGACCTTATCATTGGAAACTAATACATATCCAGAGGGACCATGGAGTCAGGTTGGACTGCACATGCGGGGCACTAGAGTGCAAGCTCGGATGCCCCACTACTTCTTAGTATTAGGTGATTCATTTTTGAAATGGTGTGGTTTGGGTTTTATCACCTGATGTCTAATGGGTTAGTGGAGAGAGTAAATCATGTTATGAAGCTGGTAGGCATTGTAGGAGTCCTGTAAGAAAGATTTTAAGCCACATTAGTGATCCTTTTCTGATCCTGCTGTGGCTTCAAGCCCAGCATAAGGACATTGCGGGTCTCTTATGGTTTGTGGGTTCCAGGCTGTCTTTGCGTAGAGAGGAGCAGCTGCAGCCCACACCCTCGAGGAGTAACCTTGCCTCTGCTGAACATACAAGAGAAAAGAGGGCACTTCTCCAGAGTAGCGATGCAAGAAAACCTGAACACCTATGGAGTAGAGAGCGGCTAAGAGGCAACACGGCAACCTAGGAATGTCAAACGTGAAAAATGGGCAGTTGTGTAAGGTCCACAGTAGCACCAACTTTCTCAAAGTGGTACCTACATTACCACCAACCCTCTGGGTGGTACCAGCATTCCCACCAACTCTTTCCGAGTGGTACCCATTAGTATCACCAACTCTGAGTGGTGCCCACAGTGCCAGCAACCCTCTAAGTGGTACCAGCATCCAACCCTCTTATAGTGATACCCACAGTACCACCAACCCTCTGAGTGGTGCCCACAGAATCACCAGTTCTCCATAGGTTGGTATTCACAGTACTATCAACCCACTGAGTGGTAGCTTCAGTACCACCAACCCTGAGTGATGCTCACACTGCTCGCAACACCCTGAGGGTACGTCCCCAAAACCGCTAACCCTCCCAAAATTGGTGCCCACCTTTATTTCTAAACGCCTGATCCTAAATTGCTGTAAAACTGTTTGGGATTCTAGCTCTGTCCACGTTATTGTTGCACTTTACTTCATCTGCTCAACTTCGCCAACTTGTAGGTAAAGAATGACTGTTTTTTTTTTTCAAAGCTACAACTCTGAGTGGACGCTTAGTTTATTAAAAGTCATCAGAAAGGATCTGAGTTCCAGCCCTACCGCCTTCTGCTTGGCTCGGCTCACTACCTTAGAGAGCCAAGCACACAGGGGTAATAAATTGGTAAACCAGTCGTAGGGTGGTAGTTGCCAAGGGACACCAGTGGTAAGTGACGGTACTGGCCAAGGATGCCCTCCTGTACCCACTAACCATCCTTGGCCGACAGGAAAGGTCTCCCAGTGAACCAAGGAGTGGCTTGTGGCTGGTAAGAAGCTCTGAGGACAGCAGACTGGTGACCCTTCTGGGCCGGGAGTCGGGTCTTCTGGTTTGGGGTGACATGGGCATCACTGAGTCAAGGAGGAAAGGAAGAGGAAACTGAAGGACCAGCCCTGGCCCAGATGGGACAAGAGAGCGGGAGAGAGATTTGATACTTAGGATTAATACATTATTATTGTGTGATGTTGAAGGAGCGGGTGGATGTATCTTCTAAACAGTGTATGCGTAGATTGGCATGAGTAAGATACACTCGGTCCAGTATGTTGGGAGTTGGAGGCTGATTCTACCATGAGGCAGATGGCTTTACAGTCCTATCGACAAACATCTTCCAGTCAGCAGTTTGTGTGGAAGGATAGCACATTGAAGAAAGGGGTCTCTCCTGAGGCACTAAAGCACGTCACATCCACTGCTGCAGTGTCCATCTAAGATACTACTGTGGTCTTCTCAGAGTTGGTCCATGGTGCAGCACTCTTCCTTGAGGTGTGGTTGCCCTCCTTGTGCGACTACTTTCACCAGTTCATGTCCACCTCTGTGGTACATGTGCCATGATCAAAGTGTCACTCACCCTCTGACCACTCTTGTAAACTGTGGCACTTCTGTCTTTAGATCTTCTACTCTGCTCTACGGTATAATCACCGTAGGGCCTACTTGTGCAGGGTCCCACATAACTATATTTTTGTGTACAACTCTTTGTGGGTTATCCCACAGGTCTAGCATTCTGATGCTCAGCCTGGTTGCTGAGCTATAGACCATCGGTCAAATGCATCTAAATCTGTTGTTGCTTTGAGTTTTTGGGTCTCCGCTGATTGCGTTGTTTCCGAGTGTCTGCTGATATCTTAGGCTGTGAGTAAAGAAGTGCGTCGCGTTTTCCTCCATCCCAGGTCACATTTCTGACGCAGACAATCTGTCTCTATCTTCTCGTCTCTCTGGGTCTGTTTCACACACCGAGGTGCGATCATTGACTTAAAAGCACCAGGAGGAGTAAACCATTAGGACCCGATTTCGAGTTGGGTGGTTAATTTCGACCTGTGCATAAACTGCTGTTTAAGCACATGTTGGAATTATGAGTTGTTAGTTATTTAACGCATCCAAGTATTTACAATTGTTAAATAACTTAACCTTCCTAAAATTCGGTTAAACCTGCTGAAATTTAATGGGGGAAAAACCATACAGTATTTACCATATCATGCGGATTTTGGTGTGTTGTTAAACAGCATAAGCCGCATGCTGTTCCCCAACATCTCGTAATAAGTGGTATTTATCACACTCGAATAAGATACCTCGTGGTATCGTTATTTTTTCATGGGCGATAAATACCATCTATACTCCTAATCAGGGCCTTGGTGTCTTTAAAAAAATGCACTCCTTGGAAGCAAGTAGTGGATTTGTCGCAAAATCCTTAATTCTGATATAAATTGCATATGTTCAATCTCAAATCTGTACACTGCCAAACAAGAGATTCCTTTGCTATGCATCAATCGGTCGGGTACTTGTATAGTGCGGCTCGTCACCTGAGAGGGTATCCCGGCGCTGTGCTGCAGGTATCAATCGAAGAGACAGGTCTTGAGTTCTTTCCTGAAGTGGGTCAGAGAGGGGGCGGCGCAGAGGTAAGGGGGAGGGTGTTCCAGGCTTTGGCGACGAGGAGGGAGCATGGATGCTGAAGAGCGCATTTTATAAAAAAACTGGAAAATGGCCGAAACAAACAACGTTCTCAATCTCCCAGAGTGATACACACCCAGTTAAATCAAACCCTTTGTCTTTTCAGCTGCTGGTCTGTATAAAAATCATACCTTCACGTATGTAAAATGCGTGTATTGTCTGCTTTGGCCATCAAAGGCCTCAAACGGAGGGCAATAAGCTGCAGCCATTCTGTAGCAACCAATGTTACACACATTCACCCAGACACAAAAAACAATGTCATTTTACATTCAAAAACTCACTCACTCGACCTCAACAAAGGATGCGTTTCCATGCCATGCCTCTACTTCTTCCCAGTCACTGGAAGCATGGTAGGAGTAAAATCAATGAACACATCTGATCAATCAATCATAATATTTGTAAAGCGCGCTACTTACCCGTGAGGGTTTCAAGGCACTGAGGAGAGGGGGGGTGCTGCTACTGTTCGAATAGCCAGGTCTTGAGGAGTCTCCTGAAGGTCAGTAGGTCCTGTGTCTGCCGTAGGTGGAGGGGGAGGGTGTTCCATGTCTTGGCGGAGAGGTGGGAGAAGGATCTGCCGCCGGTGGTTGCTCTTCGGATGCGGGGGACGGAGGCGAGGGCGTGGTCGGCGGAGCGGAGCTGGCGGGTGGGGGTGTAGAAGTTGAGGCGGCAGTTGAGGTACGCTGGTCCAGTGTTGTGGAGTGCTTTGTGTGCGTGGGTGAGGAGCTTGATGGTCCTCTCCATTGATTACTAAATGGTGGTCCTACAAGACAATAAGACTCAATGAGAACGAGCACTCACAGAGCCACTGGGTCTCACCTTTTGGACATATTGGCTTTGCCAGTGTTTGTTTTTGCTGTGAAGCATATTTAAAAAATAAAATAAAAATAAAAAATGTTTTGGCCATGCTGCGCAGAATCGGACAAAATTTGTTTTTATTTAGTGATCTGAGATCAGAATGAAATTTAGCTAGCTTGAAAGCGCTATTTTGAAGCCGGAGGTGTCGGCAGCAACAGAGGGAGTAGGGGGAGAAACACGAGAGAGAGAGAGCAACACGGAGCAATGGAGAGAGGACATGAGGGTGAGCATTGGAAAAGGCTCCCACTTTTTGGTAAAATCAACCAAAATGAAAAAAGTAGTTCCCCAAAAGCTGTTGAAGTATACAAGTCAGTCATTCAGTGTGATGGTAAGGAGGAAATGCTCCAGAGGAGGGATAAACACAAGACCAGCATTGACAAATCCAATGTCTCGCCTACAAGAGCTTTTGGCTTTGGCAAGGTTTTGTTGTCATACAGTACAGCAGCATGGATTCTTTACAATGTGTCTAAAACTAATTTTAAAACAAGCATTGACAAAGCCAATAGGTCTCGCCTATGCAAGAGCTATTGGCTTTACCAATCTGTTTTAGCCATGTTGTACACCAGCGTGGCTGCTGTTTAGCATGGCTAAAAGTTAGTCGGTTAAAGGAGAGTGGTGTGGAGTGCAGTGAACTGGAGTGTTATGGAGTTAAGCGGTATGGAGTGTCATGAAGGGAGTAGAGGTGCTTAGAGTGGAAGGGTGTAGACTGGAGTAGAGTGTCGTAGAGTGGTATAGAGTGTCGTGGAGTGGTGTTGAGCAGAGTGGAGTGACGTGGAGGGTGTTGCTTTGAGTGGACTATAGTGTATTAGAGTAGAGTGACATAGAGCAGATTAGATTGTCGTAAAGTGTCATAGTGTAGGAGAGTGGAATTGGAGAGTGGCGTGGCGTAGAGTGGAGTGGAGTGGAGTGGCGTAGAGTGGAGTGGCATAGAGTGGAGTAGTGGAGTGGAATAGAGTGGAGTAGTGTGTCGTGGAGTGGTATAGAGTGTCGTGGAGTGGTGTTGAGCAGAGTGGAGTGACGTGGAGGGTGTTGCTTTGAGTGGACTATAGTGTATTAGAGTAGAGTGACATAGAGCAGATTAGATTGTCGTAAAGTGTCATAGTGTAGGAGAGTGGAATTGGAGAGTGGAGTGGCATGGAGTAGTGGAGTGGAATAGAGTGGAGTAGTGTGTTGTAAAATAGAGTAGAGTAAAGTGGCAAAGAGAGAGACTGCGTAGAGTGTCATAAAGAAGAGTAGTGTTGTACAGTGGCATAGAGTGCAGGAGAGTGTTGTACAGTGGCATAGAGTGCAGGAGAGTGTTGTAGAGTGGAGTCTCATAGAGGGGAGTAGAGTTTAATGGAGTAGAGCATCATAGAATGGAGTTTCGTAGAGTGGAGTCATAAAGTGGAGTGCCATAGAGGGGAGTAGAGTGGCCTAGAGTTAAATGGCGCAAAGTTCAGTGGTGAAGAGTAGATTGGCATAGAGTGCAGTGGCGTACTGTAGATTGTGTCAGAGTAGAGTGAAGTGGCGTAGAATGGAGTGATGCAGGGTTGAGTGAAGTGGTGCAGAGTGGTGTAGATTGCAGTTGCATGGAGTGCAGTGGTGCAGAATAGAATGGTGGGAAGATGTGTAGAGTGTAGTGGAGTAGAGTGCATTGGCATAGAGTATAGTAGAGTGGCGTAGATTTGAGCGGCGCAGAGTAGCGCACAGTGGCATAGATTGCAGTGGCGTAGAGTGCAGTTTTGCAAAGTGGCGTAGAGTGCAATGACGCAGAGTAGAGTGGCGCAGAGAGCAGTGGCATAGATTACTATGGTGCATATTAGAAAAGAGTGGCTTAGAGTGTAGTGGCATAAGTGTCATAGAGTGTAGTAGAGCACAATGGTGTAGAGTGGTATAACATGCAGTGATGTAGAGTGCAGTGGCATAGAGTAGAGTGGTGCAGAATAGAGTGGCATAGAGTGGTGCTGTGTAGAGTGCAGGGGTGTAGTGTGCAGTGGCATAGAGTGTTGCTGAGTAGAGTGCCATAGAATGCAGTGGTGCAGAGTAGTTGGCGTAGAGTGCAGTGGCACAAGGTGCATTGGTTTTGA
The DNA here is from genome assembly GCA_963921515.1 of Calotriton arnoldi. Classification (NCBI taxonomy): domain Eukaryota; kingdom Metazoa; phylum Chordata; class Amphibia; order Caudata; family Salamandridae; genus Calotriton; species Calotriton arnoldi. Next base: position 2,675,474 of record CAWUFW010001440.1, read on the forward strand.
GTAAGGTGATGTTGAGTGCATTGAAGTAGCGTGGCATAGAGTGCAGTGGTGTAGAGTGCAATGCCGTAGCGTGGAGTGATGCAGGGTAGAGTGAAGTGGCATACCGTAGTGGCATAGAGCGCAGTGGTGTAGAGTGGTGCAGAGTAGAGTGCAGTTGCGTAGTGTGGAGTAGAGTGGCATAGAGTGCAGTGGTGTAGAGTAGATTGTTTCAGAGAAGAATGAAATGGCGTGGTGTACAGTGCTGTGGCGAAATGTGCAGTGGTACATAGTAGAGTGCACTTGCATGGAGTAGAGTGGTGCAGAGCAGAGTAGAGGCATAGAGTGAAGTGGTCTACAGTGCAGTGTTAGAGTGCAGTGGCGCAGAGTAGAGTGGCGCAGAGAGCAGTGGTGTAGAGTACAGTGGTGCATATTAGAAAAGAGTGGCATAGTGTAGTTAAGTAGAGCGCAGTGGTGTACAGTGGTGTAGCATGCAGTGATGTTAAGTTCAGTGGTGCACAGTAATTGGCAGAGACCATTAGTTTTGAGTAAAGTGGTGTTGAGTGCATTGACGTAGTGTGCAGTGGCGTAGAGTGATGCAGAGTAAAGTGGCATAGAGTGGTTCAGTGTAGAGTGCAGGGGTGTAATGTGGAGTAGAGTGTTGCAGAATAGAGTATAGTGGCATTGAGTGCAGTGGTGCAGAGTAGTTGGCGTAGAGTGCTTTGGTTTTGAGTAAAGTGGTGTAGAGTGCATTGGCATAGAGTGCAGTTGCGCAGAGTGGAATGGCTTCAGAGTAGATTGTTTCAGAGTAGAGTACAGTGGCATACAGTGCAGAGTCGACTAGATTGGCATAGAGTGCACTGGCGTAGAGTGGAATGGTACAGAGTAGAGTGCACTGGCGTAGAGTGCAGTGTCATTAAGTGCAGAGTGGAGTGGCATAGCGTTGAGTGGTGCTGAATGGGACAGAGTGCAGTGGTGAATAGTAGAGTAGTGTGGGGAAGAGTGCATTGGCATAGAGTTGAGTGGTGTAAAGTGGAGAGCCGTAGAGTGAAGTGGTGTAGAGTAGAGTGGTGCAGAGGAGAGTGCAGTGACGCGGTGTGGAGTGGCATAGTGTGGAGTGTTGCAGAGTAGACTTCAGTGGCATGGAGTGGTGTAGAGTGGAGTGGGGTAAAGTGGAGTATGCGTGGTGTGGTAGTGCACTGCCATTACAGAGAACACATCTTCAATTGAAATGACCATTACATTTGCACACACATACAGTTTTACTGATAAAAGTATACACCGCACAAACGATAATGTGTGGAAATGTCATCACCCAGTGTATTGTTGTTTTGATCATTTTAAAATAATTGTTTCTGCCACACTTCAGAATTACCCAAAAATGTGCTTCAGTTGGGCTTTTCTAATTCTGAAATATCTGCACAGTTCATTTACAGACATTTACATTTTGCTGTGTGCTATAAAAACATAACATCGTACAACCTTCCTCAAGCACACCCCCAGTAGCCAGCATGATTGTCACATGAATCCTCTCACTTTGTAGTCCGAGAAAGTAAAGTAAACCCAAGCTCCCTGGAAGACAGAGTCTGACATTTGAACTCTGTCTTTGAATGCACAGATAATGTGACAAGATGAGAAGAAGATTTAAAGGCCTCTTTACAGAACTCGAGCACTGGTGGAAGAATACAATCGGGTTTGGGCAAGAGAAGGGAGGAACTCGAGATGGACAGCCTAAAACAAACAGTGGTAAACAACAGGCACAATGCATTCCCAGGGAAGCTTTCTGAATGTCCCCAAGATGTCTTTAGCAAACCAGACAGCTGGGCTGTCTGCTGGGCTTTGACCTATGATGCAGCTAGGGCTAATGTCCCTTTTATTTATTCTTTTTAACCACGCTGCACAGTAGGAGTAGACATTTGACATGCGGACCTCTGTTGGTGAGCGGTGAGTTGCGCCCTACAGAAAATACCATAATATATAAGTTAGGACAACACACGTTAGTTTTATGCTAATTTTACACTGTGTGCCACAGAGAGATACATTGATTGTCCAGAATCACACGGTTTTCTGTGCAGCGCCGGAGCCTGGATTAGGGCTAGGGTTAGTTACTGGTGGACCCACCTCCTCCCTCAATGATGCGAATCTGTTGTTTCCTAACTTTCTGTCCCTCTCTTCCCCCTGTCGTTCTCTCTCCCTTTCTCTCTCTCTCTTTGTCTCTCTCTTACTCATTCACTCCCTCTCTCCCTTTCTCCCATGAGCATCAGCTCTGTTTCATTCTGCCTCCTCCTGGTTTACGTCGGTCTGTCTTTCCCTCTCTCACTCACACAAACATATATAGATGCACATTGTGTCCCTCCCGGTTCCTGTGTGCCTGTCTCTCTTTCTGTCTTACGCTCTGTTTGCCTCTGTGACTCCCTCCGGTTCCTTTACTCCTGTTTGTGACAGTCTCTGAGGAAGTCTCTCTCTGTCGTTCATCACCCGTGTGCCCCTGACACGCCCCATGGTCCCTGTACCTCTCTGCCTCTCTCTCTTTGCCCCCCCCTTCCACCCATAGTTGCCAAGGTTTCAGAATGCCTATGTGTGACATTTTCATAATTTTGGTGTAATTATGAGTGACATTCAACGACTATGAGTGACACTTTCTCACAAGCAAAATCAAGCTATGAAGATGAGGGAAGCATATATATATAGATGCAACAAAAAACTGTAAGATGTTGAAGAAGCTGAAATCGAAGGGCACTCACCTAGTAACCTTGCAAACTGATCGTACAGTAAAACAATTGTATAACTGTGCAGTATATTTTAAATGTTTGATCTGGAGGAGCACAAACTGATGATTTAAAACATACCACTAGCTGGGGTTGGCTTTGCTAATAAAAATACATTTCTACCCAAACTAATCCCTTTTAGCATTAGGTTCTGTGATATGCATGATGCACGTGCTTTGCAGCAGGCACATTAACCCTCTGCGCTACTGGTGAGTCAACTTGCACGGGACAAATCTGTCTCTCCCCAGAAAGAAACCCCACGTTCTCTTTAACTTAACAATGCAGTCAGTGCTGGGGAAATAACTTCCGCTGCTCGGCCTGTACACTGTAGCTGCAGTCTGTGGAGAGGGCAGGCTAGCACAGTGACCTAGATGATTCTGACGCTGCTCTCTGTATACCATACTGTGAATTTGTAAATCTAGCTCTGATGGAACAGCATGCTTTTTTCAGACAAGGGTCAGAATTTTCAACATGTTTCAAGGTGTAGATCATTCACGGTTAAGCATTACTCTGCCTCTTCCGACCGGATTAATTAGGGAGAATACTACACTGCCTCCCAGCTTATTTTGCCCCATGTATGCTGTGTCTCTTCTACTAATCAACATTTTTTTTTACATCTGCGTAACGGAACAACTTCGAATCTCAGTCAACCTTATCTCTGTTTCAAAAAAACTAGTAGCTGATTACAGCTCCTTTGGCCTCTGTAACAGTGGAAGCGAAGGTGCGAACTGGGAATAAGATTGGTCTTTTGTTTAAACCAGAATCTCATTTTAGCCCAAATTGTAATAAATCAACACAGGATCGATAATTTCAAACTTGAATGTCTCATTTTTTAGACAAAGATTTACAAGTGATGGGAGCACTACATTATAGCGCAAAATTTTGACACTTTTATCTAAAAAACTGATCATTAATCAAATGTGAAATACTTGCCACATTTGAAGAGTGAGTGCATGGCGTGGCACGATGTCTATCTTACTGTGACCGGACACAGCCTCCAGAGAACACTCCTGCTTCTGCCCCACCCCCAGAATGGGAAGACAGCACGTGTTGAGGAGGACTCCCCTGTCCTTTAATTTAACTCCGGCGGCTGCAATTCCTGGTGGCCCGCACTGGCTGCAGCAGAGATTTGAAACTTAACATCCTGCATGATCCGACTGAATCCTTTCGGTCCCTGTCTTTCAACACGAGGCAGTTGACTGATTAACTTCTTTTAGCAGCACTAATGCTGCACAGACTGCTGAGTAGTAAATGTAACTTCACTGTGTGGGCAGGCCATACGGCTGCACGCATGTGCCGGGCGATGTAGTCAGGTCAGCCTACCTACGTAAGTTACGTAACACAAGCAAAACACCGTCCAATCAGGGTGAACCAGCCTGGTACCATCAAAGCACAGCAGAACTCGCATTGGCTGCTGTGCGCTGCCTGCTTTGTGTTTCTTTAAAGTTTAACCATTCGAAATATCGGACTCTACGAACCATGAAAACCGGTGATACACTCAGCTTTTAAGTAAGCTGACTTGCGTGACAATAGTTTTACATGCGGCAATGCGGTAACATAACTTAAAATGCGTTAGTTTACCGCGAGATGTGTGACACTTGGCAGGACTGTCCACCCCTAAGGTCCCGTGTGGGTGGCTATGTCTCCGAGGAGTGTTTTATGTTCTCTCTCTCTCCCCCCTCCACTCATCCATGCCCCCCCTGTGAGTGGCTCTCTCTGGGGACGGTTACCAGTGCCCCTCTCTGCTTCCCCCAACTCCCTGTGAGTGGCCCTGTCTCCAAGTGTGTTATGTGCCCCCTCTCGTCTGTCCTTGCCCCCCTCCACCCACCCATGATCCCCCCCCACCGTGAGTGGCCCTGTCTCTGTAGACGGCTACCAGTGCCCCTCTCTGATTGCCTCTTCCCCCCCAACTCCCTGTGAGTGGCCCTGTCTCCGAGTGTGTTATGTGCCCCCTCTCCGTCTGTCCTTGCCCCCCTCCCAGTCTGAGAGCCTCATTAGCCCGGGTCACCCCCCCCCTCCCACCTCCGCCTGCGGACAGAGCTGCTGAACACGTCACGTTGACAAGGGTGAAATTGATGTTGTGGAAATGTAATTAGTGCCCGGTGGGGGGTCGCATCCTGTGCTTGGTGGGAGGGGGGAGATGTGGACGGGTAGGTGGTGGGGAGAGTCTGGCTGCAGATTATCCACCTGTTATTCCCCAACCCGAGCAGCTGGGAGGGACAGCCTTTGAAAGGGAGGGGGGCAGAAGGGGGTTTAGGATAGGCCTATCTTGGCATCTCAGGATTGGGGGGCGGGGCTGGGAATGCTGATGAGGAGTAAGGAGGGGACACGTGAGGAGGTGGCTGGACACCACGCTGGAGAGCTGAAAGAGCCACCTGCTGTGCACCACCCCCCCAACAGGGACCCCTGCGTCCGCCGGTCCACAACATGCTCTGGTACAGTTGGGTTCTATGTGCTGTATACAGAGACCCCATGATCCGCTGGTTCACACCTTGCTCTGGTACAGCCGGGTTCTATGTGTTGTATAGAGGGTCCCCTGGATTTGCTAGTTCACACCTTGCTCTGGTACAGCCGGGTTCTATGTGCTGTATACAAGGTCCCCTGGATCCGCTGGTTCACACTTTGCTCTGGTACAGTTGGGTTCTATGTGCTGTATACAAGGTCCCCTGGATTTGCTAGTTCACACCTTGCTCTGGTACAGCCGGGTTCTATGTGCTGTATACAAGGTCCCCTGGATCCGCTGGTTCACACTTTGCTCTGGTAAAGTTGGGTTCTATGTGCTGTATACAGGGACCCCTGTATCCGCCAGTACATACCTTGCTCCAGAACAGCCGGGTTCTATATTCTGTATACAGGGACCTCTGGATCTGCTAGTTCACACCTTGCTCTGGAACAGTTGGGTTCTATGTGCTGTATACAAGGTCCCCATGATCTGCTAGTTCACACCTTGCTCCGGTACAGTTGGGTTCTATGTGCTGTATACAAGGTCCACTGGATCTGCTAGTTCACACCTTGCTCTGGTACAGTTGTGTTCTATGTGCTGTATACAAGCTCCCCTGGATCTGCTAGTTCACACCTTGCTCTGGTACAGTTGGGTTCTATGTGCTGTATACAAGGTCCCCTGGATCTGCTAGTTCACACCTTGCTCTGGTACAGTTGGGTTCTATTTGCTGCATACAAGGTCCCCTCGATCTGCTAGTTCACACCTTGCTCTGGAACAGTTGGGTTCTATGTGCTGTATACAAGGTCCCCTCGATCTGCTAGTTCACACCTTGCTCTGGAACAGTTGGGTTCTATGTGCTGTATACAAGGTCCCCTGGATCTGCTAGTTCACACCTTGCTCTGGAACAGTTGGGTTCTATGTGCTGTATACAAGGTCTCCTGGATCTGCTAGTTCACACCTTGCTATGGAACAGTTGTGTTCTATGTCCTGTATACAAGGTCCCCTCGATCCGCTGCTTCACACCTTACTCTGGTACAGTTGGGTTCTATGTGCTGTATACAAGGTCCCCTGGATCCGCCTGTACATACCTCGCTCCAGAACAGCCGGGTTCTATATGCTGTATACAAGGTCCCCTGGATCTGCTAGTTCACACCTTGCTCTGGTACAGTTGGGTTCTATGTGTTGTATACAGCGACCCCTGGATCCGCTGGTTCACACCTTGCTCTGGTACAGTTGAGTTCTATGTGCTGTATACAGGGACCCCTGTATCCGCCGGTACATACCTTGCTCCAGAACAGCCGGGTTCTATGTGCTGTATACAAGGACCCCTGAATCTGCTAGGTCACACCTTGCTCTGGAACAGTCTGGTTCTATGTGTTGAATACAGGGACCCCTATATCCGCCGGTACATACCTTGCTCCAGAACAGCCGGGTTCTATATTCTGTATACAGGGATATCTGGATCTGCTAGTTCACACCTTGCTCTGGTACAGTTGGGTTCTATGTGCTGTATACAAGGTCCCCATGATCTGCTAGTTCAAACCTTGCTGCAGAACAGTTGGGTTCTATGTGCTGTATACAAGGTCCCCTGGATCTGCTAGTTCACACCTTGCTCTGGTACAGTTGGGTTCTATGTGCTGTATACAAGGTCCCCTGGATCTGCTAATTCACACCTTGCTCTGGAACAGTTGGGTTCTATGTGCTGTATACAAGGACCCCTGTAACCGCTGGTTCACACCTTACTCTGGTACAGTTGGGTTCTATGTGCTGTATATAGGGACCCCTGCATCCATCGGTACATACCTTGCTCCAGAACAGCCGGGTTCAATATTCTGTATACAAGGTCCCCTGGATCTGCTAGTTCACACCTTGCTCTGGTACAGTTGGGTTCTATGTGCTGTATACAGGGACCCCTGTATCCGCCTGTACATACCTTGCTCCAGAACAGCCGGGTTCTAGGTGCTGTATACAAGGTCCTTCGATCTGCTAGTTCAGACCTTGCTCTGGAACAGTTGGGTTCTATGTGCTGTATACAAGGTCCCCTGGATCTGCTAGTTCACACCTTGCTCTGGTTCAGTTGGGTTCTATGTGCTGTATACAAGGACCCCTGGAGCCGCTGGTTCACACCTTACTCTGGTACAGTTGGGTTCTAAGTGCTGTATACAAGGTCCCCTCGATCTGCTAGTTCACACCTTGCTCTGGTACAGTTGGGTTCTATGTGCTGTATACAAGGTCCCCCCGATCTGCTAGTTTACACCTTGCTCTGGTACAGTAGGGTTCTATGTGCTGTATACAAGGTCCCCTGGATCTGCTGGTTCACACCTTGCTCTGGAACAGTTGGGCTCTATGTGCTGTATACAAGGTCCCCTGGATCTGCTAGTTCACACCTTGCTCTGGTACTGTTGGGTTCTATGTGCTGTATACAAGGACCCCTGGAGCCGCTGGTTCACACCTTACTCTGGTACAGTTGGGTTCTATGTGCTGTATACAGGGACCCCTGTATCCGAAGGTACATACCTTGCTCCAGAACAGCCGGGTTCTATATTCTGTATACAGGGACCTCTGGATCGGCTAGTTCACACCTTGCTCTGGAACAGTTGGGTTCTATGTGCTGTATACAAGGCCCCTTCGATCTGCTAGTTCACACCTTGCTCTGGAACAGTTGGGTTCTATGTTCTGTATACAAGGTCCCCTGGATCTGCTAGTTCACACCTTGCTCTGGTACAGTTGGGTTCTATGTGCTGTATACAGGGACCCCTGTATCCGCCTGTACATACCTTGCTCCAGAACAGCTGGGTTCTATGTGCTGTATACAAGGACCACTGGAGCCGCTGGTTCACACCCTGCTCTGGTACAGTTGGGATCTATGTGCAGTATACAGGGACCCCTGGATCCACTGGTTCACACCTTGCTCTGGTACAGTTGGGTTCTATGTGCTGTATACAAGGACCCCTGGATCCGCCTGTACATACCTTGCTCCAGAGCAGCCGGGTTCTATATTCTGTATACAAGGTCCCCTGGATCTGCTAGTTCACACCTTGCTCTGGAACAGTTGTGTTCTATGTGCTGTATACAAGGTTCCCTGGATCTGCTAGTTCACACTTTGCTCTGGAACAGTTGGGTTCTATGTGCTGTATACAAGGTCCCCTGGATCTGCTAGTTCACACCTTGCTCTGGAACAGTTGGGTTCTATGTGCTGTATACAAGGTCCCCTCGATCCGCTGGTTCACACCTTACTCTGGTACAGTTGGGTTCTATGTGCTGTTTACAGGGACCCCTGTATCCGCCGGTACATACCTTGCTCCAGAACAGCCGGGTTCTATATTCTGTATACAGGGACCTCTGGATCTGCTAGTTCACACCTTACTCTGGTACAGTTGGTTTCTATGTGCTGTATACAAGGTCCCCTGGATCTGCTAGTTCACACCTTGCTCTGGTACAGTTGGGTTCTATGTGCTGTATGCAGGGACCCCTGTATCCGCCTGTACATACCTTGCTCCAGAACAGCGGGGTTCTATTTGCTGTATACAAGGTCCCCTCGATCCGCTGGTTCACACCTTACTCCAGAACAGCAGGGTTCTATGTGCTATATACAAGGTCCCCTCGATCTGCTAGTTCACACCTTACTCCAGAACATCAGGGTTCTATGTGCTATATACAAGGTCCCCTCGAGCCACTGGTTCACACCTCACTCTGGTACAGTTGGGTTCTATGTGCTGTATACAAGGTCCCCTCGATCTGCTAGTTCACACCTTGCTCTTGTACAGTTAGGTTCTATGTGTTGTATACAGGGACCCCTGGATCCGCTGGTTCACACCTTGCTCTGGAACAGTTGGGTTCTATGTGCTGTTTACAAGGTCCCCTCGATCTGCTAGTTCACACCTTGCACTGGTACAGTTGGGTTCTATGTGCTGTATACAGGGACCCCTGGATCTGCTAGTTCACACCTTGCTCTAGAACAGTTGGGTTATATGTGCTGTATACAAGGTCCCCTGGATCTGCTAGTTCACACTTTGCTCTGGAACAGTTGGGTTCTATGTGCTGTATACAAGGTCCCCTCGATCTACTAGTTCACACCTTGCTCTGGTACAGTTGGGTTCTATGTGCTGTATACAAGGTCCCCTGGATCTGCTAGTTCACACCTTGCTCTGGAACAGTTGGGTTCTATGTGCTGTATACAAGGTCCCCTGGATCTGCTAGTTCACACCTTGCTCTGGAACAGTTGGGTTCTATGTGCTGTATATAAGGTCCCCTGGATCTGCTAGTTCACACCTTGCTCTGGAACAGTTGGGTTCTATGTGCTGTATACAAGGTCCCCTGGATCTGCTAGTTCACACCTTGCTCTGGAACAGTTGGATTCTATGTGCTGTATACAAGGTCCCCTGGATCTGCTAGTTCACACCTTGTTCTGGAACAGTTGGGTTCTATGTGCTGTATACAAGGTCCCCTGGATGCGCTAGTTCACACCTTGCTCTGGAACAGTTGGGTTCTATGTGCTGTATACAAGGTCCCCTCGATCTGCTAGTTCACACCTTGCTCTGGTAAAGTTGGGTTCTATGTGCTGTGTCGAAGGTCCCCTGGATTTGCTAGTTCACACCTTGCTCTGGAACAGTCGGGTTCTATCTGCTGTATACAAGGTTCCCTGGATCTGCTAGTTCACACCTTGCTCTGGTACAGTTGGGTTCTATGTGCTGTATACAAGGTCCCCTCGATCCGCTGGTTCACACCTTACTCTGGTACAGTTGGGTTCTATGTGCTGTATACAAGGTCCCCTCGATCTGCTTGTTCACACCTTGCTCTGGTACAGTTGGGTTCTATGTGCTGTATACAAGGTCCCCTGGATCTGCTAGTTCACACCTTGCTCTGGTTCAGTTGGGTTCTATGTGCTGTATACAAGGACCCCTGGAGCCGCTGGTTCACACCTTACTCTGGTACAGTTGGGTTCTATGTGCTGTATACAAGGTCCCCTCGATCTGCTAGTTCACACCTTGCTCTGGTACAGTTGGGTTCTATGTGCTGTATACAAGGTCCCCCCGATCTGCTAGTTTACACCTTGCTCTGGTACAGTAGGGTTCTATGTGCTGTATACAAGGTCCCCTGGATCTGCTAGTTCACACCTTGCTCTGGAACAGTTGGGTTCTATGTGCTGTATATAAGGTCCCCTGGATCTGCTAGTTCACACCTTGCTCTGGAACAGTTGGGCTCTATGTGCTGTATACAAGGTCCCCTGGATCTGCTAGTTCACACCTTGCTCTGGAACAGTTGGGCTCTATGTGCTGTATACAAGGTCCCCTGGATCTGCTAGTTCACACCTTGCTCTGGTACTGTTGGGTTCTATGTGCTGTATACAAGGACCCCTGGAGCCGCTGGTTCACACCTTACTCTGGTACAGTTGGGTTCTATGTGCTGTATACAGGGACCCCTGTATCCGAAGGTACATACCTTGCTCCAGAACAGCCGGGTTCTATATTCTGTATACAGGGACCTCTGGATCGGCTAGTTCACACCTTGCTCTGGAACAGTTGGGTTCTATGTGCTGTATACCATGTCCCCTCGATCTGCTAGTTCACACCTTGCTCTGGAACAGTTGGGTTCTATGTTCTGTATACAAGGTCCCCTGGATCTGCTAGTTCACACCTTGCTCTGGTACAGTTGGGTTCTATGTGCTGTATACAAGGACCCCTGGATCCGCCTGTACATACCTTGCTCCAGAACAGCCGGGTTCTATATTCTGTATACAAGGTCCCCTGGATCTACTAGTTCACACCTTGCTCTGGAACAGTTGGGTTCTATGTGCTGTATACAAGGTCCCCTGGATCTGCTAGTTCACACCTTGCTCTGGAACAGTTGGGTTCTATGTGCTGTATACAAGGTCCCCTCGATCTGCTAGTTCACACCTTGCTCTGGTACAGTTGGGTTCTATGTGGTGTATACAAGGTCCCCTGGATCATCTATTTCACACCTTGGTCTGGAACAGTCGGGTTCTATGTGCTGTATACAAGGTCCCCTGGATCCGCTGGTTCACACCTTACTCTGGTACAGTTGGGTTCTATTTGCTGTATACAAGGTCCCCTCGATCTGCTAGTCCACACCTTGCTCCAGAACAGCGGGGTTCTATTTGCTGTATACAAGGTCCCCTCGATCCGCTGGTTCACACCTTACTCTGGTACAGTTGGGTTCTATGTGCTGTATACAGGGACCCCTGTATCCGCCGGTACATACCTTGCTCCAGAACAGCCGGGTTCTATATTCTGTATACAGGGACCTCTGGATCTGCTGGTTCACACCTTACTCTGGTACAGTTGGGTTCTATGTGCTGTATGCAGGGACCCCTGTATCCGCCTGTACATACCTTGCTCCAGAACAGCGGGGTTCTATTTGCTGTATACAAGGTCCCCTCGATCCGCTGGTTCACACCTTACTCCAGAACAGCAGGGTTCTATGTGCTATATACAAGGTACCCTCGATCTGCTAGTTCACACCTTACTCCAGAACAGCAGGGTTCTATGTGCTATATACAAGGTCCCCTCGATCCACTGGTTCACACCTCACTCTGGTACAGTTGGGTTCTATGTGCTGTATACAAGGTCCCCTCGATCTGCTAGTTCACACCTTGCTCTTGTACAGTTGGGTTCTATGTGTTGTATACAGGGACCCCTGGATCCGCTGGTTCACACCTTGCTCTGGAACAGTTGGGTTCTATGTGCTGTTTACAAGGTCCCCTCGATCTGCTAGTTCACATCTTGCACTGGTACAGTTGGGTTCTATGTGCTGTATACAGGGACCCCTGGATCTGCTAGTTCACACCTTGCTCTAGAACAGTTGTGTTCTATGTGCTGTATACAAGGTCCCCTGGATCTGCTAGTTCACACCTTGCTCTGGAACAGTTGGGTTCTATGTGCTGTATACAATGTTTCCTCGATCTGCTAGTTCACACCTTGCTCTGGAGCAGTTGGGTTCTATGTTCTGTATACAAGGTCCCCTGGATCTGCTAGTTCACACCTTGCTCTGGAACAGTTGGGTTCTATGTGCTGTATACAAGGTCCCCTGGATCTGCTAGTTCACACCTTGCTCTGGAACAGTTGGGTTCTATGTGCTGTATACAATGTTTCCTGGATCTGCCAGTTCACACCTTGCTCTGGAACTGTTGGGTTCTATGTGCTGTATACAAGGTCCCCTGGATCTGCTAGTTCACACCTTGTTCTGGAACTGTTGGGTTCTATGTGCTGTATACAAGGTCCCCTCGATCTGCTAGTTCACACCTTGCTCTGGTACAGTTGGGTTCTATGTGCTGTGTCGAAGGTCCCCTGGATTTGCTAGTTCACACCTTGCTCTGGAACAGTCGGGTTCTATCTGCTGTATACAAGGTTCCCTGGATCTGCTAGTTCACACCTTGCTCTGGTACAGTTGGGTTCTATGTGCTGTATACAAGGTCCCCTCGATCCGCTGGTTCACACCTTACTCTGGTACAGTTGGGTTGTATGTGCTGTATACAAGGTCCCCTCGATCTGCTAGTTCACACCTTGCTCTGGTACAGTTGAGTTCTATGTGCTGTATAAGGGACCCCTATATCCGCCGGTACATACCTCGCTCCAGAACAGCCGGGTTCTATATTCTGTATAGAGGGACCTCTGGATCCGCTGGTTCACACCTTACTCTGGTACAGTTGGGTTCTATGTGCTGTATACAAGGTCCCCTCAATCTGCTAGTTCACACCTTGCTCTGGTACAGTTGGGTTCTATGTGCTGTATACAAGGTCCCCTGGATCTGCTAGTTCACACCTTACTCTGGTACAGTTGGGTTCTATGTGCTGTATACAAGGTCCCCTCGATCTGCTTGTTCACACCTTGCTCTGGTACAGTTGGGTTCTATGTGCTGTATACAGGGACCCCTGGATCCGTCTGTACATACCTTGCTCCAGAACATCCGGGTTCTATGTGCTGTATACAAGGTCCCCTGGATCTGCTGGTTCACACCTTGCTCTGGAACAGTTGGGTTCTATGTGCTGTATACAAGGTCCCCTCGATCTGCTAGTTCACACCTTGCTCTGGTACAGCTGGGTTCTATGTGCTGTATACAAGGTCCCCTCGATCCGCTGGTTCACACCTTACTCTGGTACAGTTGGGTTCTAAGTGCTGTATACAGGGACCCCTGTATCCACCGGTACATACCTCGCTCCAGAACAGCCGGGTTCTATATTCTGTATACAGGGACCTCTGGATCTGCTGGTTCACACCTTACTCTGGTACATTTGGGTTCTATGTGCTGTATACAAGGTCCCCTCGATCTGCTAGTTCACACCTTGCTCTGGAACAGTTGGATTCTATTTGCTGTATACAAGGTCCCCTCGATCTGCTAGTTCACACCTTCCTCTGTTACAGTTGGGTTCTATGTGCTGTATACAAGGGCCCCTTGGTCCGCTGGTTCACACCTTACTCTGGTACACTCGGGTTCTATGTGTTGTATACAGGGAGCCCTGGATCTTCCGGTACATAACTTGCTCAAGAAAAGTCAGGTTCTATGTGCTGTATAGAGGGACCCCTTGATCCGCCTGTACATCCCTTGCTCCAGAACAGCTGGGTTCTATGTGCTGTATACAAGGTCCTCTGGATCTGCTAGTTCACACCTTGCTCTGGTACTGTTGGGTTCTATGTGCTGTATACAAGGACCCCTGGAGCCGCTGGTTCACACCTTACTCTGGTACAGTTGGGTTCTATGTGCTGTATACAAGGTCCCCTCGATCTGCTAGTTCACACCTTGCTCTGGTACAGTTGGGTTCTATGTGCTGTATACAAGGTCCCCCCGATCTGCTAGTTTACACCTTGCTCTGGTACAGTAGGGTTCTATGTGCTGTATACAAGGTCCCCTGGATCTGCTAGTTCACACCTTGCTCTGGAACAGTTGGGTTCTATGTGCTGTATATAAGGTCCCCTGGATCTGCTAGTTCACACCTTGCTCTGGAACAGTTGGGCTCTATGTGCTGTATACAAGGTCCCCTGGATCTGCTAGTTCACACCTTGCTCTGGAACAGTTGGGCTCTATGTGCTGTATACAAGGTCCCCTGGATCTGCTAGTTCACACCTTGCTCTGGTACTGTTGGGTTCTATGTGCTGTATACAAGGACCCCTGGAGCCGCTGGTTCACACCTTACTCTGGTACAGTTGGGTTCTATGTGCTGTATACAGGGACCCCTGTATCCGAAGGTACATACCTTGCTCCAGAACAGCCGGGTTCTATGTGCTGTATACAGGGACCTCTGGATCGGCTAGTTCACACCTTGCTCTGGAACAGTTGGGTTCTATGTGCTGTATACAAGGTCCCCTCGATCTGCTAGTTCACACCTTGCTCTGGAGCAGTTGGGTTCTATGTTCTGTATACAAGGTCCCCTGGATCTGCTAGTTCACACCTTGCTCTGGTACAGTTGGGTTCTATGTGCTGTATACAGGGACCCCTGTATCCGCCTGTACATACCTTGCTCCAGAACAGCTGGGTTCTATGTGCTGTATACAAGGACCACTGGAGCCGCTGGTTCACACCCTGCTCTGGTACAGTTGGGATCTATGTGCAGTATACAGGGACCCCTGGATCCACTAGTTCACACCTTGCTCTGGTACAGTTGGGTTCTATGTGCTGTATACAAGGACCCCTGGATCCGCCTGTACATACCTTGCTCCAGAACAGCCGGGTTCTATATTCTGTATACAAGGTCCCCTGGATCTGCTAGTTCACACCTTGCTCTGGAACAGTTGGGTTCTATGTGCTGTATACAAGGTCCCCTGGATCTGCTAGTTCACACCTTGCTCTGGAACAGTTGGGTTCTATGTGCTGTATACAAGGTCCCCTCGATCTGCTAGTTCACACCTTGCTCTGGAACAGTTGGGTTCTATGTGCTGTATACAAGGTCCCCTGGATCATCTATTTCACACCGTGGTCTGGAACAGTCGGGTTCTATGTGCTGTATACAAGGTCCCCTGGATCCGCTGGTTCACACCTTACTCTGGTACAGTTGGGTTCTATGTGCTGTATACAAGGTCCCCTCGATCCGCTGGTTCACACCTTACTCTGGTACAGTTGGGTTCTATGTGCTGTATACAGGGACCCCTGTATCCGCCGGTACATACCTTGCTCCAGAACAGCCGGGTTCTATATTCTGTATACAGGGACCTCTGGATCTGCTGGTTCACACCTTACTCTGGTACAGTTGGTTTCTACCTGCTGTATACAAGGTCCCCTTGATCTGCTAGTTCACACCTTGCTCTGGTACAGTTGGGTTCTATGTGCTGTATGCAGGGACCCCTGTATCCCCCTGTACATACCTTGCTCCAGAACAGCAGGGTTCTATGTGCTATATACAAGGTCCCCTCGATCTGCTAGTTCAGACCTTACTCCAGAACAGCAGGGTTCTATGTGCTATATACAAGGTCCCCTCGATCCACTGGTTCACACCTCACTCTGGTACAGTTGGGTTCTATGTGCTGTATACAAGGTCCCCTCGATCTGCTAGTTCACACCTTGCTCTTGTACAGCTGGGTTCTATGTGTTGTATACAGGGACCCCTGGATCCGCTGGTTCACACCTTGCTCTGGAACAGTTGGGTTCTATGTGCTGTTTACAAGGTCCCCTCGATCTGCTAGTTCACACCTTGCTCTAGAACAGTTGGGTTCTATGTGCTGTATACAAGGTCCCCTGGATCTGCTAGTTCACACTTTGCTCTGGAACAGTTGGGTTCTATGTGCTGTATACAAGGTCCCCTCGATCTGCTAGTTCACACCTTGCTCTGGTACAGTTGGGTTCTATGTGCTGTATACAAGGTCCCCTGGATCTGCTAGTTCACACCTTGCTCTGGAACAGTTGGGTTCTATGTGCTGTATACAAGGTCCCCTGGATCTGCTAGTTCACACCTTGCTCTGGAACAGTTGGGTTCTATGTGCTGTATACAACGTTTCCTGGATCTGCTAGTTCACACCTTGCTCTGGAACAGTTGGGTTCTATGTGCTGTATACAAGGTCCCCTGGATCTGCTAGTTCACACCTTGCTCTGGAACAGTTGGGTTCTATGTGCTGTATACAAGGTCCCCTGGATCTGCTAGTTCACACCTTGCTCTGGAACAGTTGGGTTCTATGTGCTGTATACAACGTTTCCTGGATCTGCTAGTTCACACCTTGCTCTGGAACAGTTGGGTTCTATGTGCTGTATACAAGGTCCCCTGGATCTGCTAGTTCACACCTTGTTCTGGAACAGTTGGGTTCTATGTGCTGTATACAAGGTCCCCTGGATGCGCTAGTTCACACCTTGCTCTGGAACAGTTGGGTTCTATGTGCTGTATACAAGGTCCCCTCGATCTGCTAGTTCACACCTTGCTCTGGTACAGTTGGGTTCTATGTGCTGTGTCGAAGGTCCCCTGGATTTGCTAGTTCACACCTTGCTCTGGAACAGTCGGGTTCTATCTGCTGTATACAAGGTTCCCTGGATCTGCTAGTTCACACCTTGCTCTGGTACAGTTGGGTTCTATGTGCTGTATACAAGGTCCCCTCGATCCGCTGGTTCACACCTTACTCTGGTACAGTTGGGTTCTATGTGCTGTATACAAGGTCCCCTCGATCTGCTAGTTCACACCTTGCTGCAGAACAGCGGGGTTCTATGTGCTGTATACAAGGTCCCCTCGATCCTCTGGTTCACACTTTACTCTGGTACAGTTGGGTTGTATGTGCTGTATACAAGGTCCCCTCGATCTGCTAGTTCACACCTTGCTCTGGTACAGTTGAGTTCTATGTGCTGTATAAGGGACCCCTATATCCGCCGGTACATACCTCGCTCCAGAACAGCCGGGTTCTATATTCTGTATACAGGGACCTCTGGATCCGCTGGTTCACACCTTACTCTGGTACAGTTGGGTTCTATGTGCTGTATACAAGGTCCCCTCAATCTGCTAGTTCACACCTTGCTCTGGTACAGTTGGGTTCTATGTGCTGTATACAAGGTCCCCTGGATCTGCTAGTTCACACCTTACTCTGGTACAGTTGGGTTCTATGTGCTGTATACAAGGTCCCCTCGATCTGCTTGTTCACACCTTGCTCTGGTACAGTTGGGTTCTATGTGCTGTATACAGGGACCCCTGGATCCGTCTGTACATACCTTGCCCAGAACATCCGGGTTCTATGTGCTGTATACAAGGTCCCCTGGATCTGCTGGTTCACACCTTGCTCTGGAACAGTTGGGTTCTATGTGCTGTATACAAGGTCCCCTCGATCTGCTAGTTCACACCTTGCTCTGGTACAGCTGGGTTCTATGTGCTGTATACAAGGTCCCCTCGATCCGCTGGTTCACACCTTACTCTGGTACAGTTGGGTTCTATGTGCTGTATACAGGGACCCCTGTATCCGCCGGTACATACCTCGCTCCAGAACAGCCGGGTTTTATATTCTGTATACAGGGACCTCTGGATCTGCTGGTTCACACCTTACTCTGGTACAGTTGGGTTCTATGTGCTGTATACAAGGTCCCCTCGATCTGCTAGTTCACACCTTGCTCTGGAACAGTTGGATTCTATTTGCTGTATACAAGGTCCCCTCGATCTGCTAGTTCACACCTTCCTCTGTTACAGTTGGGTTGTATGTGCTGTATACAAGGGCCCCTTGGTCCGCTGGTTCACACCTTACTCTGGTACACTCTGGTTCTATGTGTTGTATACAGGGAGCCCTGGATCTTCCGGTACATAACTTGCTCAAGAAAAGTCAGGTTCTATGTGCTGTATAGAGGGACCCCTGGATCCGCCTGTACATATCTTGCTCCAGAACAGCCGGGTTCTATGTGCTGTATACAAGGTCCCCTCGATCTGCCAGTTCACAATTTGCTCTGGTACAGTTGGGTTCTATGTGCTGTATACAGGGACCCCTGGATCCGCCTGTACATCCCTTGCTCCAGAACAGCTGGGTTCTATGTGCTGTATACAAGGTCCCCTCGATCTGCTAGTTCACACCTTGCTCTGGAACAGTTGGGTTCTATGTGCTGTATACAGGGACCCCTGGATCTGCTAGTTCACACCTTGCTCTGGTACTGTTGGGTTCTATGTGCTGTATACAAGGACCCCTGGAGCCGCTGGTTCACACCTTACTCTGGTACAGTTGGGTTCTATGTGCTGTATACAGGGACCCCTGTATCCGAAGGTACATACCTTGCTCCAGAACAGCCGGGTTCTATATTCTGTATACAGGGACCTCTGGATCGGCTAGTTCACACCTTGCTCTGGAACAGTTGGGTTCTATGTGCTGTATACAAGGTCCCCTCGATCGGCTAGTTCACACCTTGCTCTGGAACAGTTGGGTTCTATGTGCTGTATACAAGGTCCCCTCGATCTGCTAGTTCACACCTTGCTCTGGAACAGTTGGGTTCTATGTTCTGTATACAAGGTCCCCTGGATCTGCTAGTTCACACCTTGCTCTGGTACAGTTGGGTTCTATGTGCTGTATACAGGGACCCCTGTATCCGCCTGTACATACCTTGCTCCAGAACAGCTGGGTTCTATGTGCTGTATACAAGGACCACTGGAGCCGCTGATTCACACCCTGCTCTGGTACAGTTGGGATCTATGTGCAGTATACAGGGACCCCTGGATCCACTGGTTCACACCTTGCTCTGGTACAGTTGGGTTCTATGTGCTGTATACAAGGACCCCTGGATCTGCCTGTACATACCTTGCTCCAGAACAGCCGGGTTCTATATTCTGTATACAAGGTCCCCTGGATCTGCTAGTTCACACCTTGCTCTGGAACAGTTGTGTTCTATGTGCTGTATACAAGGTTCCCTGGATCTGCTAGTTCACACTTTGCTCTGGAACAGTTGTGTTCTATGTGCTGTATACAAGGTCCCCTGGATCTGCTAGTTCACACCTTGCTCTGGAACAGTTGGGTTCTATGTGCTGTATACAAGGTCCCCTCGATCTGCTAGTTCACACCTTGCTCTGGTACAGTTGGGTTCTATGTGGTGTACACAAGGTCCCCTGGATCATCTAGTTCACACCTTGCTCTGGAACAGTTGTGTTCTATGTGCTGTATACAAGGTCCCCTGGATCTGCTAGTTCACACCTTGCTCCAGAACAGCGGGGTTCTATGTGCTGTATACAAGGTCCCCTCGATCCGCTGGTTCACACCTTACTCTGGTACAGTTGGATTCTATGTGCTGTGTACAGGGACCCCTGTATCCGCCGCTACATACCTTGCTCCAGAACAGCCGGGTTCTATATTCTGTATACAGGGACCTCTGGATCTGCTGGTTCACACCTTACTCTGGTACAGTTGGTTTCTATGTGCTGTATACAAGGTCCCCTGGATCTGCTAGTTCACACCTTGCTCTGGTACAGTTGGGTTCTATGTGCTGTATGCAGGGACCCCTGTATCCGCCTGTACATACCTTGCTCCAGAACAGCGGGGTTCTATTTGCTGTATACAAGGTCCCCTCGATCATCTGGTTCACACCTTACTCTAGTACAGTTGGGTTCTATGTGCTGTATACAAGGTCCCCTCGATCTGCTAGTTCACACCTTACTCCAGAACAGCAGGGTTCTATGTGCTGTATACAAGGTCCCCTCGATCCACTGGTTCACACCTCACTCTGGTACAGTTGGGTTCTATGTGCTGTATACAAGGTCCCCTCGATCTGCTAGTTCACACCTTGCTCTTGTACAGTTGGGTTCTATGTGTTGTATACAGGGACCCCTGGATCCGCTGGTTCACACCTTGCTCTGGAACAGTTGGGTTCTATGTGCTGTTTACAAGGTCCCCTCGATCTGCTAGTTCACACCTTGCACTGGTACAGTTGGGTTCTATGTGCTGTATACAGGGACCCCTGGATCTGCTAGTTCACACCTTGCTCTGGTACAGTTGGGTTCTATGTGCTGTATACAACGTTTCCTGGATCTGCTAGTTCACACCTTGCTCTGGTACAGTTGCGTTCTATGTGCTGTATACAACGTTTCCTGGATCTGCTAGTTCACACCTTGCTCTGGAACAGTTGGGTTCTATGTGCTGTATACAAGGTCCCCTGGATCTGCTAGTTCACACCTTGCTCTGGAACAGTTGGGTTCTATGTGCTGTATACAACGTTTCCTGGATCTGCTAGTTCACACCTTGCTCTGGAACAGTTGGGTTCTATGTGCTGTATACAAGGTCCCCTGGATCTGCTAGTTCACATCTTGCTCTGGTACAGTTGGGTTCTATGTGCTGTATACAAGGTCCCCTGGATGCGCTAGTTCACACCTTGCTCTGGTACAGTTGGGTTCTATGTGCTGTATACAAGGTCCCCTCGATCCGCTGGTTCACACCTTACTCTGGTACAGTTGGGTTCTATGTGCTGTATACAAGGTCCCCTCGATCTGCTAGTTCACACCTTGCTCCAGAACAGCGGGGTTCTATGTGCTGTATACAAGGTCCCCTCGATCCTCTGGTTCACACCTTAGTCTGGTACAGTTGGGTTGTATGTGCTGTATACAAGGGCCCCTCGATCTGCTAGTTCACACCTTGCTCTGGTACAGTTGAGTTCTATGTGCTGTATAAGGGACCCCTGTATCCGCCGGTACATACCTCGCTCCAGAACAGCCGGGTTCTATATTCTGTATACAGGGACCTCTGGATCCGCTGGTTCACACCTTACTCTGGTACAGTTGGGTTCTATGTGCTGTATACAATGTCCCCTCAATCTGCTAGATCACACCTTGCTCTGGTACAGTTGGGTTCTATGTGCTGTATACAAGGTCCCCTGGATCTGCTAGTTCACACCTTACTCTGGTACAGTTGGGTTCTATGTGCTGTATACAAGGTCCCCTCGATCTGCTTGTTCACACCTTGCTCTGGTACAGTTGGGTTCTATGTGCTGTATACAGGGACCCCTGGATTCGTCTGTACATACCTTGCTCCAGAACATCCGGGTTCTATGTGCTGTATACAAGGTCCCCTGGATCTGCTGGTTGACACCTTGCTCTGGAACAGTTGGGTTCTATGTGCTGTATACAAGGTCCCCTCGATCTGCTAGTTCACACCATGCTCTGGTACAGCTGGGTTCTATGTGCTGTATACAAGGTCCCCTCGATCCGGTGGTTCACACCTTGCTCTGGAACAGTTGGATTCTATTTGCTGTATACAAGGTCCCCTCGATCTGCTAGTTCACACCTTCCTCTGTTACAGTTGGGTTCTATGTGCTGTATACAAGGGCCCCTTGGTCCGCTGGTTCACACCTTACTCTGGTACACTCGGGTTCTATGTGTTGTATACAGGGAGCCCTGGATCTTCCGGTACATACCTTGCTCAAGAAAAGTCAGGTTCTATGTGCTGTATAGAGGGACCCCTGGATCCGCCTGTACATACCTTGCTCCAGAACAGCCGGGTTCTATGTGCTGTATACAAGGTCCCCTCGATCTGCTAGTTCACACCTTGCTCTGGAACAGTTGGGTTCTATGTGCTGTATACAGAGACCCCTGGATCCGCCTGTACATACCTTGCTCCAGAACAGCCGGGTTCTATGTGCTGTATACAAGGATCCCTGTAGCCACTGGTTCACACCTTGCTCTGGTACAGTCCGGTTCTATATTCTGTATTCAGGGACCTCTGGATCCGCTGGTTCACACCTTGCTCTGGAACAGTCTGGTTCTATGTGTTCAATACAGGGACCCCTGGATCGCCTGTACATACCTTGCTCCAGAACAGCCGGGTTCTATGTGCTGTATACAAGGTCCCCTCGATCTGCAAGTTCACACCTTGCTCTGGTACAGTTGGGTTCTATGTGCTGTATACAAGGTCCCCTTGATCCGCTGGTTCACACCTTGCTCTGGTACAGTTGTGTTGTATGTGCTGTATACAGGGACCCCTGGATCCGCCTGTACATATCTTGCTCCAGAACAGCCAGGTTCTATGTGCTGTATAAAAGGATCCCTGGAGCCACTGGTTCACACCTTGCTCTGGTACAGTCCGGTTCTATGTGTTGAATACAGGGACCCCTGGATCCGCCTGTACATACCTTGATCCAGAACAGCGGGGTTTTATGTGCTGTATACAAGGTCCCCTCGATCTGCTCTGTCACACCTTGCTCTGGTACAGTTGGGTTCTATGTGCTGTATACAAGGTCCCCTGGATCTGCTAGTTCACACCTTGCTCTGGTACAGTTGGGTTCTCTGTGCTGTATACAGGGACCCCTGGATCTGCTAGTTCACACCTTGCTCTGGAACAGTTGGGTTCTATGTGCTGTATACAGGGACCCCTGGATCTGCTAGTTCACACTTTGCTCTGGTACAGTTGGGTTCTATGTGTTGTATACAGGGACCCCTGGATCCGCTGGTTCACACCTTGCTCAGGTACAGTTGGGTTCTATGTGCTGTATACAAGGTCCCCTGGATCCGCTGGTTCACACCTTGCTCTGGTACAGCCAGGTTCTATGTGTTGTATAGAGGGACCGCTGGATCCGCTGGTTCACACCTTGCTCTGGTACAGTCAGGTTCTATGTGTTGTATACAAGGGCCCCTGGGATCCGCTGGTTCACACCTTGATCTGGTACAGTTGGGTTCTATGTGTTGTATACAAGGACCACTGGATCTCTGGTTCACACCTTGCTCTGGTACAGCCGGGTTCTATGTGTTGTATACAGGGACCCCTGGATCCGCTGGTTCACACTTTGCTCTGGTACAGTCTGGTTCTATGTGCTGTATACAAGGACCCCTGGAGCCGCTGGTTCACACCTTGCTTTGGTACAGTTGGGTTCTATGTGTTGTATACAAGGACCACTGGATCCGCTGGTTCACACCTTGCTCTGGTACAGCTGGGTTCTATGTGCTGTATACAAGGTCCCCTCGATCTGCTAGTTCACACCTTGCTCTGGTACAGTTGGGTGCTATGTACTGTATACAAGGTCCCCTGGATGTGCTAGTTCACACCTTGCTCTGGTACAGTTGGGTTCTATGTGTTGTATACAAGGTTCCCTGGATCTGCTAGTTCACACCTTGCTCTGGAACAGTTGGGTTTTATGTGCTGTTATAGAGACCCCTGGATCTGGTGGTTCACATCATGTTCTAGATAGAACAATCTTGTTCGGTGTTATGTGTACAGGGACCCCTGCGTCCGCCGGTCCACAACATTCTCTGGAACAAGCATGGTCTATCTGCTGGGTACAGGGACCCCTGGATCCGCCGGTTCACACCTTGTTCTGGAACAGTTGAGTTCTATGTGCTTGATACAGGGTCCCCTGGCTCCGCCTGTACATACCTTGCTCCAGAACAGCCGGGTTCTATGTGCTGTATACAAGGTCCCCTGGATCTGCTAGTTCACACCTTGCTCTGGTACAGTTGGGTTCTATGTGCTGTATACAAGGTCCCCTCGATCTGCTCGTTCACACCTTCCTCTGGTACAGCCGGGTTCTATGCGTTGTATACAGGGACCCCTGGATCCGCTGGTTCACACATTGCTCTGGTACACTCAGGTTCTATGTGCTGGATACAGGGACCCCTGGATCCGCTGGTTTGCACGTTGGTTTGGTACACTCAGGTTCTATGTGTTGTATACAGAGACCCCATGATCCACTGGTACACCCCTTGCTCTGGAACAACCTTATTTTGTATGTTGTGTACAGTAACACCAGTGTACCCCGGTTCACGCCATGCTGTGGAACAGTTGGGTACTACTTGCTGTACATGGAAGGCACCACTGAATGCTGAGGCCCAGCCCATGAGCTAGTGTTTCAGGCCTTCACGGCGACGCCCCTGTGCTTCAGCCGGTATGCTGTATTCTGTACTGAGAGCAGACCGCCTTTGTCCCCACGAAGAGGCTCTGAGGTTCAGTACTCAGTACTGAGAGGTGACCGCCTTTGTCCCCACAACAAGTCTCTGGGGTTCAGTACTTTGTACTGAGAGGGACTGCCTTTGTCCCCATGACGAGCCTCTGGGGTTCAGTACTTTGTACTGAGAGGGGACCGCCTTTGTCCTTACTATGAGCCTCTGGGGTTCAGTACTTTGTACTGAGAGGGGACCGCCTTTGTCCTTACTATGAGCCTCTGGGGTTCAGTACTTTGTACTGAGAGGGGACCGACTTTGTCCTTACTATGAGCCTCTGGGGTTCAGTACTCTGTACTGAGAGGTGACCGCCTTTGTCCCCATGACGAGCCTCTGGGGTTCAGTACTCTGTACTGAGAGGGGACCGCCTTTGTCCCCATGACGAGCCTCTGGGGTTCAGTACTCTGTACTGAGAGGGGACCGCCTTTGTCCTTACTATGAGCCTCTGGGGTTCAGTACTCTGTTACTGAGAGGGGACCGCCTTTGTCCTTACTATGAGCCTCTGGGGTTCAGTACTTTGTACTGAGAGGGGACCGCCTTTGTCCTTACTATGAGCCTCTGGGGTTCAGTACTGAGAGGGACTGCCTTTGTCCTTACTATGAGCCTCTGGGGTTCAGTACTCAGTACTGAGAGGGGACTGCCTTTGTCCTTACTATGAGCCTCTGGGGTTCAGTACTCTGTACTGAGAGGGGACCGCCTTTGTCCTTACTATGAGCATCTGGGGTGCAGTACTGAGTGGGACTGCCTTTGTCCTTACTATGAGCCTCTGGGGTTCAGTACTCAGTACTGAGAGGGGACCGCCTTTGTCCTTACTATGAGCCTCTGGGGTCCAGTACTCTGTACTGAGAGGGGACCGCCTTTGTCCTTACTATGAGCCTCTGGGGTTCAGTACTGAGAGGGGACTGCCTTTGTCCCCATGACGAGCCTCTGGGGTTCAGTACTCAGTACTGAGAGGGGACTGCCTTTGTCCTTACTATGAGCCTCTGGGGTTCAGTTCTCTGTACTGAGAGGGGACCGCCTTTGTCCCCACGAAGAGTCTCTGGGGTTCAATACTCTGTACTGAGAGGGGACCGCCTTTGCCCTTACTATGAGCCTCTGGGGTTCAGTACTCGGTACTGAGAGGGGACTGCCTTTGTCCTTACTATGAGCCTCTGGGGTTCAGTTCTCTGTACTGAGAGGGGACCGCCTTTGTCCCCACGAAGAGTCTCTGGGGTTCAGTACTCTGTACTGAGAGGGGACTGCCTTTGTCCCCATGACGAGCCTCTGGGGTTCAGTACTCTGTACTGAGAGGGGACCGCCTTTGTCCCCATGACGAGCCTCTGGGGTTCAGTACTCTGTACTGAGAGGGGACCGCCTTTGTCCCCACGAAGAGTCTCTGGGGTTCAATATTCTGTACTGAGAGGGGACCGCCTTTGTCCTTACTATGAGCCTCTGGGGTTCAATACTCTGTACTGAGAGGGGACTGCCTTTGTCCTTACTATGAGCCTCTGGGGTTCTGTACTGAGAGGGGACCGCCTTTGTCCTTACTATGAGCCTCTGGGGTTCAGTACTCTGTACTGAGAGGTGACCGCCTTTGTCCTTACTATGAGCCTCTGGGGTTCTGTACTGAGAGGGCACCGCCTTTGTCCTTACTATGAGCCTCTGGGGTTCAGTACTCGGTACTGAGAGGTGACCGCCTTTGTCCTTATTATGAGCCTCTGGGGTTCTGTACTCTCTCCTGAGAGGGGACCGCCTTTGTCCTTACTATGAGCCTCTGGGGTTCTGTACTCTGTACTGAGAGGGGACCGCCTTTGTCCTTACTATGAGCCTCTGGGGTTCTGTACTCTGTACTGAGAGGTGACCGCCTTTGTCCTTACTATGAGCCTCTGGGGTTCAGTACTCTGTACTGAGAGGGGACCGCCTTTGTCCTTACTATGAGCCTCTGGGGTTCTGTACTGAGAGGGGACCGCCTTTGTCCTTATTATGAGCCTCTGGGGTTCAGTACTCGGTACTGAGAGGTGACCGCCTTTGTCCTTACTATGAGCCTCTGGGGTTCTGTACTGAGAGGGGACCGCCTTTGTCCTTACTATGAGCCTCTGGGGTTCTGTACTCTGTACTGAGAGGGGACCGCCTTTGTCCTTACTATGAGCCTCTGGGGTTCTGTACTCTGTACTGAGAGGTGACCGCCTTTGTCCTTACTATGAGCCTCTGGGGTTCAGTACTCTGTACTGAGAGGGGACCGCCTTTGTCCTTACTATGAGCCTCTGGGGTTCAGTACTCTGTACTGAGAGGGGACCGCCTTTGTCCTTACTATGAGCCTCTGGGGTTCTGTACTCTGTACTGAGAGGGGACCTCCTGGGAACTCATGACTAGCTCGGGAGGCTGAGCCAGACTGCCTGTCCTCTGTACTGAGAGGTCTGTCCTTGGTCTCCAAGTGTCTGCACTGAGAGGAGAGTTACTGGGTCCTTATGACCAGCCCCCGAGGTTAATAGTATTTTTATAGGGGCGTTCAGCCAGCACTCTTCATCCATTGGTCTGTTGTTGTGTCATTCATATTTTACTTCAGGCCACTAAGCGTATAGCATGTGGCAGTGGCCCAGCCCACTTCAGCCATTGGATAACTTCAGTGTGAGTAACTGCATTCATCCTTTTCACAAATACCACGTCCACACGCAAAGTAGTTCCTTTCAGTGCTAGGGACTACTAAGGCATGGTGTGCAATGAGACCAAAAAATATGTTTTCCTTTTACACATTTCTTTTTTATATATCGATGAGGGCCCGGCAGCTCCCCCTACAATGACGTTTTTCCAAAACTATGGCAAAGTGCATATGCTCCTGGGCACACCCAGACGGTAGTGTGCATAGCTGCAGCACGGGCCAGACGCTGAAGCTGGTACACTGAGACTCTAGTGCAGCTCAAACACGGAAGCTGTGTTGAGTGCGCCCGCTGTACCCGGCCCAGAGTCCTTCAGGTTCAGGGAATTGTTCGGAGTAGGGGTTCTCCGACAAACACGGTGGTCGCAGTACTAAGGTATTGGCAGGGGTGGAGGCTGTACAATAAGGGCTGGGGTGGAGATGCGCACGTGACGGTGGATGTGCTAAGGGGTAGGCACCGGTGGAGGTCCTAAGGCATAGGGAGGTTAGAGGTACTCTGTTAGTACACAGGGGTACAGGTACTGAGGGGTAGGCACCGGTGGAGGTCCTAAGGCATAGAGCGGTTTGAGGTACTCTGTTAGTACACAGGGGTACAGATACTGAGGGGTAGGCACCAGTGGAGGTTGTTGGTTATAGTGAATGGCAGAGGTACCAGGGTATAGGCACCCCTAATCCAAGTTCTGAAGTTGTATCAGCAAATTAAAAAAAATAAAAAAAAATGCTTTTGCACATTTCTGTAAGTGCGGGTGGGGGAAGCAACACGAAGGGCGCAAGTAGAGGAGGCATACGGAGGTGTGTGTAGGGCAACACGGAGTGTGCAGATGGGAGGAGAAGCAGCGGTTGACAGAGAATGAGAGCGCAGGTGGGGGGAAGAAACATGGGGGGGCAGGGTGGCTAGGAGAAGTGGCAGTCAAGAGAGCGACATAGAGTGGGCGGCAAGAAGCCCATAGGTGAGAAAGCAATGAGGGGAGGACATGAGAGTGCGCAACATGGAAGGATGCGGGGAGAAGCACACGGGCAGCAGTGCGCAACACGGGCTGCAGGGGGAGAGATGTACCCGAGGGAGGCAGCAGGAAAACACATGCAATCTCCTGGATTGCTTTATCAAAAAATTATGTAGTACTTAAAAAGCAAGCCAGACAATCAAAAGAGATGGTAAAGAGGTTATGCTCCATGGGAGGGCCAAACACAAGATTGACAAGTTGGGAAACGAATAAGGAGTAGGCAAGTTAGAGTGACAGGAAAGCCAACCAATGATGAGCAGTGTACAGGCTCCAAGCCCCTGTATGTTTTTGGTAAGCCCACATTATGTCTCTCAAGAGACAGCTCATGTGCCATCTAATAGGCTCGACCTAAAATTACTATTTTGCTGCCTGTATCAAGAATACTTTTTTTTAGAAGTGGTCCTACTGTGCCAGTAGATGGAGAGCTGGCTGTGCAGCTCATTATCACAAGGCCTGCTGAGAAGATATTGTCGTAGGTTCATAATAATGAGGTCGACACATCGGCTTTTTGAGACGCGACTCACCAGTTGCTTCATATACACAGTGGATAAAATATTACCCATGGATACCACTATTATTCACAAAACAGGCACTTCAAATGACTTGAGAATGGTGGGGCTACACTGGAACCCTTTATTCCTCCATTATAAAGAATTGTATAGGGATCCTTTTCGTCACTTGAGCATGCTACGCAGGAGGCGATGCAGTCTCCTGTTCTCTTACTGTTCACAGCAGACTTAACACGATTCTAGTTCTGTAGATCTAAAGAAATGTTTTATGAAACTTCTGTGTCTACCGCACAACTGCCCCCTGGAAGGTCTGCCTCTGAAGGGTGAGAGGTGGAAGCCCCCTACGGAGTCTGGGGGCTGCAGTGGGTGTAGAAGCGCCCTGGTGCAGGTACCACTTCTGCACAGCAGGGATTGTGGTTTTAGATTTTGTTCTTTTTTTCAGTAAACAACGGGGAATAACTTGTGCAAACGTTTTTCGTGACTTGCTTCGTGCGTGGTATTACCCCGCCCCCCCCCACCCCACCACCACCACAAATCTTGCATGCCCAGTGTTCCTTACATTATAGGTTTCAGATCTGGGTTTTGAGGGTAGAACTGTCAGATAGGTTTATTGCTTGCAGCCTAGCTAGATTGGGCGTTGGGCCTAGCCCCCAAGCCATTGGCTTTACTTGCAGCCTAGCTAGATTGGGCGTTGGGCCTAGCCCCCCAGCCATTGGCTTTACTTGCAGACTAGCTAGATTGGGCGTTGGGCCTAGCCCCCCAGCCATTGGCTTTACTTGCAGCCTAGCTAGATTGGGCGTTTGGTCTGGCCCCCCAGTCATTGGCTTTACTTGCAGCCTAGCTAGATTGGGCGTTGGGCCTGGCCCCCCAGCCATTGGCTTTACTTGCAGCCTAGCTAGATTCAGCGTTGGGTCTGGCCCCATAGCCATTGGCTTTACTTGCAGCCTAGCTAGATTGGGCATTGGGTCTGGCCCCCCCAGCCATTGACTTTACTTGCAGCCTAGCTAGATTGGGCGTTGGGTCGGGCACCCCAGCCATTGACTTTACTTGCCGCCTAGCTAGATTGGGCGTTGGGTCTGGCCCCCCAGCCATTGACTTTTTTTTTTAACAGCCTCTCATCTATTGGCTGGAGACTTCTGTCAGTCACAGCTTGGCTCAACCCATCATTTCTCTCACCTGATGCTGTTGGCTGTTAGGATGTATCCTTCCACCTACAAATGAGTGCGAGCATTGAACTGCATGATGGATAACTTTACATATCCATCCCTTTCTCTCCGCTATTCATCGCTCTCTCCTGGGCATCCCTGACTGTTCCTCATCCGTGACCACCAATCCCTGTCCCTCATCGCTCCTGACCATCCTCCTTCCCCTGTCTGCCGTCGTTCCCTCCCCCTTGACCCTGTGTGTTCCTCTTCCATTCAACCCATCCCTCCTTGTACACTTCTTGTACCCCCACGTGTATCTGCCTCCCACAGACAGAGCACGTGGAGTTTGTATAATACAATATCAAATGCCAAACATAAAATACAAATTATCATGAGGTTGGTGACTCTCTCTCACTCTCTCACTCACTCTCTCTCTCTCTCTCTCTCTCGCTCTTCCTTCCTCTCTCTTCCCCTTCTCCCTCCTGCCCCTCTCCCCAGCAGGTGCATCAACCCACCAAACTATCTTATTGGCTTTGCAGCTGGTGACGTGCACCTTAAAAACAGACCACTGTAGCAGACTCTAAATCTACTGATTTAGATTTACCTCCTTTTAATCTCACCCAGTGGCCTGCAGGTGACAATGTGCAAGGTGTGTGTAGATGCAGTAACCCCCCAATCAAGTCTTTGACTTGGCTAGCGGTCACACTGTGATTTTAAGTGCCTCCGGGACTTGTGTTCATTTTGTTCTGCCTATTTTAGTTCCGTCGACGCTCTCCGGTCTGCCACGGCACTGCCATTTGTTGTGGAGAGAGCTTAGTTTTTTAGGTCGAGCCTAGCGCAGCGAGGCTTCTTGTAACTACTCAAAACTACTCTGTGTGGGTCTGACTCCCCCCACGCATAGGATTGGCTTTTGCGTATGTCTTTCAAGAATGAAAGCATGCAAATGGGTAAAGGCGGGTGCATGTCCCACCTCTTTTTGTAATGTTGACTCCCACGGCGTTTTGCTCTCGGGAGCGAGCAGCGGCGCGCAGGGCGGCAGCTGCATTCCTGTGCCCGCCCCCACCACTCCTCTTGAGCTGCTTGTTTTCATTTGCAGCCTGCGCTCCATGTTTGCACCCACTCTTCCTTGTTTGTTATCTGTAGCGCGGTCCGCTTTCACTTTGGGGACCGCGCTTGTTTATTTAATTAATTTTCAGCGCGATTTGCTTTCACTTTTGCGGCCGTTCTTGTTCCTTCTGTTTTTTTACAGCGCATTACAAGCGCCACAACTTTCTGTATTGAAAGTTAACTACATAACTTCTAGTTAATTAGATATCCCAGCAGCGCACACATATTCACAGTTCCTTATCATATTCATACTTTTTCAAAACTAATCAGTGAAACGGCATAGCTGGCATGTCACGGGCTACACGAACCTTTCAAATTTATATAATTAGCAGACTTCCTAGATTAACACAAAAACATACATCTTTTGCTCAGCTTTACCTCGCCACTGCTTACCGCTACTTTGTGCGACCACTGTGCTTACTCGCAAAAAATGCCTGTTTTTGAGAAACCCATGTTAATCATTGGGCAGTTTTGCGAAATTTCTTCCAGCACACGCTGGTAGGCCGCATATTAAAGTGTCCTTGTGTAACGTAACTAGAGCTCATGTAAAGCGCTCCAAAACCTTTGGGTCGAGTTCGCGCTATATAAATTTGCAGAAAAAAGAGAAATTACCTGCCCCTGTTCCAATGCAGGGAGAGGCATACTGTAAACAAAATTTACAGTATTGAACACAGCAGCTACATTGCTCTACAACATACCTTAAAAACATTGCCAATATCTCTGGACAAACACTTATAAGGTCCCAAAGGCGAGACCTATTGGCTATGCCAATGCTTGTACTCCCTTCTTGTGGAAGGAGGTCAGCAGTCTAGTGGTGCGCTGTTTGGACAGGTGAAAGCGCGCCGCATGGCATAATCACCACTGTTATTTTCGCCCACACTCTGTATTTTTGCCGCTACGTGTTTTAACTGTTCACTGTGTTTTACTCACTGCTACGTCTCTTTTAAACTGTTATTTGTGCTTTTATCTGCAAAGCTTTTACCTCTGTTTTTTTAACACTGTAATCCACTGCCTTCTTGCACCTCTCTTCCTTGCCGGTCCCCATTCCACCACAGCTGGTGCTGATTGTGTGGAGGGACGTGGCTCCGCCTTATCTCCCTCACTTCCGCTACCAGGGGTTTATTTAAACTGGGATGACAGCATGGCCGCGCCGCTGGAGCGCCGTCCGCGGCCGGATCGCGGCCAGCGCCAGCCATGCTGCCCGTTTGCACAAAAATACGGTAACCCGATGGTCTAGAGCGGATCTCTTGGCCCTTAATGATACTACCTGCCCTAAGCCCCATTGTTGCGACCTGATGGTAGACACCCCTCCCAGTTTGTGTACCGACTGCAACTGGGTGCTAGGAGTTCCAGGCTTAAGGGAAGATAAAAGGGAGCATAGGGAGGTGTGTGATTTGATTAGGGCATGTCTAATAAACTGTAGATCCTTATCAAAACATGCAGAGGACTTGTGGCTGCTATTGGCAGAAAATGAGTTGGAGGTCATGTTTTTAACAAACTTGGCTGAAGGATGATACCCTTGCAGCAGTTGCATTAGCTATACCTTCGGGGTTTAAAATATGCTGTGCAAATAGGGCGGGAGACAAAAGAGGAGGGGGGGGTAGCGATTATCCTCAAGGACTCCTGGGACATAACCACCTCCACATTAGTGAATATGGGCATGGTTGACGGCCTAAATTTCTGCATTAAGACTGGCCCCTCAACCTCCTTCTCGGGACTGTTGGTATATAGGCCTCCCGACTGCCAACCCAATTTACACCTGGAATTATGTAATTTCATTGCACAGAAATCCCTCTTATCCTCCAACTTCACCGCATTAGGAGATTTTAATTTGCATGTTAACGATCCCACTTGTGGTCAAGCCAGGCAGATGGTCTCCTTGCTGGAAGGTGCGAATTTGCCCCAACTTGTGAAAGCCCCTACTCATAAAGCAGGACACACCCTGGACCTGATATTTTCTAATATCTCGCCCATGAGATCTGATATGCCAAACCAGGTGGTTTGGTCAGACCATTTTCTTATTAATTTCTCCTTTAGTCTGGCAAAACCTGCTTCGCTTGGGAGTGCCAGTTACTTTTTAAAGAGAAATTGGAAGAAGCTGACAGCCGAATGCCTAAGCCCTATTCTGCTAGCCAATAAACCAACTCTATCGCTAGACCCTAATATAGATACCCTGGCCCTACATAATTGGATTGCCACTGCAGTAGATTCTACGGCTCCAGCCAGAGTTACAAAATCTATGAGGAAGTCTCCCTCAGCTCCTTGGTTTACTGAGCAACTTAGGGCTTTGAAAAGCAAGTGTAAGCGCTTGGAACGACAATGGAGGTTGGATTATGATACCTCTGCCAAAATTATATATAAGAAATCTTTGAAGGGTATGTACAAACTCATGAAGGAGGCTAGGAGAGATCATATTGCCAAGTGTATCGACACCTCTGATAAACCCGGCAAGGCTATTTTTAAAATGGTCAACTCCTTCCTCAAACTTCGCGAGCTGGTCATTGATGCCCAGCCGTCTTCGGCATTGTGTGAGAGAATTTCTACTTTTTTTGATGATAAAATCAGCAACGTTTATAATTCCTTTTCTGCTACCATGACTACGATTAAATCCGATGTGGCAGCGAGGAAAAGACCCTTGCCTCTCCTTTCCGAATTCACCCCTATCTCTCAGAAGGTAGCTCTGACTGTGATTCAGGGCTGTAAGTCTGGCTCGCCGGAAGATCCGTGCCCCCCCAAACTCTGGAAAGACTTGGTGACTTCCATGAGCGATGTGCTGTCAAAAATCTGGAACACCTCCCTTTCCTCTCGCACTTTCCCGGACCTTTGGAAGCATGCCACTTTACTTCCCCTTAAAAAGAAACCCAACATAGATTCTGGAGTTCTGAACAATTATAGACCAATCTCTCTGTTGCCAGCCCCAGCAAAAATGCTGGAAAGGTAGTGCAGCGGCAACTGGCCAATTTCATTGAAAGCCACAATATACTGCACGATACCCAATCCGGTTTCCAGGCTGGGTTCAGCACAGAGACAGCGCTATTAGAGGTAGCTGATTCAATCAGAATGGCATTGGATTCAGGGGCATCAGCCATGCTCGTGCTCCTGGATCTCTCTGCAGCATTCGATACGTTGGACCATTCTATACTGACGCAACGTTTTTGGACAGTGGGATAAATGATACAGCCTTGGCCTGGTTGAAGTCCTTCCTCCACCTGCGCACTCAAAGGGTGGCTCTTCAACCGTATCAGTCCACCCGCAAGCATCTGTGGTGCGGGGTACCACAAGGATCGGCCCTAAGTCCGTTACTGTTCAATATATATCTGGCTCCCCTATTTACTCTGATAGCCAACTGGGGAGTGAAGGCGATTTCCTACGCTGATGACACCCAGTTGGTCTTCCCGTTCAAAGATCAAACTGAAGACTCTTAAGTGCTTTAAAGGCTGCTTGAAAGATATTGCAGGCTGGATAAACAATAACAAACTTAAATTGAATGCCGATAAAACTGAAGTGGTGTTCTTTGGCAAAACCCAGCCTCCAGCCGCAGACCTGTGGTGGCCCAAGGAAATGGGTGCACCACCTGTACCAGCGGAATATGCTAAAAATTTGGGTGTAAAATGGCAGGCGGATTTATCCTTTTCTGCCCAAATTCAGCAGGTCACAGCTGCTTGTTTTAGCAGCTTGAGAAACCTGCGA
Organism: Calotriton arnoldi; assembly: GCA_963921515.1. Classification (NCBI taxonomy): domain Eukaryota; kingdom Metazoa; phylum Chordata; class Amphibia; order Caudata; family Salamandridae; genus Calotriton; species Calotriton arnoldi. The sequence continues at coordinate 2,709,559 of CAWUFW010001440.1, forward strand.
AAATGTATACACCTGCTGCCTGAGAGCTGTCGCAGGACCGTAGTCCATGCCACAGTAACTGCCTGCTTAGACTATGCAAACGGCCTCTATATCGGCTTGCCGGCCTACCAAGTTAAGAAACTTCAAATGGTCCAAAATGCGGCTGCGAGATTAATCAAACGCGTTCCTTTTCGGCAACACATCTCTCCGCATATTAGAGAACTACATTGGCTTCCAGTTGCCAAGAGAATCGAATTTAAGGCCTTGACCCTTGCATTTCGGGTTTTTCACGGATCATGTCCTTCATATCTTAAACAGAGGCTGGGTGTCTACACGCAGTCGCGTGCTTTGAGATCCAGCTCCCAGAAACTACTCTGCGTTCCTCGAGTGAAGAAAACCCGGCCAGGTGGCAGATCTTTTATGTTTGGGGCGTCCAAACTGTGGAATTCCCTCCCGAACTTCTTGCGTCAGATCTCTTCTGAAACACAATTTAGGAAGGCAGTTAAAACGTGGCATTTTAACCAAGCTTAATTTGCGGTGTTTTGATTGTGCTTGTCTCCCGTGTGTCACTTAACGCTCTAGCGCCGGGACACCTCCTAGGAGGTAGCTGTTCGCGCTCAATAAATGTCTGTATTATTATTATTATTATTATTTGGCTACTATAACAAGCATTGGCATAGCCAATAGGTCTCGCCTTTGGGACCTTATGTGTTTAGCCAGAACCTTTGGCTATGTTGTAGAGTATTGTGGCTGCTGTGCATCATGGTGAAAAGTTATAATAAAAAGTGTTAAGCATTTTTGTTACCTTTATACAAACCAAGACGACATTATATACAACTGAACAACCTGATTAAAAAAAAGATTTTAACATAAAAAAATGTCTTCTAGTTTTTTTGTACTTGCACTGCTGGCAACTTCTTCCTGCCTGTTCTCATGCTTGTTTGTTATAATTTTTTTTGTTATGGGGGAGCGGGACATAAATAACGGGGGAGTGGAGGTTGGAAAACAGTAATTTAATTAGAAAACAAGCAGCGGACGGACACTAGGGGAGAATCAACAGATGCCAGATTCCGAGGGCAGACTGACGTGATGTTTACGTGGTGTTTAGGTGATGCTTAGGTGATGCGCTGATGCAAAATGGTGGTGGTGAGTGATGTTTGGTGCTCAGGTGGTGCCACTATATGGTGTGGTTTGGACGTACGTTGTGGATTGTGGAGATTGTGGAGTTGAAATATGTTGTTTGGTGTGTAATTATGTGGTGTGTATTGGAAATGTGTGGAGTTGAATTGTGTGGCCTGGAACTGTGGTGTTGAGTGAAATTATGCTTTGTGAAATTGTGTCATGGTGTGGAGTGCATTTATGTTGATTGGTGGTATGTGGCATAGAGTGCATTTATGTGGAGTGTATTTATGTTGCATTGAGTAGAGTGTACATATGTGGCGTGTAATTATGTGGCACTGAGTGGTATTATGTGGAGTGTATTTATGTTGCATTGAGTAGAGTGTAATTATGTGGCGTGTAATTATGTGGCACTGAGTGGTATTATGTGGAGTGTATTTATGTTGCATTGAGTACAGTGTAATTATGTGGCTTGTAATTATGTGGTATTATGTGGAGTGTATTTATGTTGCATTGAGTAGTGTAATTATGTGGCGTGTAATTATGTGGCACTGAGTGGTATTATGTGGAGTGTATTTATGTTGCATTGAGTAGAGTGTAATTATGTGGCGTGTAATTATGGGGTGCTGAGTGGTATGTGGAGTGTATTTATGTTGCATTGAGTAGAGTAATTATGTGGCGTGTAACTATGTCACACTGAGTGGTATTATGTGGAGTGTATTTATGTTGCATTGAGTAGAGTGTAATTATGTGGCGTGTAATTATGTGGTACTGAGTGGTATTATGTGGAGTGTATTTATGTTGCATTGAGTAGAGTGTAATTATGTGGTGTGTAATTATGTGGCACTGAGTGGTATTATGTGGAGTCTATTTATGTTGCATTGAATAGAGTGTAATTGTGACGTGTGATTATGTGGTACTGAGTGGTATTATGTGGAGTGTATTTATGTTGCATTGAGTAGAGTGTAATTACGTGGTGTGTAATTATGTGGTACTGAGTGGTATTATGTGGAGTCTATTTATGTTGCATTGAATAGAGTGTAATTGTGACGTGTGATTATGTGGTACTGAGTGGTATTATGTGGAGTGTATTTATGTTGCATTGAGTAGAGTGTAATTACGTGGTGTGTAATTATGTGGTACTGAGTGGTATTATGTGGAGTGTATTTGTATTGCATTGAGTAGAGTGTAATTATGTGGTGTGTTATTATGTGGCACTGAGTGGTATTATGTGGTGTATTTATGTTGCATTGAGTAGAGTGTAATTATGTGGCGTGTAACTATGTCGCACTGAGTGGTATTTTGTGGAGTGTATTTATGTTGCATTGAGTAGTGTAATTATGTGGCGTGAGAGCTGTACAGGTGTTAAGGCATGCCCAGTACCAGGCCTGTCACTTCCTGCTCAGCTGCATACAATGTCACCTTGGAGGTGGCAGGAGTGGCCTGGACACTCCCGCTGGGCAGGGCGTGATCTCAAACGGGAAACCTCATGGCACAATCGTGGCGACTAGGCCAGAGCCGGGGCGACAAGTCACCTGCAGATCCTGTTACCACCAGCTAATAAAGAGCGCTCACTGACTGAGGGAGCCAACAGGTAGGACCTTTTAAGAAAATCAAGAGTTTTTCACTTGGAAATGTGCTCGTCGGGGAGTGTACAGATTATAAGATTTCATGTGTTAGCAGGATTCTTTGAACTGTTGGCCGCCTCAGCAGAGGGCAAGGACTGAACAGCTATGGAGTCAGAACTCCCTTCTTGCCATCTGGGAAGACGATTGAAGCTGGCAGCACTTGAGGGAGCGGACTGAGATTTCATAGTCTTTTAGGTTATATGTTAATATAAAATAACACGATGAAAGGATTCGCCCGTTACGATGAAATTTACACAGTTTTGTAAATTGTTATGGTTTTAAATAACTGTCAAAAGTATTGCCTTCCGGTGACCCTACAGGTGAGGGGTGCGTGAGGGAAAGAGGTGCCCTTGCTACCAGTTGTCACAGGTAATGCCTTCCTCTGATCCTACAGCGGGGGGGGTGTGCAGGAGAGAAAGAGGGGTTCCTTCTAGCAGATGCTGGCAGACAGTGTTGGCACTTGGTCCGTGAGTACATCCTGAGCAGCAATGGGGGGCCGGCTCATCCAACGGATTTTCTGGTGCCCTGAATTGAAAGCCAGGCACCAGAATTCCTGAAAATGCTGAAAGGTCCTGAGGTCGCCCCCCACTGGGGTCAAGAGCCCTGACCCACACCTGACTCGCTAGTGCTGTGCCCAGAAGGGCCCCTCTACGAACATGTTCAACCCAGGAGAACCGACAGGAGATATATGGGGCGAGGGCATGGAGCACAGAACAGGGGCCCCACCTACATCCTAGCCATGGGGGGTTGACCTCAGCTAATTAACTGCAATCGAATGATCTGTTTGGAGGAACAGGAATGGCACCTAATGCACACTTTTAATGGGATTTACGTGCAAGCCGTGAAAGTACACAAGCGCCTTAAGGCAGACAAGTGAAAAGAGGTACTACTGCCTCCAGGCACCTCCACCGAGGCTGCCTTTGGGTGAACACAGTGACAAGCCATCCCGGGTGTACACAGAATTACTGCAAAATGAACCACCGTGGCCGCGAAAGTGAAAGCGACCGCGCTGTAACATGAGCCACGATAAGGAGGAATGCAGCTGACACAATGAGCGCCGCTGCTCGCTCCCGAGACCCAAAGGGCGTGGGAGGGAACCTTTAGAGAAAAGGCGGGACATGCACCCGCCTTTGGCCAATTGCGTGCTTTCATTTTTGAAAGCCACACGCAAAGGCCAATACAATGTGTGGAAAATCTAAAGCCACACGCACGAGTTTTCAGAAAGTCTGGAGTGATTCCAAGAGGCCCTCTCCTAGAGCAGCGCATGCGCGCTGCGCTGGGCTCGACCTAAAAACTGATACAGACGTGGACGCGCAGCAGACGCGCGCAGTGGACGTGCTGGTGGCGTGCCAAAGCAAGCCTGTCTGAGCCCAACCGTGCACGAGCATCACCAGGAGCCCTGGCTTTTCTGGACCAGAGAGTAGGTCTACTGGTAGAATTATATACTCTCCTGCTGAAGCATTCCTACGTGGCCACTTGTTGCAATGCTTTTCCGAAGTGCCTAGAAGGTCCATTTGCTTGTTTGTGCTGTAAATGGCAAGGCTTGGGTGATGTTTCTAAGATAATATCTGTTGAAGAGAAATGGACAGTTTGTCCTGAGATGTTTTTATCTGCGGAGTCTGCTTTACATAATGATGCTCCCTACATCCTTAGGTCCTCTGCATCGGCTTGTTTCAGTTGTTTCCTATTACATTTTGGGTCTCTGCCCAAACATGCGGGATCTTTGAGATTTGCTATACCCCTCCGCGCCTGAAATAGGATTTTTAACTGAAAAGTGGTTAAGTTTGACTGTGCTACCTGTAATCGCTTTTAGAAAAAGAGAGAGGGACCCTTTATCACCACAGGGGTAGGGTGCCAGTAGACCAAAGTCAAAAGAACAATCCCCTTGCCAACAAATATTCAACCACAACAACTGATTCTCACATCCACCACCAAACTTCGTATCAGTCACCCAGGGTCAACCAAACACAAAGGTGCAAATTACATGAACTCAAAAATCAAGTCAAAGAAAAAAAAATTCTCTCTTTTTAATTTATTAAAATTATATATGTACATATTCTAGCTTATCACAATGTTAAAAACCATACATTTTATGGGACAATTTAATACTCGAATGTGCCATTCAATTAAAAACAAATAATCACAAATACAGAAGCAAGTTAAAAAAACACAACAGCGAGTGGGAAAACAGCAAGAAAAAATGTTTTCAAATCAAGAAGACATCACAATGGTCAGACAAAAAATGGGATATTAAATGCACACAATCAGATCAACAAATTCTTGTCAAATAATAGCCATAAAGTGTTGCACTTGTCATTGATCCGTGATGTGTTCAATAACAAAGCATCGACGCGTTTCGGTGGGTCCAACGTTATATCACCCCCACCTTCTTCAGGAAAGCCAATATCTTCCCACCTTGTTTCAGTAATTCTCCAGATAAAAATACTGCCCGACTAGGGTATAGTTCAGAAATGCGGGCTACGTTCCTCTCCGTACAAAGCTTAGTGAGAGACAGAAAACCCTCACACTCTTGTTTTTAGCAGACGGGCTCCTTTTCAACGGTTCACTTCCTTATACCAGTGATTTATTAACAAAGTGGATAGAATCCCAATCTGTTTAATTATAAAAAAGTCCAGGCTAGTTCCGTCTCTCTTGCACATCAACAGGAGGGAAGGCTCGTTCTCACTCCAAACAGTGTGTTCATTAAAACGTATCTGTCCAGCAGATTACACGTTCCTTTAAACGGGGTTCCAACACGGGGTACTCTGCCTCCGTAATCGCAACAGCCCTCCCTGACAACAATTGCATGTTACGTCTTGATCGAGAAGGCAGGTCAGGGGGTGAGATAGGAATTGTTTTTAAAGATCCCTTTAAAATGTCGCTATTGGACTCTTTTATCAGTGACTGGGCAGAGATCTGTGTTTTCAAATTTGAGCTCTGTGGGCGCGGGGCCTTAATTTATCGTCTGCCTGGTCCAAAAAACAATTTAGTCAGCAGCTTATGGAATTTATTGCACTTCATGTCCTGTCCTCCCAGCAGCTTTTATTGTTGTGAGATTTCAACGATAACGGGGAAAACTATCATGACTTGGAGGTCTCATAGCTTTTGACCAATTTAGCTGCAATTGGCTTAACTCAAAAACATTATAGGCCCCGCTCATGTTGCCGGGCATACTTTGGGTTTGATTTTTACAAATTCTATTTTGCTGACTTGTGATAGCCCTCAGCAGCTTCTTTGGCCTGATCATGCCATCCTCCAATTTTAGATTGTACAGAGTCTAAGATGACCAGACAATGGAGGAAGATTTTGCCCAACTCTTTTGCCAGATGTATAATCCCCCCCTTTTAGTCCAAGGGGACAAGGGGACAAATCAACTAGTTCAACTAATGGTCCATTGACCAGAGGAAAGAACTTTTTGATCAGTGAAAGGTTAGTTAGGAATAAGAAATAACTAATCCTAAATAAGGAAACATAAACTAAACCCAGCGGTCTACTTGGATTTGTGTAAGTGTTTATGGGCCCAGGTGAGTATAAGGTAGTAGAGTATTTGTTAGTATACCGCTGGATCAATGCTATTCGTGAAGGCCCCTAACATATAGGCTCCTGATTGGCGGCCGGCTGAACTCTGCACAGCTCCAACTCCAAAAATGAGCGTTAAGAGTCTTGTCGTGTACCTAGACCAATCAGAACAGATCAGTAACCGCGGGGCTTTGTTTCCATCGGTTACGCCTGTTAAGACGGGTTTTTCCACTTCTTCCTCTTTCAAGGAAAACATTAGTGCAAGCCTTAGTTGTGAGTCGCTTGGATTACAGCAATGCTCTGTTTGCCTCCATAAACGAGCCTTTGTTAACGAGACTACAGGTGGTGCAAAGTACGGCAGCGCGCCTTATTTGTAAGGCTCCTGCGAGGTCTTCATCTGCTTCCTTTCTACGCTCCTTACACCGGCTACCTGCTCACAAGAGGATTCTTTTTAAAATGTGTTGTATTACCCACAAAGCCATTATGGGGAAAGTTCCTCGTTATCTAGCTTCGAAACTCACCCTTTACAGTCCTGGAAAAGCTCTCCGTTCATGAGATAAAATGTTGCTTACAGCCCCCTAGATTAAAAAGTCTCTATCAGGGGGTGGAGCGTTCTCTTATCTGGACCCCCCTTTTATTGGAATGCCCTTCCGGTTCACACACACCTCTGTGCCTTGATCCTCTCAGATTCAGGAAGTCACTTAAAACTGAATTGTTTTAGATAATATTCTGTGACTGCTGCCTGTTGTGTGTAGGCTCCTGTGCCGAGACGCCCCTCCCCTTTCGGGGTGAGTTGTGCGCAATATAAATGACTATAACTATATCTACCTTACATGAATCTGACCCACAGGATCACTGCATCAGACTTCCAACCCCCTGAGCTATCTTTCAGGGAGCGGAGTCTATATTCAGTTTGCCTGTCATGTGTTCAAATCACTGCTGGTCTGTTGATTCCCCGAAGCTCCTTTAAGAAAGCCGAATCCTCTGTTCCTGGATAAAATTGAGGGGCTTCAAGCTTGTTTTGAATATTGATCTCTCCGATACTGCGCCCACCCCCCACCGCACAGCCTGGTAACACTCCCTCCCTCAGTCTACTCTCGATGCCCACCTGCAGCCTCCTCCCCCTCAGGCAGGTCTACCTTGCAGCATCCTTTTTTAGGTCTCGCCTAGGCAGTGCTTGCGCTGTCTCTTCGACACATGCTGTATTCAGGATATGTGCATAAAGCTCCGCCTACTTCCCGCCCAACTTTTTAATTGGCTCCTATCCCTGTCCTTTGTAAATGGTGGCTTTTCATTGGTCAGTAGGCTTTATAGTCCCTCCTTAGTACCTTCCTGTCTCTTTTTGTAACCTCCCATGAGGACACTCCAAATTACATTTGTTGTTACGCCCTAGGTTTTAATTACAACCTCAAGGCACTATTTTCTTAAAGGCCTTCAAACAGGACACTCACTTAGTCCTGAACAAAGGTTGGCAGTGGTTACTTTACTCGCTAGCACATCTCACATTTATATTAGACCTTCTATAAATTTCCCTTCATCAGCTCCACAAGGAGTACAACCTAATCCGGAATTAATATAATAATTGTTTTGTCACATTTCAAAGCTACTAATTGTATATATTGAATGTACTGTGGTACTGTCTTGCATGCAATGCATTATGGGTAGGGTGGATTTACCATCTCTTCAAAGTTTATGATGCTCACTAGGCGCAGTTTGCGGTACTGCACCTACACATCTCACATTTATATTAGACCTTCTATAAATTTCCCTTCATCAGCTTCACATAGAGTGCAACCTAATCAGAATTAATATAATAGTTTTGTCACATTTCAAAGCTAAAAATTGTATATATGGACACAGCTATTTGAATGTATTTGTGGTACTGTCTTGCATGCAATGCATTAGGGGAGTACCATATGTGACCAAAGGTTTGATGCTCACTAGGGACCTCTAGGCGCAGCTTGCGGTATTGCACGTACACATCTATATTAGACCTTCTATAAATTTCCCTTCGTCAGCTCCACATAGAGTACAACCTAATCCGAAATTAATATAATAATTCTTTTGTCACATTTCAAAGCTACTAATTGTATATATTGACTGTACTGTGGTACTGGCTTGCATGCAGTGCATTATGGGTAGGGTGGATTTACCATATCTTCAAAGTTTATGATGCTCACTAGGGACCTCTAGGCGCAGCTTGCGGTACTGCACCTACACATCTCACATTTATATTAGACCTTCTATAAATTTTCCTTCATCAGCTCCACATAGAGTACAACCTAATCCGGAATTAATATAATAATTTTTTTGTCACATTTCAAAGCTATTAATTGCATATATGGACATAGCTATTTGAATGTACTCGTGGTACTGTCTTGCATGCAATGCATTAGGGGAGTACCATATGTGACCAAAAGTTTGATGCTCACTAGGGACCTCTAGGCACAGCTTGCGGTACTGCACCTACACATCTATGTTAGACCTTCTATAAATTTCCCTTCATCAGCTCCACATAAAGAACAACCTAATCCGGAATTAATATAATAATTCTTTTGGCACATTTCAAAGCTACTAATTGTATATATTGAATGTACTCTTGGTACTGTCTTGCATGCAATGCATTATGGGAGTACCATATGTGACCAAAAGTTTATGATGCTCACTAGGGACCTCTAGGAGCAGCTTGTGGTACTGGCAGTGCGGGTGCCTTGCTCACTATGGACCTCTAGGAGCAGCTTGCGGTACTACACCTACCACATCTCACATTTATATTAGACCTTCTATAAATTTGCCTTCATCAGCTCCACATAGAGTACAACCTAACCTAATCCGGAATTAATATAATTCTTTTGTCACATTTCAAAGCTACTAATTGTATATATGGACATAGCTATTTGAATGTACTCGTGGTACTGTCTTGCATGTAATGCATTATGGGTATGGTGGATTTACCATATCTTCAAAGTTTATGATGCTCACTAGGGACCTCTAGGAGCAGCTTGCGGTGCTGCACCTAGACAAGCAGTGCTAGTGCCTTGCTCACTAGGGACCTCTAGGAGCAGCTTGCGGTACTGCACCTAGACAAGCAGTGCTGGTGCCTTGCTCACTCTGGAGCTCTAGGAGCAGCTTGCGGTACTGCACCTAGACATGCAGTGCTAGTGCCTTGCTCACTAGGGACCTCTAGGAGCAGCTTGAGGTACTGCAACTATTCATGCAGTGCCGGTGCCTTGCTCACTAGGGAGCTCTAGGAGCAGCTTGCGGTGCTTCACCTAGACATGCAGTGCTGGTGCCTTGCTCACTCGGGAGTTCTAGGAGCAGCTTGCGGTACTGCACCTAGACATGCAGTGCTGGTGCCTTGCTCACTAGGGACCTCTAGGAGCAGCTTGAGGTACTGCAACTATTCATGCAGTGCCGGTGCCTTGCTCACTAGGGACCTCTAGGAGCAGCTTGCGGTGCTGCACCTAGACATGCAGTGCTTGTACCTTGCTCACTAGGGAGCTCTAGGAGCAGCTTGCGGTACTGCACTGAGACATACAATGCTGGTTCCTGCTCACTAGGGAGCTCTAGGAGCAGCTTGCGGTGCTGCACCTAGACATGCAGTGCTTGTACCTTGCTCACTAGGGAGCTCTAGGAGCAGCTTGCGGTACTGCACTGAGACATACAATGCTGGTTCCTGCTCACTATGCAATCATTTCCAATCCACTAGGTCTCGCATTACTGAAAGTATGAGCTATTGGCATTGCATTATTATTTGCAACGCCAATACCTCAAACTATCAGTACTGCGAGACTGTTGCATTGCAAATGCTTGTTGGTGGGAACACTGAGGGGACTGTCGGGGAGTCTCAGGATCTCACCCCATGAATCTCCCTGACTGAGATATCCCCTCCCGCTCATTATCAGTCTCTCAGCCCCACAAGCCTGTGTTGTCTGCTCTGGGGCAGGAATGGGGGAGGGAGTGTACACTACTACTAGTAGTAAACAAGGTACTTCCATTCATGTTGAGTGTCTACGCCCGTCACGAGCCCGTGTCATTAGCGACGACCCCTGCACACTTCCTCCCTCGGTCCCTCAGACGCGCTCTTATCAAGGAGGGAAGGGAGGAGGCTTCCTTCGTCCTCCGGCAGCGTCAGAGAGGGGTAGAGGGTCTGCCCCCACCGCCCCTGCTGGTCCAGGAGGGGCGTCACAACACCCGAGGAGTGATGTGAACACGTCTCACTTTACCCACGTGCCAAGTTCTGCACTTGCAAAAAACTTGAACCCAGGCCCTGAGGCACAGCCACAAGTATACCCGTCAAGCACACGTACCCAGGACTATGCATACCCAACGGGTTTTCACTAATCCCAAACTACACGCATAGCACTTTTCACAAACATGTTCTGCACGCACGCACCATCAAACAAGACTTACACACACAAGCCTAAAACACAATGAATGGTACTTTGTGTAGTCGTGTCAAGGGCGCTCATTTAAAGCGCTCCAATGCCTTCGGGTCGAGTTTGCGCTGTACAAAACTGCAGCAAAAAAAAAAAATCCAAAGGAAAGGTATGACGTATAAAATAACACATCACATGAAGACATCTTGGCATATCACACACTGATAAAGCAATGATGTCACAAATTACACATATCAAAAGCAAAAAGCATAGGCACGCACATCACGTACAAACCAAACACATAGGCACTGACCTCACACACTACACACACTCCTTTGCTCTTTTCTAACGCTCGAGCATCATTGGAGCTTGGGGTCCACAACACGACTCTCTAATTAGCATGAAGGGCTGCATTAGTTGTCAGTGTGCCATTTAAACCTCTTGCCCTGTCTCAGTTTGCTTGCCCCACCCGTCACGAAAATAAATAATTTAACCAAGCCGCTTAGCTCTTGCAAATGCGAGAGCTTTTTGGCTTCATCAGTTGTTTTTTTTTTTTTTTTACACATGTAGTGCATGTGCATGAGTGCAATTCAGCCGAAAATAAAGGCAAAAAGCGCTATGAAGCTGACAGCATTTACCACATCATAGCGTTTTATTTTTTACTTTCAGTCACGCTGTACAACATGGCTAAAAAAACAAGCATTGGCATAGCCAATAGGTCTCGCCTTTGGGGCCTTATAAGTGTTTAGCCAGAGCTATTGACTTTGCCAATGTCTTCAAGCTGTGCTGTAGAGAAGTGTGGCTGCTGTGCAGCATGCTGAAAAGTTATAATAAAAAGTGTCAGAAGCATTTTTGTTACTTTATATATGACCAAGAAGGCATTATGTAAAACTGAACGACCATATTAAAAAAGTATTTACAATAAAAAATTTCCTCAGTTTTCTTTTGTTCTTGCAATGCTGGCAACTTGTTTCTGCCTATTGCAATGGTTGTTTGTTAAAGCTTTTTTTTGAGGGGGCATAAACAATCGGAGAGTGAAGGTTGGGAACTAGTACCTGTATTATAACACTAGCAGCGGCCAGACGCTAGGGGAGAATCAACAGATGCCAGATTCCGAGAGCAGGCTGAGGTGGTGCTGAGTGATGCTGAGGTGGTAGTGGTGGTGACTGTTGCAGAGACGATGCTGAGTTGATGCTGAATGATACTCAGGTCTTGCTGAGTGATACTGCTGTGGTGCTGAGTGATGCTGTGGTGGTGCTGAGTGATATTGTCTTGGCGCTCAGTGATGCTGTCTTGGCGCTGAGTGATGCTGTGGTGGTGCTGAGTGATGCTGTGTGGCCCTGAGTGATGCTGTGGTGGCCCTGAGTGATGCTGTGGTGGCCCTGAGCGATGCTGTGGTGGCGCTGAGTGATGCAGTGTTGGCCCTGAGTGATGATGTGGTGTCGCTGAGTGAAGCTATGGTGTCGCTGAGTGAAGCTGTGGTGGCGCGGAGTGATGATGTGGTGTCGCTGAGTGAAGCTATGGTGTCGCTGAGTGAAGCTATGGTGTCGCTGAGTGAAGCTATGGTGTCGCTGAGTGAAGCTGTGGTGTCGCTGAGTGAAGCTGTGGTGTCGCTGAGTGAAGCTGTGGTGTCGCTGAGTGATGCTGTGGTGGCGCTGAGTGATGCTGTGGTTGCGCTGAGTGATGCTGTGGTTGCGCTGAGTGATGCTGTGGTGGCGCTGCTGAGTCATCCTGTGGTGGCGCTGCTGAGTCATCCTGTGGTGGCGCTGCTGAGTCATCCTGTGGTGGCGCTGCTGAGTCATCCTGTGGTGGCGCTGCTGAGTCATCCTGTGGTGGCGCTGCTGAGTCATCCTGTGGTGGCGCTGCTGAGTCATCCTGTGGTGGCGCTGCTGAGTCATCCTGTGGTGGTGCTGCTGAGTCATCCTGTGGTGGTGCTGCTGAGTCATCCTGTGGTGGTGCTGCTGAGTCATCCTGTGGTGGCGCTGAGTGATGCAGTGTTGGCCCTGAGTGATGCAGTGTTGGCCCTGAGTGATGCAGTGTTGGCCCTGAGTGATGCAGTGTTGGCCCTGAGTGATGCAGTGTTGGCCCTGAGTGATGATGTGGTGTCGCTGAGTGAAGCTATGGTGTCGCTGAGTGAAGCTGTGGTGGCGCGGAGTGATGATGTGGTGTCGCTGAGTGAAGCTATGGTGTCGCTGAGTGAAGCTATGGTGTCGCTGAGTGAAGCTATGGTGTCGCTGAGTGAAGCTGTGGTGTCGCTGAGTGAAGCTGTGGTGTCGCTGAGTGAAGCTGTGGTGTCGCTGAGTGATGCTGTGGTGGCGCTGAGTGATGCTGTGGTTGCGCTGAGTGATGCTGTGGTTGCGCTGAGTGATGCTGTGGTTGCACTGAGTGATGCTGTGGTTGCACTGAGTGATGCTGTGGTTGCACTGAGTGATGCTGTGGTTGCACTGAGTGATGCTGTGATGGCGTTGAGTGATGCTGTGATGGCGTTGAGTGATGCTGTGATGGCGTTGAGTGATGCTGTGGTTGTGCTGAGTGATGCTGTGGTTGTGCTGAGTGATGCTGTGGTTACGCTGAGTGATGCTGTGGTTACGCTGAGTGATGCTGTGGTTGCACTGAGTGATGCTGTGGTTGCACTGAGTGATGCTGTGATGGCGTTGAGTGATGCTGTGATGGCGTTGAGTGATGCTGTGATGGCGTTGAGTGATGCTGTGATGGCGTTGAGTGATGCTGTGATGGCGTCGAGTGTTGCTGTGATGGCGTCGAGTGTTGCTGTGATGGCGTCGAGAGATGTGTGGGTGCTGAGTGATGCTGTGCTGGCTCTGATTGATGCTGTGCTGGCTCTGATTGATGCTGTGCTGGCTCTGATTGATGCTGTGGTTGCGCTGAGTGATGCTGTCGTGATGCTGAGTGATGCTGTGGTGTTGCCGAGTGAGAGATAGAGTGAAGATATAATGCCCAATTAGAGAGGGTGATGAGAGAGAAAGAGAGAGAAAGGGTGTACATAGAATAAAGAGTGGAGCGGGATAGAGAGAGAGAAAGAAGGGGAGAGAGAGTGAATGAAGGAGTTTGAGAGAGAAACAGATAAAGGAGTGAGAGAGAATGAAAAGCTAAAAAGATAGAGAGGGGAGAGTTAATTAAGTAGAGCGAGAATTAGAGAGGGGAGAGAGAGAGAAGGAGAGAGACAATAAGAGTGGGGGTGTGAAGTTTAAATAGAGTGAAGAAGTGACGCGGAAAAAGTAACCTTAAATATAGCTTTGTGCTTTGCGCGAATAAATATAAAAAAAAAACAGAGTGAGACAAAAATACTGGTAATTAGGCTGTGACTCCTAATATAAAACAAATAGCGATATAAGGTGAAATCAACCCACCGAAGCAATATTTCTAACTAGACAAAAAAAAGCTTGCATTTCAATGCTAATCGCTGTTGTTTTTCATGTGACTGTAGTCCAGGGCCCTCAGTTGGTAATGTGAGCTGCTGCTGCGATTGAAACATCAGAGTCCAGAGAGTTAATGAGCCATGACGAGGAAATGAGGAAGAGATAGGAAACAGATGGCAGCTGTGCGCGTGCACGCCATCGTGAACTCAAGCTGGTCGCCAGCCGAAAGCCAGTGTTTGCACTTCCAAAACCCGCTTACTAAAACTCTCGGCCAGACCAGCGCACCGCTGGTGCAGGCCGAGACCTAAAAAAACCACATCGGCAAAGACAATCAAGCCTCAATAGGGGAAACCTGTTGGCTTTGCCAATGCTGGTTGATTGTTGTGGTCAGTTTTTTGGTGCCCACAGGAGCCTTCCTTGACACGTGCTCATGATTTAGGGTGTTGGTGGGGCCAAACAAGCCGCTGACTGTCAGACTTTAGACGCCCCAGTTCAGGGGCGCATCGCAGAATTTACCCCTCACAGTTCAATATACATCATCGAGTGAAGGACACGGGTGCCACTGTTGGGATAAAATGTCGAAAGTTTTTTTTGTCAAGGCTGTTATTTGGAAATATTTCAGTTGTGCGGGTGACAGTTATTTTTGGGTGATGTGTGTTCAGACTTGTTCATTTCCTGTTCCGGTTCAAAGTTTGCTTGTACGAGATAAGATTGACAGCTCCGTGTTCAGTATGGACAGGAAAAGGGCCGGTTAAATAGTCCTCATGTGACATTGAACGCTATGAATCTGGGTAAAATTAAATACAGTTTCTGGCGCTTCCTGCTTGCGGGTGCTGTGGGGCAGCACAGTGATCATGTCACTCTTCGGGGGCCACGCCCCGCTGCAGCACTGCTGCCTGCATCACTGCAGGAAGTAGTGGTCAGGGGCGTAGCTTCAGAGGGGTGTTTAGGGTGTTACACCCCTACCACTAAGAAATGCTTTTTCTGATAAATAATCGGGTACAGGTGCTTTCAGGCAGGTATTGTGAGGTGCCAGTCGGATTTCACTAGTCATTTTTACATATACACAGAGAAACACACACACACACACACACACACTCCATCTCTATTTTGAAAATGTCCTCCAAAATATTGGTTATTTTACAAAATATTGTGTTTTCTCTCTTAGTACTTCTACCAATCTGCACTCCTCTCGCTTTCGCTGCACCGTAAGCCCCTCTTGTGCGCCCTGCTTGTGGTGTAATGTATTTAAACATTATATGCCAGCCTGATTGTCGGGAAATCTGAAGCCCCTCTTCCCCCCACAATCCTACTGACCAAGCCACGCCCCTTGTCGTGGTACATTTGGGAGGTGGGAAGTTTGAAATTTGCCTCATATCTGTTGAAATGAACAATTTCCTGCATTTTCACTGGTCTTCCTTCTGCTCCGGTGCAGAGAGCGTCTGTGTCCTCCAAGGAAGGTGATCCGTGTGAAACAGTGTTTTGTCTTTGACCCGGCTTGTACATGGTTCCAGTAGGTGAATCTTGGAGACACAAGGGTTGTGCACGTGGCCTCACCCCTGACCTTTCTGTTGCAGTTACTGCTGAGGTGGAGCTGGTGGACCGCGTCTTCCTCCCGGCGTCTCTTGAGGTGACGAATGCTCCAGAGTACTTCCGCCTCCAGCAGACCGGACGCTACCTGCACGGAAATGCCTCGCTGACCTCCCGCACCGAGACCTTTCTACTCACCGGCCGAACCACCGCCACCCCTGTCGTCAGTGCCACATATGGAGATTTCACAGCCCTCCAGGTAAGGGACTGCTGACTGCAGGTCTGGAGACCAAGTGAGATTTGTGACCATCAGGTAAGGGTCCGCTGACACCAGGTCTGGAGACCAAGTGAGATTTGTACCATCAGGTAAGGGACCGCTGAAACCAGGTCTGGAGACCAGGTGAGATGTGTGACCATCAGGTAAAGGACTGCAGGCAGCTCTATGGCTAGCCTGCATGGAACATGGTTGGGCATATTTGTGGATTTCTGTGATTAGGTAACAATGGCTTTCACCTCATCCAGACACCTATGGGCCAGCAATGCCCAACAGGTAAGATATAGTGATCACCTGACCAAAGCCATGAGATAGGAGCAGGTTTCAGCTTCAACGAGGGACGACCGAGTCATATAACTAGAGCTTACGCTGCCCTCGGCACAGGCCAGAAAAGGAGAAACAGGAGAGAGAGGAGAAGCTGCCATGCCAGTGGCCTGTGTCCAGTAGCTCCCTGGTGAGGAAGGGTCTGACAGGGCAGTGTGCAGAGATACCGGCCTCTTCGTTGTTAGGTGACCTGTACTCACAGGTCCTTTTGATTCTATGGGCAAAGAATGAAACAACAAACCCTCTTGTGTAGGCCGTGGAGAATCCTTTAAAAGGACAGAATCCCATCACTCACCATAGTGACATGCTTCATCATTTGGGATCTCCTCTTATCTGTAACCTAGTACAGATAAGGGCTGCAACTCCCTCTCTACGAAGGAGGAGCTCACGGATGTTTTCGATCAGAGTCTCTAGGATCAACTGAGATCCACCAAATGTGAGGACTAGAAACCTTATATATAGAGTGATGTGCGCAGTGCTAATATGTGAAAGAGTGTAGTGCAAGCTAAAATGGTAAACAATAGAGCACACCTTTTATTCATCATCTATTGGATACAAGATTAAAATCAGTGCAGAGGCAGTTTTGAAAAATAACCACCTCAGTTTTAAAACATGGTCAACATGTTTCAGCCATTGTGATTGCATGCAATCTTGGCTTTCTTCAGGACCTATAACTAATCTTGCTACTGCGTGACCGTGAATAATAATAGAGTAGGTTGGATTATTTACAACCTACCAACTTCTCTTGAGTTCTCTGTGCCTTGTGGTGCAAAGATGACACCTATAGTGCACACGAGAACAGCCTCGCCTCCCCTGGTAACAAACTCAGGAAATGAGGCCTCGCTCTGTCCGTCGTTGCCCCAAGCTCCGTCTGAGCAAAACGGCTCAGACGGAGCTTGGGGCAACGACGGACAGAGCGGGGCCTCATTTCCTGAGTTTGTTACCAGGGGAGGCGAGGCTGTTCTCGTGTGCACTATAGGTGTCATCTTTGCACCACAAGGCACAGAGAACTCAAGAGAAGTTGGTAGGTTGTAAATAATCCAACCTACTCTATTATTATTCACGGTCACGCAGTAGCAAGATTAGTTATAGGTTCTGAAGAAAGCCAAGATTGCATGCAATCACAATGGCTGAAACATGTTGACCATGTTTTAAAACTGAGGTGGTTATTTTTTCAAAACTGCCCTCCACACTGATTTTAATCTGGTATCCAATAGATGATGAATAAAAGGTGTGCTCTATTGTTTACCATTTTAGCTTGCACTACACTCTTTCACATATTAGCACTGCGCACATCACTCTATATATAAGGTTTCTAGTCCTCACATTTGGTGGATCTCAGTTGATCCTAGAGAGACTCTGATCGAAAACATCCGTGAGCTCCTCCTTCGTAGAGAGGAGTTGCAGCCCTTATCTGTACTAGGTTACAGATAAGAGGAGATCCCAAATGATGAAGCATGTCACTACGGTGAGTGATGGGATTCTGTCCTTTAAAGGATTCTCCACGGCCTACACAAGAGGGTTTGTTGTTTCATTCTTTGCCCAGTAGTCAATGCCATTTGTCCTTTGAATGATTCTTATGTTCGCTTAGACCCATGGACACCTTTGTGTTTCTTATATACAGTTTGGGGAATGTGTCCATGATTCGGTCTTAAAATTTCCCTTAGACCCTCTACTCCTCTGTTTGTCATTGTCCTTTTGATTCTATACCTGAACACGCAAGAGAAGAGGTTGATGTATTAAACATCCTCAAACCACCATGAAGAGCAGCCCTTGGAACATGTGAAGACGGGATACTGAACTCCAGCTTCCTAAGATTAATTCCCTCTTCATCAGTCGTCTTGCGTCCCTCTCATGTGCTACCATCTGATTTCTCTGGCCTAACGATCTCCAGCTTTGACTGGTGAGACATCCGCAAGTGCTGGGATGGGGATCTGGAGCACGACTGAGGCATTCAGGATCTGGAGCACGACTGAGACGTTCAGGATCTGGAGCACGACTGAGACGTTCAGGATCTGGAGCACGACTGAGACGTTCAGGATCTGGAGCACGACTGAGACGTTCAGGATCTGGAGCATGACAGATGTTCAGGTTCTGGAGCACGACAGACGTTCAGGATCTGGAGCACGACTGAGACGTTCAGGATCTGGAGCACGACTGAGACGTTCAGGATGAGGAGCACGACTGAGACGTTCAGGATGAGGAGCACGACTGAGACGTTCAGGATGAGGAGCACGACAGACGTTCAGGATGAGGAGCACGACTGAGACGTTCAGGATGAGGAGCACGACTGAGACGTTCAGGATGAGGAGCACGACTGAGACGTTCAGGATGAGGAGCACGACTGAGACGTTCAGGATGAGGAGCATGACTGAGACGTTCAGGCTCTAGAGCACCACTACGACTGCGATGTTCAGGATCAGGAGCACCACTACGACTGCGATGTTCAGGATCAGGAGCACGACTGAGGCGTTCAGGATCTGGCGCACGACTGAGGCGTTCAGGACCTGGCGCACACCTCGACTGAGGCGTTCAGGATCTGGAGCACGACTACGACTGAGGCGTTCAGGATCTGGAGCACGACTACGACTGAGGCGTTCAGGATCTGGAGCACGACTACGACTGAGGCGTTCAGGATCTGGAGCACGACTACGACTGAGGCGTTCAGGATCTGGAGCACGACTGAGGCGTTCAGGATCTGGAGCACGACTGAGGCGTCCAGGATCTGGAGCAGGACTGAGGCGTCCAGGATCTGGAGCAGGACTGAGGCGTCCAGGATCTGGAGCAGGACTGAGGCGTCCAGGATCTGGAGCAGGACTGAGGCGTCCAGGATCTGGAGCAGGACTGAGGCGTCCAGGATCTGGAGCAGGACTGAGGCGTCCAGGATCTGGAGCAGGACTGAGACGTCCAGGATCTGGAGCAGGACTGAGACGTCCAGGATCTGGAGCAGGACTGAGACGTCCAGGATCTGGAGCAGGACTGAGACGTCCAGGATCTGGAGCAGGACTGAGACGTCCAGGATCTGGAGCAGGACTGAGAAGTCCAGGATCTGGAGCAGGACTGAGACGTCCAGGATCTGGAGCAGGACTGAGACGTCCAGGATCTGGAGCAGGACTGAGACGTCCAGGATCTGGAGCAGGACTGAGACGTCCAGGATCTGGAGCAGGACTGAGACATTCAGGATGTGGAGCAGGACTGAGGCGTTCAGGATGTGAAGCAGGACTGGCATTCAGGATGTGGAGCACGACTGAGGCGTTCAGGATGTGGAGCACGACTGAGGCGTTCAGGATCTGGAGCACGACTGAGGCGTTCAGGATCTGGAGCACGACTGAGGCCTTCAGGATCTGGAGCACGACTGAGGCCTTCAGGATCTGGAGCACGACTGAGGCCTTCAGGATCTGGAGCACGACTGAGGCCTTCAGGATCTGGAGCACGACTGAGACGTTCAGCATCTGGAGCACGACTGAGGCGTTCAGCATCTGGAGCACGACTGAGGCGTTCAGGATCTGGAGCACGACTGAGGCGTTCAGGATCTGGAGCACGACTAAGACGTTCAGGATCTGGAGCACGACTGAGACCGCCTGATCCGATCCTGTGTGCCGGAGAGGAGACCCTTACCCTCCGCTGGCCGCCAGCTTGCGCAGTTCCAAGACGTCCCGGAAGAAGGCTCTTTGTAATTTCTCCATTTTCTGTGACAGAGAACCTTACAAATACAGAGGTTTCCCCGGTAGTAAACAAGTGACATTTGAATCCTCAATAACTGTACCACGCAAAAAGCACCGCTAACTAATTTGCACGAACAAAAATCTATTTTATCTGTAATAGACCACACCTCTTCCACTCAACTAGGATCCAAAGAAAGCTATGCAGATGCCTCAAGAACACAACTGCGCACAGAGGTGGTGCATACAACGCTGTTGTCTGCATGGTCAGGGAGTCTGAGGAGGCATTTTGTGGAGTTTCACTGGAAATGTACAAAGATCACATGACCGATCAAAGGAACAGCTTGGAACAGAATGATGCTGCAGGACTGGGTGATGGAAGTTTGGACTCAAGGATGTGTTCAGCATCCTTTAGTCTGAGGGCAGCATGAGAGGGGCTTCTGAGGAGAGTGTATTGACCACACAAGAAACAATCTGAAGTGCATGCATCGAAAGACAAATAGGCCGCTGCGTGCCACCATTTGATGTCACTTTGATGAAAGCGACCTTCCAGAAGATAATCCAGGCGAGTAATATTTCATTAATGGATGTTGTAATTAATGTTTTGAAACCACGATGAAGAGATAATTAACGGTGGTGGCTACAGCTCTTGGATGCTGCTTCTCAGATGCCGATTATGAACCCCTGATTAAGGCGCACTTACCAGGAGGCGGCTTATTCAAGGAGAGACCTGAGCTGCTTCATGGTTCGTGTGCCATAGTCTCAAGCGTTGGTCCATCGATCTGCTAAAGTATAGGCATCCCCCTGTAAATGAGACTGGAAAGGAGGTTTGGTTGTAGAAGAGTCTTAAAGTTTGAGCGTTGTTTTACACCGCGCCCTGACTCCAACCCTCCTCATTGACCTGGTTATAGCTCCTATTCTGAAGTCCTCGATGTGCTAAGTTAACTGTGCATCTAGCATGTCCACACTGCGACGAGGAGTTTATCCATGGGTACCACATGGCATGCCCTGTCAAGCCCTCACCTGGTCCTAGAATGCCCCAGTTCTTGGACATTTTTCTGGAACGACCCAGAGTCGTGCCAGTGTATAAGGTACAGTTCAAAGGCGTGTCCTGGCCCTGAGCAGGTTGTGGCCTTGACACCATTAGAGTGGTCTGCCACGGTGGCTCGAGTGCAGCCCGTCCAGTGCCCTCTTGGCGCACTGTTCTTACCCAGAGGAGAGATGAAAGCTCCTGATGCCTGAATGTCCCCAGACCCCTGTCCTCACCCCGTCCTTCTCACAAGGTGGACGCATGGGCCCTCTTCCAAATTTGCTAAAAGGTCTTCTTACGGGGCTTCTGTATTTGGGCTTTGGCCATCGCTGATTAGTCCGAGTTCAATTGTGACCACAATGGCGCCTCTCCACAGAAATGACCTCTTAGCAAGGGACAAGTCGCTCCACATCAGCATCCTGCCATTAAAAAACATTTGTTTGTACCTTGGAATCTTTCCTTCCACGTCTCCTAGAATAGCTTCGTCATCAATGACGCAGCAATAATCTACAAGAGCCAACAAGGAGCGCAGCATCTTTACAGGTGGGTCTGGACTCTTGGAAATGTGAACAAAGGACGAACAAGACACTGTACTCACTTGAATTGAAAAAGGCATGCTAGCACTTATTAACTTGTCTTGCTTTCCTACACAACTGAAGCCTAGCGGGCCTGAGATCTGCAAACTAAGAGGAAAGAAAAAACAGATTGCAGAACTAAAGGCCGCCTCAGACTAAAACAATTTCTCTGTTACATTTTAAAGTGAAACCAGAAAAGGTTTCATATGAACTCTATACCACTGTCTCCAAGTGCTGGCCTAAGTGTGGGAGGCCCCTTGTCTTCCCCCAACCATCTGAGCTTTCCACAGAGGCCTGCGTAAATAGAAAAAACACTCACTTAAATACAATTAAATGCTGTGAAGCCTTGGATTCACACAGTTGTATTTCCTCTCTTTTGTCCTCAACCAGACCGTGCAGAAAAGATGGCTGTTTTCAAATGGCCAGGCCAATAGAATGTAGCCCTTTGTCTCAACTCCGATTGGCTGTTGACAACAAATCAGTGTGAAGGGGTGTTTCACAATATTGAGCCTGTGTTGCTAAGACTGAGGAATGAGAAGTAGGGGTGACGGATGAGAAGAAAGGGGGGATGGATAAGAATTAGGCATGATGGATGATGCATGAGAAGTAAGGATGATGAATGAGAAACGGATGATTGATGAAAAGTAGGAATGTGAAGTAGGGATTGTGGAAGATGCCTGAAAAGTAGGGGTGGAACAGATAATGTCTGATGGATGAGAAGTAGAGATGGTGGGTGACAAGTAGGGATGAGAAGTAAGGATGAGAGTGAGGAATGATACTGTCCTACAATGGATGCCTAACACACTATTGTCTTTCCTACTTCCTCTCCCTCCCTACCTTTCTCACCCACTATTCCAATGTGGCTTTGATTCTAAGGGGTGACACCACCCTTGCATGACATCACCGTTTCCCTGTTGCCCATATTTGTCTCCTCTTTTCCTGGTTTTTGATAATGACCTCCTTGTTTTCTGTTTGCAGGAGGTTCCCAGTGACCTACTGACCCTCACTGGGGTGCCAGTGCAGTGGGAGGTGCGAGCGGTGCTGGTGGAGAACTGGGTGTCGCCCTCAGACCCCTACGCCCGGGTGCTCTTCCATCTGATGGGGAAGGACTGGCTGACGGACAGACGGGACCTGCCATGCATCACTCTGCAGGCCTTCCACCAGACGCGCTCGGTGATGAGCGCCTGCCGCCTTCAGGTGAGCGGACGGGGGCGGAGCATCATGGATGGACCCAGCCGCTTCCCCACCACCCTCTCCCAGACACATCTTGCATGTTACCTTCTTGTCTCTTGGACACTTGGGGCTGAATTCACCTGTTGAAGGAATGACCCTTTACCCCAGGATGCGTAGTCCTTCCTGTGATAGGAGAAAGACGAGCTTCGAAATTGAACCCTTTTTCAACAAGGAGGGGTTGGGCCCGTGTATACGTCCAAACTAGGCCACAATCATAGAATAAACAGGAGATTGTTTGGACGTGCGTTTTAAGTTAATGCATTAAAAAAAAAAACACTTTGATAGCTAAAGTAGTTTTGGTGATCTTGTTACACCTTTCCTTTTTCATTTATTTTTAGAACATACGCGGTCAACATTTACCTCATGTCCTGGAGAAGAACAGTGAATATAACGGTTTCAAAAAAACATTAATAAGAACAATACATTTGACATTTGATGGATACAAAACCAATAAGGTGACAAAACACAATTGACCAGTCCTTGATTTGTAAAAGAAACAATGGCGGTACAGATTGTTTATGGTTTACAAAAACTGCAACCTGCCATACCCAGCTAGACAGCTGCTGTCTAGCTGGGCCTGCCATACCCAGCTAGACAGCTGCTGTCTAGCTGGGCCTGCCATACCCAGCTAGACAGCTGCTGTCTAGCTGGACCTGCCATACCCAGCTAGACAGCTACTGTCTAGCTGGGTATGGCAGGTTGCAGTTTTTGGTTATTGGTTTTGTATCCATCAAATGTCAAATGTATTGTTCTTATTAATGTTTTTTTGAAACCGTTATATTCACTGTTCTTCTCCATGACATGAGTCAAATGTTGACCGCGTATGTTCTAAAAATAAATGAACAAAGAAAAGGTGTCACAAGATCACCAAAACTACTTTAGCTATCAAAGTTTTTTTTTTAATGCATTAACTTAAAACGCACGTCCAAAAAATCTCCTGTTTATACTATCGAAATTGAACCCAGCATCACTGGTCTGAAACTTCTCTCCCAAGGAGTGTGATGGCCCTGCAAGACCCAAATAGCAGGAGGGTAGCTCAGTATTTGAGGAATATTCAAATCTTCACCTTCTCTTCCCAAGAATCGGTTCTTCCCCTAGGATAGGACTGTACATGGGTTGTGAGGACACGTGTAGGTCACGTCCAGAAGTGAATGACCAGGGCCGTGTTTTGTTCTTGGCTTTCTTGATCAGCTTTAATGTCTTACGATAACATTCGTATTTGCTCTGGGTTTGTCCAGTATGGTTGCTTGTACATGAATGCACTGACTATCATCCTGTCTATGCATGTGCGCACACTCATTGACCTTGTATGGATGTACCGTACAAGTACTAATCTTGTATGTTCATGCCTGCATTGATGTGTGTGTATGTGGGTACATGCAGTAACCTTCTATATATGGCTAAACTTGCATCTACGTCTATCCTCTGTTTTTTCTCTCTCCATATGCAGGTGCATAAACGCATTGATCTTAAATGTATATATGTGGTTTGATCTTGCTCGTGCACTTATGTAAGGGCATTGTTTGGTTATCTTCATAGACTTGTTTTGCTCTCTCACCTCTGTGAGAAGCACCCCCACAGGAAGGACCTGCATCTCATCAGCTCGCAGATCATGTCTCTCCAGCACTTTTGCAGAGTTTCTTCTCTCTTCTCAGGCCCCCCTTGGAGCTTGCGTGGTGGAGCTCGAGTTTCCACAGCGATGGTTCGCGACGGTGCCTGCAGTGACCCCTGGACGTCGAAAGGTAACAGCAGAGGCTACAGCGGGTACCCTTGAGAGTGCGGAGATGTACTACACCATTTCTCTGGCCACTGGAAAGAAGGTAGAGTGCAGCCGGAAGGGCATGCCTCCCCAGCGAGTGCGCCGTGGTGGGCCCCCAAAAGTTGAGGGGGCGCAGGAGCGCCTTGCCTATGTGGGTTCAGTGGAGATGAGACTGACCGAAGCGCCACGACGCCAAGAAGTACGCATCGACAGGAACGTTGTGGTGCGCGTCCCAGATCGAGCTGTGCTCTCCGGCGAGGTCTTCACCGCCACAGTAGTGCTTGGCCAGAACTTCACTGCGGACGTCTTCCACATCAGGTGAGGCGTAGTTTGGGCTCTGCGTTGGGTAACATGGATGAAGTTTCTTTCTCGTGACTCTTCAGTGCAGTGATCCCGACTGGGGTTTAACCCAGGTGGATTCTTAATGCAGGTTGCGCCTCCCATCCTAAAAGACAGATTAGGACTTGAGTTGCCTGAAGACCACACTTTAAAGTAAAGAAAATGCAAATTCAATCACGTTAAGTTTCCTTTTAAGTTCAAGAATTTGAGCAAAAATACAGCGAAGAAATCTTCAATGCTTATTTAATACATATTGAGTAGGGCTGAGATTTGGGGAGTATACCAGACTACAAAGCAGCGGAGGGGTGACCAAGATTGAACTGTACGGAGAGAAGGGAGACAATAGTGTGACAGGTTGAGGCGTGCAAAGAGAAGGGAGACTACGGTGTGACAGGGTGAGGTGTACAAGAAGTGAGATTACAGTATGACAGAGATGTACACAGAGAAGGGAGACTACAGTCTGACCGGGTGAGGCGTGCAAAGATAAGGGAGACTACGGTGTGACAGGGTGAGGTGTACAAGAAGTGAGATTACAGTATGACAGAGATGTACACAGAGAAGGGAGACTACAGTCTGACAGGGTGAGGCGTGCAAAGAGAAGGGAGACTACAGTGTGACAGGGTGAGGTGTACAAGAAGTGAGATTACAGTATGACAGAGATGTACACAGAGAAGGGAGACTACAGTCTGACAGGGTGAGGCGTGCAAAGAGAAGGGAGACTACGGTGTGACAGGGTGAGGTGTTCAAGAAGTGAGATTACAGTATGACAGAGATGTACACAGAGAAGAGAGACAATAGTGCGACAGGTTGAGGCGTGCAAAGAGAAGGAATCAATGCTATGACGGATAGAGATGTACAAGAAGGGAGTTTATAGTGTAACCGACTGAGGTGCATAAAGCGAAGGGAGCCTATGCGATGGCAGACATGTAGAAAGGGAGCGGAGGCTAAGGTATACCGCAGTTAGGTGTAAACTGAGTAGAGAGATGCCGTCTCACATAGAGTGAGAGAGTTGCACGTGGATGTGAGTTTGCTTGAAGATGCTTCTTCAGACACCCCTGGAAGTGAAGGAGGGAAGAGAGTCAGTCAGAGATGCTAGGTGTGGAGTTTAGATCCTCTGTCTGTAGCTGGATAAGGTCTGTTCTTTGGTTGCGTCCTTCGTGTATTTCTTCTTTCGGGTCTTGTGATGCTGCTGCAGGTGTTGTGTGCTCCACCGGAGATCTTGATCTTACTGGCTCCGTATGAAGGGGTGCTCTTGTATGAAGGGGTGCTCTTGATCTTACTGGCTCAGTATGAAGGGGTGCTCTTGTATGAAGGGGTGCTCTTGTATGAAGGGGTGCTCTTGATCTTACTGGCTCAGTATGAAGGGGTGCTCTTGTATGAAGGGGTGCTCTTGATCTTACTGGCTCCGTATGAAGGGGTGCTCTTGTATGAAGGGGTGCTCTTGATCTTACTGGCTCCGTATGAAGGGGTGTTCTTGTATGAAGGGGTGCTCTTGATCTTACTGGCTCCGTATGAAGGGGTGCTCTTGATTACACTTTGAAAGTGATGCCCTCATTACAGATCTCCAGTAGTATCCTGGCAATAATGAGAAAGTGCTTTAAAGCCTTCAGCTTTAAACCCCATTCTACCTCCCACCTGGGCTGGTGAGCTCCTAGAGTCAATTGAGTTTGCAGTGTTGAGTTCTGTACATTCACTCCCTCGTATATATTAATGTATTCAGTTGCCTTGAGTAGGCTCGGTTCACAGACTTGATATTGTGCTTGCTTTACAAAGGAGGAACTTCAAACCGTGTGCACCGAGCATTATAAATCACCTGGAATGTGATATCACTGGGCATTTGCATCCTCTGCTCACAGTTGCACATATAACTCTTGTTCATTTCTGTATTAGTGTGGAGAGGCAGGTCCAGACCTGGTGAGGCGGGGCCTTGGGTGTCCCGACCTGGAGAGGCGGGCCTTGGGTGTCCCGACCTGGAGAGGCGGGGCCTTGGGTGTCCCGACCTGTAGAGGCGGGGCCTTGGGTGTCCCGACCTGGAGAGGCGGGGCCTTGGGTGTCCCGACCTGGAGAGGCGGGGCCTTGGGTGTCCCGACCTGGAGAGGTGGGGCCTTGGGTGTCCCGACCTGGAGAGGCGGGGCCTTGGGTGTCCAGACCTGGAGAGGCGGGGCCTTGGGCGTCCAGGAACAAAAAGGGAAAATATCTTTGACCCACTGAGGGCACCCCATGAATGAAGGTGATCAACATTTTTCCACTGCATCAAACCTAAAGTGGGGAAAAAAGTAAAGTGATTACATTTTAATGGCGATCTACCAATTGAGGGGACAGCCGCTCCACAAACAGCTTGTAAAACCCAGTCGCACAACATAAAACTAGTATCGCTTAGGAGCATTTTCGCTGTGCTCTGTAATTCTTAACGCTTTGTGTGGGCATCTGTGTCCGAAGACCCTGGGATGTGCTGCGTTCTGGCTTTCACTTAAAGAACACGCAGCCTTTTATAATGCAGCTGGTGTGCATGTCCTGTTGAACCACCCCTTCTCTGCACAGCACTTAATGCTCTTGTCATTTTGACAAGGTACTGGTATGTGATATTGTTTTTAAAAAATGTTGTCTATGCAACCTCGTTTCCATGGCTTTGAGAAGCGACAAGTGGACATTTAATACTTGCCACTTGCTTCTGTCAACCAGAGGCAACCAGTTAGGAATGGTTCAAAGAGGGTTCATGTCGGGTGGCACTGTTTTTTAAGGTAAATTGATGATGAGGACATTGACAGTGTGTGGGGAGCCATACCTATCTCGTTGTGGCTTCCCTTCTGGAAAAGACTGATCGCAACGATTTCATGAAGTAAGCAGACCGAGCACAGCAGAGATACTGTTTACAAGGCGGCCATCTTGAAATGGAGTCTCAGCTATGAAAAATACAGCCAAATTCAGACAAAACTATGATTAACATGAATCAATATGTAAATAAAAACGTTATAAAATTATCTCTTAATATCTTATTCATTAAAGTTGACTCATGTTTACACAGATGGTAGATGCCCTTTGGCCGTGCTCCCCTGGGGCTGCAGGCCCTGCTGAAAGTTTCTTCATGCAAATTGTACAAAAAGTAACATGAGGAGATCTGGCAGGTGCAGCGGAAACTCTACCTGGATCTATGAGTAAATACTTCTGGAAACAATGAACAAATACAATTACCAGGATATTCTATTTAATAAGAAACTGGAGTGAAAGCAACTTTTAAACTCAAGAAGAGCAGTGACCAAATGAGTTATGGATGGTTTGATAAGTTATAGTTAGCCGGTGTGTAACCACCGCAAACACCTCCATGCGATGTCCTCCAGTGAGAAAGTAATTCTGTTTCTGCTCTGCTGAGCCTTCAGAAATCTTGTATTAATTAGATCTTAGACATAGAGTAGGAATCAGGAAGGCTTTTCTCGTCTCAGCTATTAGTCTTGAATTTGCTCTCTGTCCATCTGAAACAAGCATTTGCAATGCAATAGGTCTCGCATTACTGATAGTTTGAGGTATTGGCGTTGCAAATAATAATGCAACGCCAATAGCTCATACTTTCAGTAATTGCGTAGTGAACCAGGAACCAGCATTGTATGTCTCAGTGAGTACCGCAAGTTGCTCCCATGGCTCCATAGTGAGCAAGGCACCAGCACTGCTTGTCTAGTTGCAGTACCGCAAGCTGCTCCTAGAGGTCCCTAGTGAGCAAGGAACCAGCACTGCATGTCTAGGTGCAGTACCGCAAGCTGATCCTAGCGGTCCCCAGTGAGCAAGGCACGAGCACTGCTTGTCTAGGTGCAGTACAACAAGCTGCTCCTAGAGGTCCCTAGTGAGCAAGGCACCAGCACTGCATGTCTAGGTGCAGTACCGCAAGCTGCTCCTGGAAGTCCCTAGTGAGCAAAGCACCAGCACTGCATGTCTAGGTGCAGTACCGCAAGCTGCTCCTAGAGGTCCCTAGTGAGCAAGGCACCAGTACTGCTTGTCTAGGTGCAGTACCGCAAGCTGCTCCTAGAGGTCCCTAGTGAGCATCATAAACTTTTGGTCACATATGGTACTGCACCCTGCAGAAGATATGGAAAATCCACCCTACCCATAATGCTTTGCATGCAAGACAGTACCACAAGTACATTCAAATAGCTATGTCCATATATACATTTAGTAGCTTTGAAATGTGACAAAATAATTATTATATTAATTCCGGATTAGGTTGTACTCTATGTGGAGCTGATGAATGGAAATTTATAGAAGGTCTAATATAAATGTGAGGTGCTAGCGAGTAAAGTAACCACTGCCAACCTAGTTTAGGACCAAGTGAGTGCCCTGTCTGAAGGCCTTTAAGAAAATAGTGCCTTGAGGCTGTAATTAAAACCTAGGGTGTAACAACACATGTAACAGGGGGTTGCTCATGGGAGGTTACAAGAAGAGACAAGGCGCTACTAAGGAGGGACTACTAAGCCTAATGACCAATGAAAAGCCACCATTTACAAAAGGCAGGGACAGGAGCTAATTAAAAAGATGGGCGGAAAGTAGGCGGAGCTTAATGCACATATCCTGAATACAGCATGTCCCGAAGAGAAAGCGTAAGCGCTGCCTAGGCGAGTCCCAATGAGGACATTACTTGACATGAAAACTGCCTCACCGGATTGTTTTGTTACCCGAGTATGGGAATGACTGACGCAACTTTCCAGAGGGAGCACATACTGTGGTCTGCGCTGGTGTCCTCGACTTCTTGAATTTGCTAAATAATTCCTTGCACAACTTAGGCAGGTTTCAGATCTAGTTTGAGAAACTCCGTCTTATCTTTGGCTGCAAATGAGGACCCACTGTATTTAGCTAGTAAAGTTTCATATTTTTGTTTTTTGTCTTCTGCTGATTTTGGGATGTTAACTCAATATTGCATCTTCCCAATGGATGTTGAACTAAGAGGAGAGCACAATTTTCTAGAAACTGGAAAGACCGCGGAACAAGCCGGCCCCTCAAGCTTTGTGCTGTGAATACAGAACCTGCCTCTCCAGGTCCTTATTTTTTTCTTGTGCCCTTTATGAAGTGCAGACTGGATTTCAGTCCTTTTTAGAAACCATTATCGCTTTATATCTGTTTATTATATGTAGGTGATATTAATAGTATTCAGCATAGTTACGTTTTACAAACTTCAGAGGGGATGTTTGTAAAGTTACTAAGGATTTTACCTATTGTTTTCAAGAAACTGAAATATGAGAATCAGTAATATTATCTTACTAGTTCTACCTGAATTTTCACTAGTCCTACGTACACAAGACCATGTTTTAGTTTGGTGAACAGTGCGTGAAGCTGGAAGTCCTCCGCCCCATGTTAGCATACATGTTGTCCTGTGTTGGCGTTGAATCTATAGAATATTTCTGTGTTCTTCTCTTTGTATCTTCCAAGTTCTGTTGGACTTTGCATCGAAAGGCCTAGAAGGGGGTCCCTGTCTCTTTCATGCTCGGGATGATGTGGTCCCTGGAAACTGTTGGAGATCTTTCACAATTGGGGGGGACCAGGCTAACTTTATTTATGTTGCTGATTTTGGCTCTTTTTGACTTCCGAGAGCTCCTCATTTTGTACCCAGGAGTGGGCTACGTTACACCCACTTTTGAATAGTGAATGACCGACAGATTCCCCAGTTGTGCTTCAGTTTGTTGCAGCTGAAGTTGAGTGCTCCCTCCTACATTATTCTAGGAGTTGAAAGATTCTTTATTGCTTTCTGATGAGCAGAATCTCTTCTGCCTTCCACTTGTTATCTCGCTCCAACCTCATATTTCTTTTTCAAAGCACTCACTAGAAGCTGAACTCACTGAAACTGAACGCAGGAAAAACAGAGCTGCTGGTGCTGGGAAAGAACCCATCCATCTAGGGACCTCAACACTGGCTGGTTGTTCTGGGAGACATCCCTGCCCCCAAAGTAACCTTAAGCTTTTTAGTGGATTCTAAGCTCTCTATGAAGCCTCTGGTGGCAAAGGAATCTGTGACCTGTTTTGCAACCTTGAAATGGTTATGCAAATTTATATGGATTCTTCATTAATCTGCCCAGAGAACTGTCACCCAGGCTCTTATCTTATCCAGACTGGGCTATTGCAACATTCTGTACCTGGGGGGCTGACAAAGCCTCCTTGAGACGAATGCAGGTGGTGCAGAATGCTGCCGCAAGGCTGATCTACCGATTGCCTAAACCTGCATCAGCTATATCTCTTCTTAGCATCCTGCATTGGTTAAAGGTGGAGAAACACATTCAATTCAAGGCGTTCTGCTATGTTTTCAAAGCAAGGGCAGGAACTGCTCCCCACCATATCACTAGCCTGATAAATTCGTATCCGCCTGCTCGCCGCCTGCGTTCTAGTGACCTCCCCTTGTGCACTGCTCCCAGGATTAAATGTTCTCACATGGAAGGTCGCTCCTTTGCGTACCTAGGCCCTAAACTTTGGAGTACTCTACCGGAACATCTAAGATCCTGCACTTCACTGATCACCTTTCGCAGACAGTTGAAAACGTGGCTGTTCTGATTTAGCTGGACTTGGGCCTCCTTATCTGTTGCTGAAGCACCGGGAAACCCGATGTTGGTTAGCCCTTGCGTTATTTAAGCGCTCTAAATAAATAAATGTGTGTCGGGGTGCACTGTGTGTTTCAGGGTGATGTGGAGCACTCATTCTAGGGGCAAACGCCAATGCCTGAAACAAACTTTAAGAATCACAACATAGAATAACCCAAGTTCGCCACTAGATGATGAACTGCGTGTGACGATTTTTGTGTATTTCCTATGTTCTAAATAAACATGCTAATTTTAGGATATAGTTTAATCAGTCATATGACGGTTCTGGGGGGATTCCTGTATGTTCTGTGAGGAATCAATGGCTTAACGCAGGCCTCTGCAGCCCCTGCGGTGCAGGGGGCCCGAGCTGCAGGGGGCCCCCTGACCACAGTACTCTGGCATGATAGCTCCTGATTAAATCCGGAGCGGGGCCTCTCCATGCACCATGCAGGGGGGCCCCCCTCAAGTTTCGTTACGCCGCTGAAAGGAATCACTCTAATGTTCATAAGTTTTAACAGGAACTTGCATGTAGAAATGAGCAATATTCTCCCTCTAAAAGAGCAAGTTTCCCTAGCTGTTTTATTGAAGAAGCTGATTTGTCCCCAGTGCATATAATAGGACCAGGAAACAGGGGAATAATGGGATGGGACGTGTGAGGCTGCTGCAGTCCTGGGTCAAAGGTAATGTATAAGGAGTGAAGCTCTGTATGAGAGAAAGCTAAGCTGCTGATGCCGCAGATGTGCGGAAACAGTCCATGGCCGGGTGAAAGGGCCTCATGCAAGGCTGTGTGGGGAAGCTAATCATGTGATGTGCAAAAGCAGCCCACGACCTGAAACGTAATGATGCGGTTAGCGGAAGCTAATCATGTGATGTGCAGAAGCAGCCCACGGCCACAAACGTAATGATGCGGTTACGTTAGCGGAAGCTAATCATGTGATATGCAAAAGCAGCCCACGACCTGAAACGTAATGATGCGGTTAGCGGAAGCTAATCATGTGATGTGCAGAAGCAGCCCACGGCACCAAACGTAATGATGTGTTGAGCACAAGCAGTCCCGGGCCTGGAAGATAATGATGCGGTGAGAAGGCGGTCCCGGCTTTGAAGCTAATGATGCAGTGACGGAAAGCAGTCTTAGCCTGGGAGCTAATGATGCAGAGTACGGAAGCAGTCCTGTCCCGGCAGCTAATGATGCAGAGTACAGAAGCAGTCCCGGGCTTGGAAGCTAATGATGCAGAGTACGGAAGCAGTCCCGTGCTTGGAAGCTAATGATGCAGAGTACGGAAGCAGTCCCGTGCTTGGAAGCTAATGATGCAGATTACGGAAGCAGTCCCGGGCTTGGAAGCTAATGATGCAGAGTACGGAAGCAGTCCCGTGCTTGGAAGGTAATGATGCAGAGTACGGAAGCAGCCCCGTGCTTGGAAGCTAAGAAGCTAATGATGCAGAGAACGGAAGCAATCCCATCCCGTCCCGGCACCTAATGATGCAGTGTACCAAAGCGGTCCTGTGCTTGCAAGCTAATGATGCAGTGAGTGGTAGCAGTCTAGTCACGGCCTGGAAGCTAATGATGCAGAGTACAGAAGCAGCCCCGTGCTTGGAAGCTAATGATGCAGTGAGGGAAAGCAGTCTTAGCCTGGGAGCTAATGATGCAGAGTACAGAAGCAGCCCCGTGCTTGGAAGCTAATGATGCAGTGAGGGAAAGCAGTCTTAGCCTGGGAGCTAATGATGCAGAGTACGGAAGCAGTCCCGTGCTTGGAAGCTAATGATGCAGAGTACGGAAGCGGTCCCGTGCTTGCAAGCTAATGATGCAGTGAGCAGAAGCAGTCTAGTCGCGGCCTGGAAGCTAATGATGCAGTGTACGGAAGCAGTCCCATGCTTGGAAGCTAATGATGCAGAGTACGGAAGCGGTCCCGTGCTTGCAAGCTAATGATGCAGTGAGCGGAAGCAGTCCCGTGCTTGGAAGCTAGTGATGCAGTGTACGGAAGCAGTCCCGTCCCTGCAGCTAATGATGCAGTGTACGGAAGCAGCCCCGTGCTTGGAAGCTAATGATGCAGAGTACGGAAGCAGTCCCGTGCTTGGAAGCTAATGATGCAGAGTACGGAAGCAGCCCCGTGCTTGGAAGGTAATGATGCAGAGTACGGAAGCAGTCCCGTGCTTGGAAGCTAATGATGCAGAGTACGGAAGCAGTCCCGGGCTTGGAAGCTAATGATGCAGAGTACGGAAGCAGTCCTGTCCCGGCAGCTAATGATGCAGAGTACGGAAGCAGCCCCGTGCTTGGAAGGTAATGATGCAGAGTACGGAAGCAGCCCCGTGCTTGGAAGGTAATGATGCAGAGTACGGAAGCAGTCCCGTGCTTGGAAGCTAATGATGCAGATTACGGAAGCAGCCCCGTGCTTGGAAGCTAATGATGCAGAGTACGGAAGCAGTCCTGTCCCGGCAGCTAATGATGCAGAGTACAGAAGCAATCCCATCTCGGCCTGGAAGCTAATGATGCAGAGTACGGAAGCAATCCCATCCCGTCCCGGCAGCTAATGATGCAGTGTACCAAAACGGTCCCGTGCTTGCAAGCTAATGATGCAGTGAGTGGTAGCAGTCTAGTCACGGCCTGGAAGCTAATGATACAGAAGCAGCCCCGTGCTTGGAAGCTAATGATGCAGTGAGGGAAAGCAGTCTTAGCCTGGGAGCTAATGATGCAGAGTACGGAAGCGGTCCCGTGCTTGCAAGCTAATGATGCAGTGAGCGGAAGCAGTCTAGTCGCGGCCTGGAAGCTAATGATGCAGAATACGGAAGCAGCCCCGTGCTTGGAAGCTAATGATGCAGAGTACGGAAGCAGTCCCTTGCCTGGAAGCTAATGATGCAGAGTACGGAAGCAGTCCCATCCCGGCCTGGAAGCTAATGATGCAGAGTACGGAAGCAGTCCCGTGCTTGGAAGCTAATGATGCAGTGTACGGAAGCAGTCCCGTCCCGGCAGCTAATGATGCAGAGTACGGAAGCAGCCCCATGCTTGGAAGCTAATGATGCAGTGAGGGAAAGCAGTCTTAGTCTGGGAGCTAATGATGCAGAGTACGGAAGCTGTCCCGGGCTTGGAAGCAAATGATGCAATGAGCAGAAGCAGACTCGTCCCGGCCTGGAAGCTAATGATGCAGAGTACGGAAGCAGTCCCATGCCTGAAAGCTAATGATGCAGTGAGGGAAAGCAGTCTTAGTCTGGGAGCTGAGGATGCAGTGAGCGGTAGCAGTCTAATCTGAAAGAGACACGTTAGTGATAGATTCCTTACCTTAGAATTACCCCCAGGCGTCAGACTGGATCCGGAAAGCTTTTGTCAGCGCATCGGAAGGTGGCGTCGTGCGGCTCCGCGTCCGTCGTAGGCGTCGTGATCGCCGGGATGACGTTGCGGCAGCTACTTAGACGCCGCCCTCGTGCGCTGACGTCAGTTCTTTCTTTTTCCGCACCAGCAAGCGCAGATCCAGATCAATTTTTGACTGAGTTTTTGGGACTTTTGTCTCTGTCTTTTTTGAGTCTTTGACTCCTGGTGTTATAGGGATGCCCGGTTTCAAGTCTTGCGAGGTTTGTCCCCGCATGATGTCGGTGTCTCTACTGCCTGGGGTGCGACCATGACCCCACGTCGTGCCCCGACTGCCGGGCCATGGCTCCGAAAACTTTGCGGGAGCGGTCCCGAAAGTTGCTTGAGGCCCGGGAGTCGGTTCCGCGCCGTTCAAGGTCCCGGTCCTGTGGGAGGTCGAGGAGCCACCACCATCGTTCGACGAAGTCTTCGCACTCTGGGTCAGGTAAGACGAAGCACAAGAAGTCGAAGAAGCGATGTCGCTCTTCGCCTAGCCTGTCGCGCGACACGGCTGAGGGTGCGGGCGGTGCCACCCCCGCGGCTCCGTCGGAGCCTACGCAGTTGCCGACGGCCTACTCGCCTTTCCCGGGTCCGTCGGCGACTCCGGCCCAGCTGCAGGAATTTCTGTCAGCCATGGCACGCCTCTTTGGCCCGTCGGGCCCCGCCGGCGCGTCTCCGGGCCCCGCGGGTCCGACTGGGGGTCCTCGCCCTTCTTTGTCGATGGCTCCGGCCCCGATGTTGTCGACTGCTCCGGCCTCGGCGCCGCGAGACCCCCATGGATCCATGCATGGATCCCAGCCGATGTCGGTTGACCTCGTACGACCTCCACGTCTACGGCACCGCCGCCGGCCGGCTCCCCGGCCGATGTCGTTCCCGGCTTCCACCCCGACATGGAGACGGTGCCGAACCGGTGTCGATCGACGCCAATCCCGACGCGGATGGGGAATTTTTATCCCTTTCTCCATCCTCCTCCTTCTTTTCCACCTGCCCAGCAGGTTTCGGAGGACTGGGAGGGGTCTGAAGACCCTCTCGCAGCCCAATGCGAGTTAGACCAAGACTGGGCAGAGGATTTGGAGGACGCAGGTGATCTGGATTTCTCTCCAGATCCTGGCGCACTGTCTCCTTCTACCGTGGCTATGGAGGAGGGTGGTACTTATTCAGTGGTGTTGCGTAGGGCAGCAGAGGCTCTCCACCTCGAGCTCCCTACAGTGGCCGTCAGGACTAACCTCCTGACAGAAGTGCTTCGGCCGGCGGCTTCCTCTGCGGAGCCGCTGCTGCCCTTTAATTATGCACTTTCCGATGTTCTTTTGGGCACCTGGTCCAGGCCCAACACAGGGGCTCCTGTGGATAGGAACGTGGCCCGACGCCATCGCCCGGCCGACCCCATTTTCCTCTCCCAACACCCTACCCCTGAGAGCTTGGTTGTCCAAGCCTCTGCGTCTCCGAGCGCATTCCCTTCCGCACCCCTGGACAGGAAATCCAAGAAACTGGAGCAGTTTGGGAAGAAGATTTTCTCTTCCGCCAGTTCAGGGTTGCGGTCTGTGAACACCGCATGCCTCTTGCGCCGTTATTCCCACTCTGTGTGGGATACGGTGGCGCAGGTGCTGCCTCAGTGTCCGGAGGTGACCCGGACAGTGCTCTCCCAAGCTATTGCTGAGGTGAGAGATGCAGCCAAGTTCACGATTCGTTGTGGCCTTGACACCGCCGACTCGCTGGGCAGAGCGATTTCCACGACAGTGGCTCTACGCCGTCACGCCTGGCTGAGGACGACTGGCTTTTCTGGGGATGTCCAGAACACTCTGATGGACATTCCTTTGGATGGCACTCCCCTTTTTGGTGACAAGGCAGACAGTGCGTTGGAGCGTTTTAAGGACTCGCGGGCTACGGCCAAGTCCTTGGGCCTTTCGGCCATGCGCACTCCTTCAGCTTCTGCTTTTCGCTCCTTTCGTGGCCAAGGAAGGGGCGCCCAAACACGTTCGTTTCAAAGCCACAGGCCTGCACAGCAACAGTCTCAGCGCAGCCGCGGACGTGGGACCCGCCGAGGTGGGTCACGGGGCCAGCGGGCGGGTCAGTCCACCACCTCCCCTGCCACCACTGCCTCCAAACCTTCCTAGTCTGGTGTTTCAGGCCCACCAGACGCCAGTGGGCAGGAGGATTCGCCATCACCTCCCCCACTGGCGCACCATCACTTCGGACAGGTGGGTTTTACAGATTGTCCGAAGGGGCTACTCCCTCCCCTTCGAGACCACCCCTCCGGCCATGCCACCTCAGTACCACCGCATGTCGGGTGATCACTTGGCACTTCTCCAGCAGGAAGTTGCGGCCCTCTTGGCCAAGGGGGCCATCGTGCGCGTTCCGACGCCAGAAGTAGGTCGTGGTTGTTACTCCCACTACTTCTTGGTTCCAAAGAAGGACAAGGGCCTGCGTCCTATTTTAGACCTTCGGAACGTCAATCGCTTCCTCCGGAAGGAGAAGTTCAAGATGCTCACACTTGCTCAGGTCTTGTCTGCCCTAGACCCGCAAGACTGGATGGTAGCGTTGGACTTGCAGGACGCTTATTTTCTTATCCACATCCTGCCGGCCCACCGGCGTTACCTGCGGTTCACGGTAGGCCACGAGCACTTTCAGTTCACTGTGCTCCCTTTTGGCCTTACCTGCGCCCCTCGGGTGTTCACGAAAGTGATGGCGGTGGTTGCAGTTCATCTGCGCAGATCAGGGGTTTCAGTCTTCCCCTATCTCGACGACTGGCTGTTGAAGGCGGGCTCGCCCCAGGCAGTCGTCTCCCACCTCCAGACTACGGCCGACCTCCTGCACTTGCTGGGATTCTCCATCAACGTGCCGAAGTCGCACCTGATTCCCTCTCAGAAGCTCCTCTTCATCGGAGCGAGCGGGTCTGGACACGGCGCAGTTTCGGGTTTATCCTCCCGAACAGCGAGTCCGGGACATTCAGGCTATGATTCCGATCTTTCGGCCCTTGTCCTGGGTTTCGGTCAGGATGACTTTGAGGCTGCTGGGCCTCATGCCCTCCTGCATCCTGCTGACCAATCATGCCAGATGGCACATGCGGGCTCTGCAGTGGGACCTGAAGTTCCAGTGGGCGCAGCATCAAGGGGACCTGTCCGAGTACGTCCAGATCTCGGAGGGCACTGCACGACAGTTGCAGTGGTGGCTCACGAACCAGCATTGGGTCCGCAGAAGATCACTCTCCCTTCCCCAACCGGAGCACACAGTGGTGACGGATGCGTCCCCCCTGGGATGGGGCGGCCACATGGGAGAGACAGAGATCAGAGGCCTCTGGTCTCCGACGGAGTCCAGGCTCCATATCAACCTTCTGGAGCTCTGGGCGATCCTACTTGCACTGAAGGCATTCCTTCCCTCTGTCAAGGGGAGAGTAGTGCAGGTGTTCACGGACAACACCACCGTCATGTGGTACTGCAACAAGCAAGGCGGGGTGGGGTCGTGGACCATATGTCAGGAGGCTCTGCGTCTCTGGACATGGCTGGAACGTCAAGGCATTTCCCTGGTGGTTCAACACTTGGCAGGTTCTTTGAACGCCAGGGCGGACGAACTCAGCCACAGATGCATGATGGATTACGAATGGCGTCTTCACTCGGAGGTGGCGCAAGGTCTCTTTCTACAGTGGGGAGAGCCTTGGTTAGATCTATTCGCCACCGAAGCGAACGCGCAATGTCAGCAGTTCTGCGCGTTGGAATTTCCAAGGCGGCACTCGCTCGGCGACGCTTTTCGTCGCGAGTGGAGTTGCGGTCTATTGTACGCTTTTCCGCCTATACCACTTCTACCCAGAGTGCTGAAGAAGATCAGGCACGACCGGGCCCAAGTCATTCTTGTGGCTCCGGACTGGGCTCGAAGAGTTTGGTATCCCGAGCTACTCAGTATGAGCGTGGATCCCCCGATCCGACTGCCTCTTCGGGAGGATCTTCTGTCGCAGCAGCAGGGGACGGTCCTCCACCCGAACCTGTCCCGCCTCCACCTCCTTGCGTGGAGATTGAGCGGAGACAGTTGATTCCCTTTGACTTGCCTCCTGAAGTCTGTGATGTCATTCTGGCAGCCAGGCGTCCATCCACTAAATCGGTATACACCTGCAGGTGGAAGAAATTTGTGGCATGGTGCTCAGCAAAGGCTGTGGATCCCCTTTCTGCCCCTCTTTCAGAAGTCCTTTTGTTCCTTCTGTCTTTAGCCCGGCAGGGCTCTGCTCTGGGCACTATTAAGGGCTACCTTTCTGCAATTTCAGCCTTTCTCAGGCTCCCTGATCAGCCCTCTCTTTTCAAGTCCCCTGTTGTAAATAGATTTCTCAAAGGCATTGCTCACCTTTTCCCTCCTATTCCGTTTGTGATGCCGCAGTGGGACTTAAATCTGGTTCTTACTTATTTGATGTGCGCTCCTTTTGAGCTGCTTCATAACTGTCCTCTTCGTTTACTGACTTTAAAGACTGCTTTCCTGGTTGCCATCACCTCCGCTAGGCGCGTGAGTGAGCTCCAGGCGCTTTCCTGTAAACCTCCTTTTCTGTCTGTTCATCCGGACAAAGTTGTGCTTCGCACTCGTCCTTCTTTCTTGCCAAAGGTTGTACTGCCTTCCTCATCAGGCAGACTATCACCCTCTCCACTTTCTTTCTGCCTCCGCACCCTTCCAGAGAGGAAGAGAGGCTCCACCGTCTGGACCCAAAACGTGCACTCTCATTTTACCTGAATCGCACACAACAGTTCCGGGTGGATGACCAGCTCTTTGTTGGCTACGTAGGCGCCAAGAAAGGCCGGGCTGTACACAAGCAGACTATCTCCCGCTGGGTCGTCTTGTGTATAATAGCCTGTTATTCTCTGGCTAAAAAAGAACCTCCGGTGGGGCTGCGCGCGCATTCTACCAGGGCGACAGCAACTACTACTGCATTGGGACGTGGTGTCCCCCCTGCAAGACATCTGTAAGGCAGCCACGTGGGCCTCGCTGCACACTTTTACTAAGCATTATTGCCTTGACATCCAAGTCCGGAGAGACGGCTTCTTTGGCCGTTCTGTTCTCCGTGACTTTCTGGTGTGATCTTGGTTCGCAGACCCACCACCGGGGTTGGTATTGCTGGGGTATCTATTCTAAGGTAAGGAATCTATCACGAACGTGTCTCTTTCAGATGCACAAGTTACTTACCTTCGGTAACGATATATCTGTAAGAGACATTAGTTAGTGATAGATTCCTTACCGCCCCACCCATCCTCCCCGTTCTGCGAACTGATTTCTAGGGTTAAGGTCATCCCTTTCAGGGCCCTAGGTTCAATGCACCAGTGGTCAGTATCTTGCATGGCTCGGCGTTCCTGGCGCGGAAAGTCGTGTACAGAACTGACGTCAGCGCGCGAGGGCGGCGTCTAAGTAGCTGCCGCTACGTCATCCCGGCGATCACGATGCCTACGACGGACGTGGAGCCGCACGACACCACCTTCCGAAGCGCAGGGGTACTGCTGATGAAAGCTTTCCGGATCCAGTCTGACGCCTGGGGGTAATTCTAAGGTAAGGAATCTGTCACTAACTAATGTCTCTTACAGATATATCGTTACCGAAGGTAAGTAACTTGTGCGTCACGGCCTGGAAGCTAATGATGCAGAGCACAGAAGCAGCTCCGTGCTTGGAAGCTAATGATGCAGTGAGGGAAAGCAGTCTTAGTCTGGGAGCTAATGATGCAGAGTACGGAAGCTGTCCCGGGCTTGGAAGCAAATGATGCAGTGAGCAGAAGCAGTCTCGTCCTGGCGTGGAAGCTAATGATGCAGAGTACGGAAGCAGTCCCGTGCTTGCAAGCTAATGATGCAGTGAGCGGAAGCAGTCTAGTCACGGCCTGGAAGCTAATGATGCAGTGAGGGAAAGCAGTCTTAGCCTGGGAGCTAATGATGCAGAGTACGGAAGCGGTCCCGTACTTGCAAGCTAATGATGCAGTGAGGGAAAGCAGTCTTAGCCTGGGAGCTAATGATGCAGAGTACGGAAGCGGTCCCGGGCTTGGAAGCAAATGATGCAGTGAGCAGAAGCAGTCTCGTCACGGCCTGGAAGCTAATGATGCAGAGTACGGAAGCAGTCCCTTGCCTGGAAGCTAATGATGCA
Source organism: Calotriton arnoldi (assembly GCA_963921515.1). NCBI lineage: Eukaryota > Metazoa > Chordata > Amphibia > Caudata > Salamandridae > Calotriton > Calotriton arnoldi. Next base: position 2,750,272 of record CAWUFW010001440.1, read on the forward strand.
GAGTACAGAAGAAGTCCCGTGCTTGGAAGCTAATGATGCAGTGTGCGGAAGCAATCCCATCCCGGCCTGGAAGCTAATGATGCAGAGTACGGAAGCAGTCCTGTCCCGGCAGCTAATGATGCAGAGTACGGAAGCAGTCCTGTGCTTGAAAGCTAGTGATGCAGTGTACGGAAGCAGTCCCGTGCTTGAAAGCTAGTGATGCAGTGAGCGGAAGCAGTCCTGTGCTTGGAAGCTAATGATGCAGAGTACGGAAGCAGTCCCGTGCTTGAAAGCTAGTGATGCAGTGTACGGAAGCAGTCCCGTGCTTGAAAGCTAGTGATGCAGTGAGCGGAAGCAGTCCTGTGCTTGGAAGCTAATGATGCAGAGTACGGAAGCAGTCCCGTGCTTGAAAGCTAGTGATGCAGTGTACGGAAGCAGTCCCGTCCCTGCAGCTAATGATGCAGTGTACGGAAGCAGTCCCATGACTGGAAGCTAATGATGCAGAGTACGGAAGCAGTCTTGTCACGGCCTGGAAGCTAATGATGCACAGTACAGAAGCAGTCCCGTCCCGGACTCGAAGCTAATAATGCAGTGTACGGAAGCAGTCCCATGCTTGAAAGCTAATGATGCAGTGTACGGAAGCAGTCCCGTCCCGTCAGCTAATGATGCAGTGTACGGAAGCAGTCCCATGCCTGGAAGCTAATGATGCAGAGTACGGAAGCAGTCCCGTCCCGGCAGCTAATGATGCAGTGTACCGAAGCGGTCCCGTGCTTGCAAGCTAATGATGCAGTGAGTGGTAGCAGTCTAGTCACGGCCTGGAAGCTAATGATGCAGAGTACAGAAGCAGCCCCGTGCTTGGAAGCTAATGATGCAGTGAGGGAAAGCAGTCTTAGCCTGGGAGCTAATGATGCAGAGTACGGAAGCGGTCCCGGGCTTGGAAGCAAATGATGCAGTGAGCAGAAGCAGTCTCGTCACGGCCTGGAAGCTAATGATGCAGAGTACAGAAGCAGCACCATGCTTGGAAGCTAATGATGCAGTGAGGGAAAGCAGTCTTAGCCTGGGAGCTAATGATGCAGAGTACGGAAGCGGTCCCGGGCTTGGAAGCAAATGATGCAGTGAGCAGAAGCAGTCTCGTCACGGCCTGGAAGCTAATGATGCACAGTACAGAAGCAGTCCCGTCCCGGACTCGAAGCTAATAATGCAGTGTACGGAAGCAGTCCCATGCCTGGAAGCTAATGATGCAGTGTATGGAAGCAGTCCCGTCCCGTCAGCTAATGATGCAGTGTACGGAAGCAGTCCCGTCCCGGCAGCTAATGATGCAGTGTACCGAAGCGGTCCCGTGCTTGCAAGCTAATGATGCAGTGAGTGGTAGCAGTCTAGTCACGGTCTAGAAGCTAATGATGCAGAGTACAGAAGCAGCCCCGTGCTTGGAAGCTAATGATGCAGTGAGGGAAAGCAGTCTTAGCCTGGGAGCTAATGATGCAGAGTACGGAAGCAGTCCCTTGCCTGGAAGCTAATGATGCAGAGTACGGAAGCAGTCCCGTGCTTGGAAGCTAATGATGCAGTGAGCGGAAGCAATCCCATCCCGGCCTGGAAGCTAATGATGCAGTGAGCAGAAGCAGTCTCGTCACGGCCTGGAAGCTAATGATGCAGTGTACGGAAGCAGTCCCATGACTGGAAGCTAATGATGCAGTGTACGGAAGCAGTCCCGTCCCGGCAGCTAATGATGCAGTGTACCGAAGCGGTCCTGTGCTTGCAAGCTAATGATGCAGTGAGTGGTAGCAGTCTAGTCACGGTCTGGAAGCTAATGATGCAGAGTACAGAAGCAGCCCCGTGCTTGGAAGCTAATGATGCAGTGAGGGAAAGCAGTCTTAGCCTGGGAGCTAATGATGCAGAGTACGGAAGCAGTCCCTTGCCTGGAAGCTAATGATGCAGTGAGCGGAAGCAATCCCATCCCGGCCTGGAAGCTAATGATGCAGTGAGCAGAAGCAGTCTCGTCACGGCCTGGAAGCTAATGATGCAGTGTACGGAAGCAGTCCCATGACTGGAAGCTAATGATGCAGTGTACGGAAGCAGTCCCATGCCTGGAAGCTAATGATGCAGAGTACGGAAGCAGTCCCGTCCCGGCAGCTAATGATGCAGTGTACGGAAGCAGTCCCGTGCTTGGAAGCTAATGATGCAGCGAGCGGAAGCAGTCCCGTCCCGGACCCGAAGCTAATAATGTAGTATACGGAAGCAGCCCCAAACCTGGAAGCTAATGATGCAGTGTACGGAAGCAGTCCCATCCCAGCAGCTAATGATGCAGTGTACGGAAGCAGTCCCGTCCCGGCAGCTAATGATGCAGTGTACGGAAGCAGTTACCATGCCTGGAAGCTAATGATGCAGTGAACGGAAGCAGTCCCATGCCTGGAAGCTAATGATGCAGAGTACGGAAGCAGTCCCGTCCCGGCAGCTAATGATGCAGTGTACGGAAGCAGTCCCGTGCTTGGAAGCTAATGATGCAGTGAGCGGAAGCAGTCCCGTCCCGGACCCGAAGCTAATAATGTAGTATACGGAAGCAGCCCCAAACCTGGAAGCTAATGATGCAGTGTACGGAAGCAGTCCCGTCCCAGCAGCTAATGATGCAGTGTACGGAAGCAGTCCCGTCCCGGCAGCTAATGATGCAGTGTACGGAAGCAGTTACCATGCCTGGAAGCTAATGATGCAGTGAACGGAAGCAGTCCCATGCCTGGAAGCTAATGATGCAGAGTACGGAAGCAGTCCCGTCCGGCAGCTAATGTTGCAGTGTACGGAAGCAGTCCCGTGCTTGGAAGCTAATGATGCAGTGAGCGGAAGCAGTCCCGTCCCGGACCCGAAGCTAATAATGCAGTATACGGAAGCAGCCCCAAACCTGGAAGCTAATGATGCAGTGTACGGAAGCAGTCCCGTCCCAGCAGCTAATGATGCAGAGTACGGAAGCAGTCCCGTGCTTGGAAGCTAATGATGCAGAGTACGGAAGCAGTCCTGTCCCGGCAGCTAATGATGCAGAGTACGGAAGCAGTCCCGTGCTTGGAAGCTAATGATGCAGAGTACGGAAGAAGTCCCGGGCTTGGAAGCTAATGATGCAGAGTACAGAAGCAGTCCCGTGCTTGGAAGCTAATGATGCAGAGTACGGAAGCAGTCCCGGGCTTGGAAGCTAATGATGCAGAGTACAGAAGCAGTCCCGTGCTTGGAAGCTAATGATGCAGAGTACAGAAGAAGTCCCGTGCTTGGAAGCTAATGATGCAGAGTACAGAAGAAGTCCTGTGCTTGGAAGCTAATGATGCAGAGTACGGAAGCAGTCCCGGGCTTGGAAGCTAATGATGCAGAGTACAGAAGCAGTCCCGTGCTTGGAAGCTAATGATGCAGAGTACGGAAGCAGTCCCGGGCTTGGAAGCTAATGATGCAGAGTACAGAAGCAGTCCCGTGCTTGGAAGCTAATGATGCAGAGTACAGAAGCAGTCCTGTCCCGGCAGCTAATGATGCAGAGTACGGAAGAAGTCCTGTGCTTGGAAGCTAATGATGCAGAGTACGGAAGCAGTCCCGTGCTTGGAAGCTAATGATGCAGAGTACGGAAGCAGTCCCGGGCTTGGAAGCTAATGATGCAGAGACCAGAAGCAGTCCCGTGCTTGGAAGCTAATGATGGAGAGTACAGAAGCAGTCCCGGGCTTGGAAGCTAATGATGCAGAGTACGGAAGCAGTCCCGGGCCTGGAAGCTAATGATGCAGAGTACGGAAGCAGTCCCGGGCTTGGAAGCTAATGATGCAGAGTACGGAAGCAGTCCCGGGCTTGGAAGCTAATGATGCAGAGTACGGAAGCAGTCCCGGGCTTGGAAGCTAATGATGCAGAGTACGGAAGCAGTCCTGTCCCGGCAGCTAATGATGCAGAGTACGGAAGCAGTCCTGTCCCGGCAGCTAATGATGCAGAGTACGGAAGCAGTCCCGTGCTTGGAAGCTAATGATGCAGAGTACGGAAGCAGTCCTGTCCCGGCAGCTAATGATGCAGAGTACGGAAGCAGTCCCGTGCTTGGAAGCTAATGATGCAGAGTACGGAAGCAGTCCTGTCCCGGCAGCTAATGATGCAGAGTACGGAAGCAGTCCCGGGCTTGGAAGCTAATGATGCAGAGTACGGAAGCAGTCCCGTGCTTGGAAGCTAATGATGCAGAGTACGGAAGCAGTCCCGGGCCTGGAAGCTAATGATGCTATTCGGATTTTATCTCATCACTTTAGTGGGCAGCTCCCTTCACCCTGCTCGTCACCACCCCTCGGCCTTAACCAATCTCGACGGGTGGGGGAGGAGTCAGAGGCGGGGCTTTGGCTTCAAATGCTTGCCAGCACGCAAGAGCGGGGAATTTGTCAGGGTCATTACTGCGCGGACTGCTGCTGCAGCGCTTCATTGTTTTAGCCTTTTTAAACCTGAAATTGTACTGTTGCACTGTTTGAATTTGCTTGCTATTCGGATTTTATCTCATCACTTTAGTGGGCAGCTCCCTTCACCCTGCTCGTCACCACCCCTCGGCCTTAACCTATCTCGCCGGGTGGGGGAGGAGTCAGAGGCGGGGCTTTGGCTTCAAATGCTTCCCACGACGCGGGAGCGCAGCGGACGCGCGCAGCGGGCGCGCCAAAGGCAAGCCCGTCTGCGCCCGTCCACGCCCCGACGGGCCCAGGGGCCATACCTTGTGGTCAAATCATAAAATACTCCTCGGAGGAACTTAGATCGCTGGCTCTGCCGGCTATGCCCCTTGACCCAGCCACCTATAAGTGCATTAGCATCAATCAGATATATCGAGCACGAGGTTCCCCTGCTAATCCTCTTTCTCCCATTCCTCATGCTCCTCAAACCTCTGTCTTCTCTAAGTTAAAACACACTATCTTGCGTATCTTTTATCTTAATACCCGCTCACTGGTTAAACACCAGTTAGACATCTTTCTGCTGCTCGCGTCTGAAAAACCTGATGTTTTTCTGGTCACGGAGACTTGGCTTAATCTTGATTCCACACCTGATATATTAGCTGCACTTCCTCAGGACTACTATATAATTCAGGCAAATCGGCCCCCAGGCAAAACAGGCGGCGGAGTAGCCGCCATTATTCACAAGGATCATAAATTTACCACTATTACCCCTCTTAGCCTTCCACTGACAGAGAATTTGGTCATCAAACTGGACTCTCATGCTGGCCCCCTTATTTGTGTTATTGTCTATAGGCCCCCACAGCATATGCCTTCATTCCCTTTCTCCTTGAGTGAACAAATGGCTAATCTGGCCACGAATTATTCTAACATCTTACTCATAGGCGATATGAACTACTGGTTCAATGACACCTCTGGGGGGCCGCTTGCCATTGAATTATCTGATTTACTTTCTAATCTTAATCTCACACAGCACATATCCTTACCCACTCATATCAAAGGACATAAATTGGACCAGGTCTGGTCAACCAATTTGACCTTGTCGGTACCTACTATTTCACCTTGTATATGGTCCGACCACCACTTGATAACATTTACGGCAACGATTCCCCTTAATATCAAGACCCCTAAGGCTGAGGGTGGCATGATCAGGAAGTGGAGGTCCTTGATTAAACAAGATTTTATTGACTCCTTGGCCTGTTCCTCTCTGGACTCTGATATTAATTTCATGGAAAAGAATATCTCCTCCTGGTTACTCGCTGCAAGTAACACTCATGCTCCACTCACCAAACTCAACTGTGCACGTCCAACTGATGCTCAGAAATGGTTCTCAGCGGAGCTAAAAAAGAAGAAACTAGATCTCCGCCAAAAAGAAAGGAGATGGAGAGCCAGCTATTCTCTAGAAGGTAAAATTCAGTACGTTAAGGCTCGGAATGAATATAAAAATGCAATCATGGTAGCCAAGGCCGCCCATTTTTCGGCCAGAATTCTAAGCTCCCAAAACAGGTCAAAGGAAATCTTTATGATAGTTAACGATCTCTGCAATGCTGAGCGAATCATTCCCAAACAAACGCCTACTCAAGATTTATGTAACTCTCTGAATGACTATTTTGTGGACAAAATCGCCACCATTAAAGCCAGCATTCCCCCTTCCGGATACGTGGAGCTTCCTGATAGTCTGATAATTAATACAGCTATCATGGAACACTTTCCCGCTATCAGCCTAGAGACCTTCTCTGACCTATTGGTCCGAGTCAAATCAGGTTCTCCTAGAGATTGCTGTCCCCCTTATATCCTAAAGGATATTTTCTCTGCCTTACCACAAACCGTACTTCCCTTCTTGAATGAGTCCCTCGGGCAGGGTAGGGTCCCGAATGCCTTCAAGAATGCTGTTGTGGTCCCTCTCCTAAAGAAACCGGGCGCCGACCCCCTTAACCCATCAAACTACCGTCCCATCTCTCTGCTCCCCTTCTTAGCTAAGATATTGGAGGCGCATGTCGCCAGATGTCTATCTAATTTTATTGAACACTCTGAACATCTGGATTCTCATCAAGCAGGCTTTCGGCCTGCCCATTCTACTGAGACTGTTATTCTTGCAGTCCTAGACACCTTGCGAGCTAACGCGGATAAGGGCACCCCCCAGGCCTTGGTGCTCTTGGACCTGTTGGCCGCGTTTGACACGGTCGACCACCAAATCTTGCTGGACCGTGTCAGACAGGCTGGCATTCACGGTACAGCTTTCAACTGGATTAAGTCATTTCTTGAGGTTCGTACCCAAGCAGTACGCCTTGCTCCTTTTATTGCCCCCGAGACCGCAATCATGTGCAGGGTCCCACAGGGATCATCATTGTCCCCCCACCTGTTTAATCTTTACCTCCTGCCCTTGATTCGTTCTCTAAGGAATAGGAAGTCAACTACTTTTAACTATGCTGATGATCTTCAGCTTGTTTTTACCATTGACAATTCCCCTGACTCAATTCAGGAATTTCAAGACACCATGCTCTATATCCAGAGTTGGATGGACAATAACCATCTCAAGCTTAACCCGGGCAAGACTGAACTAGTCCTGGTTGGAAAAGGCCAGATCTATTGGGGCCCACACTATTGGCCAACTGAACTGGGACCCCCTCCCACTCCGTCCACTTCTGTAAAAAGCCTAGGAGTCACCATAAATGCTGATCTCTCATCTAGAGGTCAAGTAGGGGCAGTGGTCTCCTCATGCTTTTTCCAACTACGCAAAATTAGGAAGATTGCCCATTTGCTCACTCATACCGCTCTTATACAGGTCGTTACAGCCCTGGTTCTCTCTCGTCTTGACTTTTCCAACTCTATTTACCTTGGCCTTCCATTGTTCCTACTAAAACGTCTCCAGCTGGTACAAAACCAAGCTGCGAGACTTATCCACAAATGGCCAAAATGGCAATCTGCAAGCCCCTTACTTGTAAAACTTCATTGGCTCCCTATCATTCAGCGGGCAGCCTTTAAGACAGGGAGCTTAGTTTTCAAGGCCCTTCATTGTAGGAGCCCTAAATTCATCAGATGCATGATATCAAAACATGTTCCCAACCGTAATCTGCGATCGGCACATCTCCAGCTGCTAACTATCCCTACCTATAAGCTCAAACGCCACGGAGGGTGCAGGTTCTTATCTGGCCCCCAGATTCTGGAATTCTCTTCCACTGGCGATTAGATCTTGCAATAACTTATTGGGTTTCAGAAAAATGTTCAAGACATGGTTGTTCGAGCAGGCTTATGCATAATCCGCTTCTGCCGTGACTCTGATCAAGTTAAGCGCCATGAAACCTCTGGGTGTACGTGCGCTATAGAAATTTTTATTAACATAACAGAGTACGGAAGCAGTCCCGGGCTTGGAAGCTAATGATGCAGAGTACGGAAACAGTCCCGGGCTTGGAAGCTAATGATGCAGAGTACGGAAGAAGTCCTGTGCTTGGAAGCTAATGATGCAGAGTACAGAAGCAGTCCCGGGCTTGGAAGCTAATGATGCAGAGTACGGAAGCAGTCCCGGGCTTGGAAGCTAATGATGCAGAGTACGGAAGCAGTCCTGGGCTTGGAAGCTAATGATGCAGAGTACGGAAGCAGTCCTGGGCTTGGAAGCTAATGATGCAGAGTACGGAAGCAGTCCCGTGCTTGGAAGCTAATGATGCAGAGTACGGAAGCAGTCCCGGGCTTGGAAGCTAATGCTGCAGAGTACGGAAGCAGTCCTGTCCCGGCAGCTAATGATGCAGAGTACGGAAGCAGTCCCGTGCTAGGAAGCTAATGATGCAGAGTACGGAAGCAGTCCTGTCCCGGCAGCTAATGATGCAGAGTACGGAAGCAGTCCCGTGCTAGGAAGCTAATGATGCAGAGTACGGAAGCAGTCCTGTCCCGGCAGCTAATGATGCAGAGTACGGAAGCAGTCCTGGGCTTGGAAGCTAATGATGCAGAGTACGGAAGCAGTCCCGTGCTTGGAAGCTAATGATGCAGAGTACGGAAGCAGTCCCGGGCTTGGAAGCTAATGCTGCAGAGTACGGAAGCAGTCCCGTCAGCTAATGATGCAGAGTACGGAAGCAGTCCCGTGCTTGGAAGCTAATGATGCAGAGTACAGAAGAAGTCCCGTGCTTCGAAGCTAATGATGCAGAGTACGGAAGCAGTCCCGGGCTTGGAAGCTAATGATGCAGAGTACGGAAGCAGTCCCGGGCTTGGAAGCTAATGATGCAGAGTACGGAAGCAGTCCCGGCCTTGGAAGCTAATGATGCAGAGTACGGAAGCAGTCCCGGGCTTGGAAGCTAATGATGCAGAGTACGGAAGCAGTCCCGGGCTTGGAAGCTAATGATGCAGAGTACGGAAGCAGTCCCGGGCTTGGGAGCTAATGATGCAGAGTACAGAAGAAGTCCCGTGCTTGGAAGCTAATGATGCAGAGTACAGAAGCAGTCCCGTGCTTGAAAGCTAATGATGCAGAGTACAGAAGCAGTCCCGTGCTTGGAAGCTAATGATGCAGAGTACGGGAGCAGTCCCGGGCTTGGAAGCTAATGATGCAGAGTACGGAAGCAGTCCCGGGCTTGGAAGCTAATGATGCAGAGTACGGAAGCAGTCCCGGGCTTGGGAGCTAATGATGCAGAGTACAGAAGAAGTCCCGTGCTTGGAAGCTAATGATGCAGAGTACAGAAGCAGTCCCGGGCTTGGAAGCTAATGATGCAGAGTACGGAAGCAGTCCTGTCCCGGCAGCTAATGATGCAGAGTACGGAAGCAGTCCCGTGCTAGGAAGCTAATGATGCAGAGTACGGAAGCAGTCCTGTCCCGGCAGCTAATGATGCAGAGTACGGAAGCAGTCCCGTGCTTGGAAGCTAATGATGCAGAGTACGGAAGCAGTCCCGTGCTTGGAAGCTAATGATGCAGAGTACGGAAGCAGTCCCGGGCTTGGAAGCTAATGCTGCAGAGTACGGAAGCAGTCCCGGAAGCTAATGATGCAGAGTACGGAAGCAGTCCCGTGCTTGGAAGCTAATGATGCAGAGTACAGAAGAAGTCCCGTGCTTGGAAGCTAATGATGCAGAGTACGGAAGCAGTCCCGGGCTTGGAAGCTAATGATGCAGAGTACGGAAGCAGTCCCGGGCTTGGAAGCTAATGATGCAGAGTACGGAAGCAGTCCCGTGCTTGGAAGCTAATGATGCAGAGTACAGAAGAAGTCCCGTGCTTGGAAGCTAATGATGCAGAGTACAGAAGAAGTCCCGTGCTTGGAAGCTAATGATGCAGAGTACGGAAGCAGTCCTGTGCTTGAAAGCTAATGATGCAGAGTACGGAAGCAGTCCTGTGCTTGAAAGCTAATGATGCAGAGTACGGAAGCAGTCCTGTGCTTGGAAGCTAATGATGCAGAGTACGGAAGAAGTCCCGTGCTTGGAAGCTAATGATGCAGAGTACGGAAGCAGTCCTGTGCTTGGAAGCTAATGATGCAGAGTACGGAAGAAGTCCCGTGCTTGGAAGCTAATGATGCAGAGTACGGAAGAAGTCCCGTGCTTGGAAGCTAATGATGCAGAGTACAGAAGAAGTCCCGTGCTTGGAAGCTAATGATGCAGAGTACAGAAGCAGTCCTGTGCTTGAAAGCTAATGATGCAGAGTACGGAAGCAGTCCCGGGCTTGGAAGCTAATGATGCAGAGTACAGAAGCAGTCCCGTGCTTGGAAGCTAATGATGCAGAGTACAGAAGCAGTCCTGTGCTTGAAAGCTAATGATGCAGTGTACGGAAGCAGTCCCGTGCTTGGAAGCTAATGATGCAGAGTACAGAAGCAGTCCTGTGCTTGAAAGCTAATGATGCAGAGTACGGAAGCAGTCCCGGGCTTGGAAGCTAATGATGCAGAGTACAGAAGCAGTCCCGTGCTTGGAAGCTAATGATGCAGAGTACAGAAGCAGTCCTGTGCTTGGAAGCTAATGATGCAGTGTGCAGAGGTAGTCCCGTGCTTGGAAGCTAATGATGCAGAGTACAGAAGCAGTCCTGTGCTTGAAAGCTAATGATGCAGTGTACAGAAGCAGTCCTGTGCTTGAAAGCTAATGATGCAGAGTACAGAAGCAGTCCTGTGCTTGGAAGCTAATGATGCAGTGTGCAGAGGTAGTCCCGGGCCACAAAGCGGATGATATGGTGTCTGGAAGTAGTCCCTGGCCCGGAGCTAATGATTACGTCTTATATGTACTTTAAGTATTGGTAACATGAGGCTTGCCAGACAAATAAAGCCTTCTGTGGCAAGACCTAAAAATATTATTGCGTGTAAGTAAGGTTTTTCTCTTCTACAGACCCGCTTGGATATTTTCTCCTTTCTATTACTGGGCTAGGTGTTGGTGCAGTCTGTAGTGGCTTTTTATGTTGAATGTACTTTTCCACTGCTGCATGGGGGAGGGTGGGTTGTTACAATCTTCCCTCGCCCCTGTTTGGCAAAGACCTCCCTGAGAGCTCCTCAGAAGGCTGTAGTGTCATCATTGACACATCAGCTCCTCTGACCACGATTAACATATGTGGCCTTGTTTTTGTGAGAAGCCTACAGGGGCCACAGAGCTGGGCAGATGCTGGCAGACAAGCTCCTGCCGTGTTGACCTTGCCTTCGCCTAGACCGTCTTGTTGCTGGTCCCTGTAAGTAGTTATAATAAAGTTTCTTTGTGTTAGTGGCGTTTGCTGGTGTCCAAGTCAGTGTGTTGGCTAGTAATGAATGAAATATTTTCTATAGCGCACATCTACTCTAAGGAGTGTCCCGGCGCTCTTTCTAGGCATCCCAGAGAGCAATGTATGAAAAGTCCGTCCCCACCACATCATAACTAGACTCTGAATAGGAGTGTTTTCAATTCTTCTTAAAATTTTGCCTCCTCCGAGATAAATCTCAATGTTCAGGCAGTCTGTTCCACAGACCTGCCGCATTCACAGTTAAGGAGGAGGGTCCCCTCCGTTGTTTCTGAAAAGGGGGAGCCACAGTAAGAGCTGCAGAGCTGGAACGCAGAGACCTCCTCGGGCTGTATGCCACAATGTGTTCATTCAAGTACGTAGCGCCTCTATTGTGAAGCGCTTGATGTGTTAGTCAGTGCTTTGTACCTAATACGTTGCCGAACTGGCAGCCAGTGCAGTCCATCCCGGAATGAAGTCGACTTTTAAAATGTCAACTAAATTAAAGCCCAGTTGAAATTGTTTTGGTATTAATGTCACGTTCTTGTTTATTACCTATATATTTTTATATGTAAAATGTTGTCATTTTATTACATGCTTTCTTTATTTTATCTTCCAGTATCTAATAACCGCTTAGTTTGCCTTAATGCTTACCTTCCCTGAACCCTTAAAGCCCAAAACTATCCCATATTACCCTTCCCTGTACTCTAAAATACTTTACTACCCCTTAATGCTGCCCTTACCTAAGCCATAAAAACCCCATACTACTTCTTAACGCTACCCTTCCATAAACCATAAAAACCCTCTACAACCCCTTAAGGCTGCCTTTCCTTGAACCCTTAAATACCTTCCATCCCTCGATGCCACCCTTTCTATGAAGCCGAAAACCTCTACTACCCTTTTACACTACCCATGCCTGGACCCTAAAAACCCCAAACTACCTGTACCTGAATCCTAACATCTCCTTACTATCCCTTAACACTACCCTTCCCTGAACCCTAAAAACCCCTAGCCACCTGTTAATGCTTCTTTTCCCTGAACCCTAAAAACCTCTAGCCACCTGTTATTGCTACTCTTCCCTGAACCCTAAAAACCTCTAGCCACCTGTTATTGCTACTCTTCCCTGAACCCTAAAAACCTCTAGCCACCTGTTATTGCTACTCTTCCCTGAACCCTAAAAACCTCTAGCCACCTGTTATTGCTACTCTTCCCTGAACCCTAAAAACCTCTAGCCACCTGTTATTGCTACTCTTCCCGAACCCTAAAAACCCCTAGCCACCTGTTAATGCTACTCTTCCCTGAACCCTAAAAACCTCTAGCCACCTGTTATTGCTACTCTTCCCTGAACCCTAAAAACCTCTAGCCACCTGTTATTGCTACTCTTCCCTGAACCCTAAAAACCTCTAGCCACCTGTTAATGCTACTCTTCCCTGAACCCTAAAAACCTCTAGCCACCTGTTATTGCTACTCTTCCCTGAACCCTAAAAACCTCTAGCCACCTGTTATTGCTACTCTTCCCTGAACCCTAAAAACCTCTAGCCACCTGTTATTGCTACTCTTCCCTGAACCCTAAAAACCTCTAGCCACCTGTTATTGCTACTCTTCCCTGAACCCTAAAAACCCCTAGCCACCTGTTAATGCTACTCTTCCCTGAACCCTAAAAACCTCTAGCCACCTGTTATTGCTACTCTTCCCTGAACCCTAAAAGCCTCTAGCCACCTGTTATTGCTACTCTTCCCTGAACCCTAAAAAACTCTTATTTCCATTTAATGTTACCTTCCCTTAACCCTATAACCCCTTTATACTACCAACCCTGAACCCTACAACCCCTTACTACCCCGAAATGCTAACCTTCCCATAACATAACAATACCAACCCCTTACTACCCCGAAATACGAACCTTCCCTGAATCCTAAAAACTCCTTACTAACCCCCCACCCTCTTCACCACCTCACTGTAAATTCTCCTCTGAACTGTAACAGAAGGATGCCCCTAGCCATGCTCCCAGTGCACTTACATTTGCGCTATAAAGCCCAAGATATACATTTTTTTTGCAGCCACAACTTTTTTTCATTCTATTTTTTTGTACAGTACCTTTTTGATTCAACTTATTTTCTGTTTTGTTTTTTCCCACACTGCCACCCCAATTCCGTACTGGATGCAGACGGAACATTATTTGTAGAGCATCTGTTAACCCTCATGCAAGTTTGGGCAGAACAATCAAATAGATTACCCTTCCATCAGACAGGTTTCCGATCTAAATGTTGTACTTTGGATAATATTGTAGCCTTAACTCTGATGGTACAGAAGGCCTGCGTACATAAAAATAATTTGTTTACATGTTTCATTGATTATCCTGCAGCCTCCAATAAGGTGGATTAAAAAAGGCTGTGTTGGGATGATGTGAGTGGGGTATCCCTCCTGGACATCTGCAGCTTATTATCGAATTAAATAGCAACACCTGGGTGAGAGTTAAGCTGTCAGATGGTAATGGCTTATCGCACGAAATCTTCATGTACAATGGGCTGAAACAAGGACGTATCTTGGCCCCTCTCCCGTTTAGCTTACACATATTTGACTTGGCTGCCACATTGGTACACTCCTTAGATGACGCCCCATAGTTAGCAAAAAGTAAAGTTTTGCAGCGTGATTCCTTTTCTGGATTCACATGCTGTGCATTATTCCGCCATCTAGTGGTTGGGTCCGGATTAGTCCTTTTTTTTTTTTTTCTTGTTTTGGGCGATGTCGACCACCATTTGGTGCCAGGTACGTCCCCTATGTGACCTGGAGGTCGTTGTGCATGGTAGCCATCTTCATATTCTTTTTTCCGCCATTGGGTCTGGAAGCAAGACGGGAAGCTCCGAAGATTTTCAGGATAAACCCGAAAAGTAAAGGAAAAGGTCGAAAGCTCCAGTGAACTCCACCGATCATTGACACCGTATAGGAGATAAGAACAGGACTCCGGGATAGACACTACAGAAGACTTCTACTGTCGACAAATGGTGAGGTAGGGGCCATGGAAAATACCCCCTTCAAGTTCTGCCCCGAGTGCCACCACAAGTTCGCACAACGTGACCCCCACGACGTGTGCAACCTCTGCCTGCCCAAGGACCATAAAGACAAGGACTGTGAGGCCTGCGTGGCGTTCCAGCCGAAAACTCTCAGGACTCACCGAAAACAAAGAGAGGCCCACTACGCAACGATGTCTCAGACCTCGAAGAAAACTTCCCTCAAGGACCTTGGCCTGTCCAGTGATGACGAAGACCAAGGAGTGCCTGCAGAATCGACGCACGAGGGATCGGACGTCAAAATTCTGGAAGGAGACTCCGAAAAAGCACACGCCCACAAGAAGGCGAGCGACACAGGGAAGAAGACGGATAAGGTAAGACACCATATACATCCGTCGGAACCATAGGGCCACGAAAGCAAGGTGCAACCTAAGGCAGCCCCGACGCCAAAGAAAAAGGTGATCGAAGGTCAGCCGCGATCTAAAGAACCCCACGGGGCCCTGCCAAGGGACACCGATGAGGGAAAATCGCATAAGACGCCGAAAACGAGGGTCGAACACGAACCCCCAAAGGGAGGCGCTACGCCGTCGAAACCAGAGGCAAGCTTGACCAAGAAGAGAAAGTCTCTAGTCTCCGACGCCGAGAGAACCCTCGAAGTCGAAAAAAAGAGGAAATGACTTGAGGCCGAAATGGCGACACTCCTCCAGAAGAAGGGGTTCGACGCGTCTCTAAAAGATTTCCAGATTCCAAAAGTCCCAATCACCGAACCGGACAACATCGATGCCGAAGAGGCGGAGGACGCCGAAGGGGAAGAAGAGGATATTTTCGAATCACCTCCAACCCCCCGAACCTCGCGAGGAAGATCTCGAGGACTATATAGGCACTCCTGAAGAGGAGGAAGCTGAAAATTTCGAGGACACATGGAACGATCTCGACACCGAAAGTCCCGAAGAGGAGGTATACTGCTATCCTTCGAAGGCATCACCACCAGATGATCTAGCCTTCTACAATGGGCTAATTAAAAGGGCAGCAGACACTTTCGAAGTCCCCCTCGAAGAGGAAAAGGGAGACACATGTTTCCTTTTAGAAACACTAGCCCCTGCCAACAAGGGGACACAGTATCTGCCAATGCTTCCAAGCATCCTGGACCAGGGCAAGGAAGCCTTTAAGGAACCAGCCTCAAGCAAAGGAGTAACACCAAGGGTCGCGAAGAAGTACAAAGCCTCCTCCTAGGACCCTAAATATATCCAGGGTAACATGGTGCCGGACTCCATCATCGTCACCACGGCCAGGAGAAGAGCTAATGCACTCTCTAACACTGGACCACCCCCAGAGAAGGAAAGCAAAAGGATGGATATGGTGGGAAGAAAAATGGAGAAAGAGGCAACGACGCAGTGGCACATCGCAAACTCTAATGCCCTACTGAACAGGTACGGACACCAGCAATGGGATGATATAGAGGAGCTCATCAACAAGCTCCCCGAGGAGGACAAGAAAAGAGCAAAATCTATTGTCCAAGAGGGCAGAAACATCGCGAACACATGCCTTAAATCTGCAGCAGACAAATGTGCACAGGCACCACCCTAAGAAGACATGCCTGGCTTAGAATTTCAGGGTTCAAGCAGGAGGTTCAAACCTCCATCAACAGGCCTTTCACAGGGGAGGCACTATTTGGGAAGGAGGTAGACGAATCCCTCCAACAAATCAAGAAAGATAATGAAACTGCAAGAGCAATGAGAGCCCTGCAGCAAAGGGGTTCCTTCCAAAGAGGTGGGCTTAACAGTAGAAAGCCCACAGGAAGAGGAACATTTGGTCAGGGACCGCAAATGTCACACCAACAACAAGGCCAAGGAAATGTCCAACAAACAAGCCAACAGACAGGATACCAAGGTTGGCAGGAACAGCCGAGGCAGCCCTTTCGAGGAAGAGGCAGGGGCAGAGGCCGGCCCTCTAGAGGAAGAGGAAACGGCTCAAATTGACTTCCACACAGAGAGGGACCCACACCGAACACCAGTGGGGGGCAGAATATCCCATTTCCTACAACAGTGGCAAAAACTCACAACAGACAATTGTCTATTAAATCTGGTAAAATACGGGTATTGTATAGAACTAACAAGGACACCACCTGCAAACCCAACAAAATTAGGAAAATTCCAAAAATCGGAACTCATACAATTAAATTCAGAGATCAAAGACCTCCTCCAAAAACAAGCAATAGAATTGGTACGAAAACAAGAGAACTACTCACCATATTTCCTAGTTCCCAAACAGGACTGATCACTAAGGCCAATCCTGGACCTAAGGTTCATAAACAAGTTCATCTTAACACAACGCTTCAAGATGTCTACACCAAGAGATAATCCCACAAATTCAAAAAGGGGATTACATGGCAACAATAGACCTCAAGGACGCCTACTTACACATCCCTATGAACAAAAACCACAGCAAGTATCTCTGGTTCCTTCACAAAGGAACACACTCCCAGTTCAAAGTACTCCCTTTCGGAATAAAATCAGCACAATGTGTCTTCACCAAGTGCCTAGCTGCAGTCGCGGCACACCAGAGAAAGGAGGGAATGCACGTCTACCCCTACCTGGACGACTGGCTCATAAAGGCAAACACAAAACAGAAATGCCTCAGACACATTCAGACAGCAATCCACACGCTGCAAGAACTAGGTTTCTCAATAAATCACAAGAAATCCTCTACAAAGCCAGAAAAAGAAAAAACTTATCTAGGCGCAACATTGGACTCAAAGAACGCGCGGGCGTACCCAACGCAAAAAAGGATACAAGCGATCAAACAAGAAACCTCCCTCTACCAGAAGGGTCAATCTCTGACAGTGAGGAGAGTTATGAAACTTATGGGCACGATGGCGTCATGCCTCTCACTCATCCCTCATGCCCGCCTACATATGCGCCCATTCCAAGAATGGCTTGCCAACAACTGGTCTCCAGCCACAGGGAGTTGGGAGGATCTAGTGTTTGTTACGCACAGGCTGCAAGCAGAGATACAATTGTGGGCATCCAACAAGATAACACAGGGCAGACCTTTCAAGAGCCCAACTCCTTCTGTGACAATTACTACAGACGCATCCCTCAACGGATGGGGAGCGCACTTCAAACAACTAAAGGTACGTGGTCAATGGAACGAACAGGATTCCATAAAACACATCAACTACTTGGAAATGAAAACTGTTTTCCTAGCATCGAAAGCATTCCAGAAACACATTCAAGGGAGAACTGTCTTGATTCAAACAGACAACACCACCACAATGTTCTACCTCAACAAACAGGGAGGTATGAAATCATTCGCACTGAGCAAGCTAGCTCAGGAAATCTGGCAATGGGCAGTATCGCAAGCAATCAATATGCAAACAATACATCTACCGGGAGTATACAACACAACAGCAGATCAGCTGAGCAGACAAAACAACGGCTCCCACGAGTGGGAATTGAAGCACAAAACAGTACAGTACATCTTCAATCTCTGGGGTACACCAGCGATAGACCTCTTTGCAACAATACAGAACAAGAAATGCCAGTTCTTTGCCTCGAGGTTTCCTCACCACCTGTCAAAAGGGAATGCCGTGTCACTAGATTGGTCAGGGACATTTGCATACGCTTTTCCACCAATACCCCTAATACAAAAAGTACTGGAAAAGGCAAGACAACCAGGAACAAACCTAATTCTCATTGCCCCGCAATGGCCAAGACCGACATGGTACTCCAGTCTGCTAGAATTGCTCCTCCTAGAACAGCTCCAGTGCCCATGTGGAGTCTGAATACAGTGCTCACACAACTGATGGCAAAACCCTTTGAGCCCATGCATAAAGCAGAACTCAAACACATCACCCTAAAAACAGCATTTCTAATCGCTATTACATCCTTACGGAGAGTGAGTTACAAGCGTTAACCATACATGCAAATCCACAGAGACAAGGTTATTTTAAAGACAAACCCACAGTTCCTGCCCAAAGTGATATCGAAATATCACTTAGATCAAAATATTCTCTTCCCGGTTTTCTTCAAAGACCCAAAAACAAAAGGAGAAAGAAGCCTCCATACCCAGGATGTAAGCAGAGCACTGCTGTATCACCTACAGAGAACGGAACAAACCCGCAAATCCAAACAGTTGTTTGTGGCCTACGCACATACCAACACGGGAGCGCCTATCACAAAGGCGACAATCTCACAATGGATATTCCAAACCATCCAACTATGCTATGCCACCGCTAACAAGAAATAAACAGCACAACCAACTGCTCACTCTACTAGAAAGAAGTGAGCAACTCTGGCATTTATGGCCAATGTGCTCATTGACACAATATGTGCAGCAGCTACATGGGCATTACCACACACCTTTACCAAACATTACTGTGTGGACATACAAATGAATAAGGAAGCACAAATAGGACAGAAAGTACTTCAACACCTGTTCGCAAAGTCTTCCTCTTACCACAGCCTCCCCAGGATGGGAGAAACCGCTACATAATCTGATGCACAGCATGCGAATCCAGAAAAGAGTCACGCTGCACAACTAAATGGTTACTTACCAGTAGGAGTAGTTTTGCAGCTTGAAGAATTTTCTGGATTCACATGCGACCCACCCGTCCTCCCCTGCAGGGAATACAAACAGGTGGGGAAGCAAGTTACAATAATTATCTAAATGACCATCTAAAGGACTACAAACCAATAACACAAACAGAAAAGGAGAAAAAAGAATCCAAAGATGGCTACCACGCGCAACGACCTCCAGGGCGCCGTCTGACGTCACATAGCGGACGTACCTGGTACCAAATGGTGTTTGACAACGCCCAAAACAACAACAAAAAAAACGAAAACAAGGACTAATCTGGACCTAACCACTAGATAGCAGAATAATGCACAGCATGTGAATCCAGAAAATTCTTCAAGCTGCAAAACTACTCCTACTGGTAAGCAACCATTTCGTTCCTTTTTTAGCCTATGCAAATGATTTAGTCAGCCTTTCAACAGCCCAGATAGGATTGCAAAAACAACTAAGCAGGCTTCTGTCTTTTAATGTAGCAAACAATCTCTGTTTTAATTTTAATAAAACCAAGGTAGTGTTCTTCGGACGGCATACATCTAAGTACACCTGGGGCCGTATTACACATTATCATGGTTTGCGCCTGGCGCACCTTTCAAAAGGTGCGTCAGGCGCAAACAATGATAATGCGCCCTATTATGATGTGTGCGCTGCCCCCAGGGCAGCCGTAAACTCTCTCTGCATGTGAAAACACGGAGCAGCCGCTCCGTGTTTTCATAGTGCAGGCAGCACCCGCCTGCACTTTCAAAGGGGATTGGAGATTCCCTGGGAGGCGGGTGGAGACAGTGCACCCACCTGCCAGGGGATGTCTGGGGGGTCCATGGGACCCCCTTTACCCCCAGCAGAAGGCTGCTCTCAGGGGGTGCACTGACAGTGCGTCACCTTTTAAATGGTGCACTGTCAGTGCACCTCCTGAGGGATTCTTTGACTCTGCACCTGCGTCTGTAATATGGTGCGGGCGCACAGTCAAAGGAATTCCCTCATTTGCATAGGGCACGCCCCTATGCAAATGAGTGAACACCCTCTGAAGATAGCACTGGTGCTTTAAGTACGCCAGCGCTATCGGTATTATAGAAGGGGACGCACAAGCATCTGCGTCCCCTTCTATAATACTAAAGTGCCCCGGGGGCACGCAAACGCCGGTTGCGCCCCCGGAGCACCTTCTGTAATACGGCCCCTGGACAATAGAAGGCAACAAGTTAGAAGCGGTCTTAGAATAAGCATACCAAGGGGTTACGATTGATCAAATCTTGAAATGGGAAAATCACAGACGTTAAGAGGCAGAATTTCATGTGTAACTGTGGAAATGAAAAGGTTTTCAGCGATGTATGGAGGGTGTGCAATTGGTCCTACATTAGATGTCTCAAAGGCCAAGATATTCCTGTTCTTCTATATGGGTCCTTAGTGTGGAATTGTAAAATAATCCATAAACTGGGGGAAGTGTTTTTAGACTCCCATCAGAAAGCTGTTTAATCTAAGGCAGATAACACCACAGTGCCGTGTGCGCCTAGAATTTGGTCTTCCCTCTTTGGTGGCCATGGCGGATATTAATATCATTATTTTATAGATTGTAATGCGGCAGGAATTAATACTTTAAAACAATTATTAATAAGACTCTGGTGATATACATGCCCAAGGCATCATTGTCTGTAAGTTCAGTAACTCAGCAGCTGGATAAATATAAACTCCCAGCATTGGGGGTCTCAAGGAACAGGCCCAGATCAGCTTGTAAGGAAGTCATAAAAGGGTATTAATGGACAATCTCTGCTTGATGATGAGGAGTCTGCAGGAAGATACAAACACAACAGCGCCTGGATACCCTCACGGGTGACAAGTAGCACTCTACAAATCTACTGTATTGAATGATTGATAATAAGTCTGCTATAGAAACCTACACCTTTTCAAGACAAGGCTACATTGGTTTTAATTTGCAAGCATGGGAGGAGAAGGCTTGTATGCATTTTAGGGTTCTGTTTGTTCCTTTTAAGGGCTTTGATGGCTCTTGGACTTCAAAGGAGCATATTTACAGATTATGCAGGATGTGTAATTCGCCCCATGAACCTATTGAACATGTTATATGTCTATGTTCAGCTTTGCCAGCGGCTCGGAAAAATACATAAGACCCACCTTTAAGGCGGAAGGTATCAAAACAATTTAAGATGCACTGTCACTTTGCTTTAACGGCAATACACCAGAATTTGTGGCACAATTGGTAAAATTACTAAGTCTGGCTTATAGGGTGTGTGGAAAAAAGCTCCCAGACTGTCGATGATGACGGGGATTAATGTATTAGCTTCTACTCTTTATTAATGTATATTTTTATGGTAAATTATTAGTTGGCAAGTAACATTTTAAGGTGTGTGAATTATTGTATATGGTTTTAATGAAATACATTTATTTTCAGTCATTCATTCCCATAATATTGTTACTTCAAACAGTGTGGCCTAGACTTTACTGAAGGCTTTGCCCCTTCAAGGGTCAGATGTGCCTCCTGCCTCCCTAGATGGTGGAGAACCTCTTCCTTTCTGTTAGAGGAGGGGAGATGCCAGTGAAGGGCTCCAGGGGGTGCATTTTCCCCACTAAATTTAATGGCTGGCAAAGAAGTTCGATATTTCTATTTAAAGGGTATGGTTTGTATTGCTTTCAGTGGGTATGTTTATAGGTCTCACCTACGCAGCGCGCATGCGCTGCATAGGAGGAACTTTAGCCGTCGCTCTGCTCTTTTTGGAAGCACATACTCGTGCTTGTGGCGGCATCCACCTTGCGGGAGCGAGCAGGGGCGCGCCACAAGCACGAGTATGTGCTTCCAAAAAGAGCAGACTGCGCACGCACGCACCACTGCCGGGCTTGCGACACAAATACGAGCGGATTCATTATGTTAGAAAAGTTATCTAAAATCTTTCTGTATTTCTTGCACTATCAGCATTTCTCTTTTTTATCCTCACAAAGCATTCCTAATTTTATATCCCTCTGTTTGTCCCTGATTCCGTCGATCTGTCTTTTTCCTCCGGGCTCACTCAGTTTCTCCTTAAAATGTTCCTTTTCATCTCCACGTTTTCCATTTTATATACCCCCTTCCTCTCACCCTAATTCTCTCCATCGCTTCTACATTTTCCTCTTTAACGCTCACGCACTCAGTTTCTTTCTTGATATTTCTCTCCGCTCCCTCCCTCCACCCATTCTCTCTTCCTTGCTTCCAGCGCCTTGATGCCCCTAGCAAGGTCTGAGCTATAAAAGCACCCACACATGCCTGCTCCGTTCCTGCCTCTCTCGCCCCCATTCCATTCCATCGCGTGCATTTTGTCTATCTTCCCTTTCTGCCCTCTCTCTCTCCTTCTGCCGCTCCGACCCCATCCTTGTTTCCGTTGCCGCGTCTGTTTTTTGTATTTTTCTTGGGACTGACAATGCCACTAAGCAAGTGTTACAACATAATTTGCACTTTGTGTGGTGGGCTGGCGCTTGCCACTGAGTGCCCTCCGGAGCGATGCTCTGGGTAATTACCGTAGTGAGAGGAAGATGACAATCTTACAAGTCTGCGCCAGTGCAGCTGCAGGTGACACCTGTAGGACTGCAAGCTGCAACACAAGCTTCTTTCTCAAACATCATCAAAATGACACGAAACAACGTGTTACTCCATTACATTAATGAAAACATATATAAACAATGGAATTTGCTTTACCCTCAAAGTGTTTCTTAATTGAAACCAGATCCCTTGTTTTTGCCCATCCTTCCATCCGATTGTTAAAAATGCCTTTAAAAAGCGTTAGCAGTAGCTTCGCCAGCGCTTCTATGTTTGTCGGCTGTTTTGTATCCTCCATTCTGATACATACAGTGCGTTTTGATAAACGTGTATTGTAGATAGTTTGTGAATAAACTTTGTGCAATATTACAAGCATAAGCTTTGGAACTAATTTCCCCTGTCCCTCGTTTTGTACCAGAGGATGAACCTGTAGGTGTTTGAGGTAAAATGTACAAAATAGGTATCATCTGAGCCCCAGGGCTTCTGTTCATTTAGCCTGGTGTGTGAGAGACAGAGAGATATATGAGAAGTCTTTGCTAGGCCTCATATTAGATAGATAGCACAACCAAGCCGAACTGCCACCACTGAAGAACAAGCACTTAACATAGTCTCTCTGGAGAGAATCCCTAGCAGCTAGGCAGTTATGTCGCAAATGAATAGAAACGAGTATGCAGTTTGTTCACAAATGCCTCAAAGTAGCTCCTGCATCAGTGAAACATATAACCTCTTCATGACATGTTATGGAGGTTATTTTTCAGAATCAATGTTCATGTGTTTTGGTCATGCTACCATTTCTAACAGAATGACAATACAGAGCAACAAGAGGCTAGAAGAGCAGTGACAGGCTGAGCAACACAACAACTGATATATGCTATGCTCTTTTATCAAGAGTACATGGCTGCATTTCCAGCCATTGCATTCCAGCACTGACTGATTGACTGCCTATCCCAGACCTAATTTCACAGTTTCTCTCTCGCTTCCTTATTCCCTCATTCCCCCCCCTTCCTTATTGGCCTCCTTAATCCCCCATACTTCTTTCCTTCATTCCTTCTTTACCTTCCTTCGTTCCTAACCCTCCATCCTTTTCCCACTCGTCATTACTTAAACAATTTCTTCCCCCTTCCTCGATTCCTCCATCACTCAAACCTTTCCTTCCTATTTACTTCTACTGTCCCTTCTGCCTATCTTCCTCTCTGCCTCCCTATCTTTCTTCATTACCTCCTTTCCTCCTTCTTCCTTCTTGCCCGTCTTAATCCCTCTCGCCACTCCTTAATCCTATACCAAGCCTTATTTCCTCAACCCTTATTTCAACTTCATCTATTCCAGTCACTCATATCTTGCAATTCTGCCTTTGACTAACTAGTTTCTTTTTTTCTTCTTGCTCTCTCTTCCTCACTCTGTCATTCCCTCCCTCCCTTCCTCTCTCGCATCCTCTCATCTTTCCTCCCTTCCGTCTCTTAATTCCTTCCCTCTTTCTTCCCTTCCTTCCCTTATCTCTCTATCACATTGCTTTTTCACTCGACGTCACACAGTTCCACACCACACAATTCAACTCCACCCATTTACATTTCACACTACATAATTCACCAACAAACCGCATAATTTAACTCAACACAATTACATAACACCACATACATCCAATTCAAACCACATAATTCCACATCATGCCACAAAATTCAACTGCACACCACATGATTAACCTCCACTACATACCATTCCTCACCCCCAAAATACCATTCCACACCATTACATGCCACACAATTACACAACTAACAATTCCAATCCAACTCATATAATTCCACTACACACCACATACATACACTCTACAACACATGGATAAAAGACATTATCATTCACAACACCAATAGCTCTAACTCAAGCAAATGCAAGAGCTATTGCATTCCTTTTGGATCACAAAAGTAAAAATGGCGCCTGTGTCATTTCACGCCGTAATGCATGCATGTGCCTACAAATTAATGGGACCAGTCTTGTATATTAGAACTTTCCAACTTGCTACACAGCAGCCATACCGCTTTACAAGATAGCTGAAAAACAAAGGCCAAGCCAAAACCTCAAGCTAACCACTTATAAGGTCCCAAAGGCGAGACCTATTGGCTATGCCAATGCTTGTTTTTTAATGTTTTTGGTTTTTTTGGAGATGAGAAGATTCTCTTTTGACCCATATTGGTTTCTGAGCATTGCTCTTCAGGTGGGATGAGGATCTGTGTACAAATCATTGTTGTTTGCAGCTTCAGCCAGTCCTTTGTCGCTTTCTGCACTTCAAATTGACTTGTCCCTCTTTTATGTTTATTTGAACAGGATCAAATTTAAGAAGGGTCTGTATGTGATCTTTGCTCGCGCGGCTGTTCCGGAGGCCTGGATGGTAAAACTGGAAAAGCACAAGGGCTCCAAGCACCTTTCTGGTCTGGTATCCTGCCGGAGGATTCCTGGCTCCCGCCCAGACTGGAGGTAAGGAGGTGGCCTCAGTTGGTAGTAGCAGTTATTCACTTTTCTTACCTTCTTATCCTTTACTGTCTCTTCCATTGAGGGGTGATGTGAATTTTTCTGTACATCTCTCTCATTCTTTAAACTAAATCCAGTGCTGATGTGCTTTTCTGATTGCATTGAAAGATTTCTTTGCTTCCTTTAATAGTGCGGCAGACTTCCCTGAGTTCCTGTACCTGGATTTCGGGGTGGAGAATGCCACAGGTCCAGTCTCGACACGACGGATCACGTGGCAGGTGGAGTATCCAGGATCCATTGATTCCGGGGAAGGCGAGAAGGTGTTCTCGGAGATCCTAGTTTCGGAGCGAGACCTCCGGGCCATCATCCCACTGGCTAAGGTAGGGACTGCCTCAATGGATGGGAGAAGGTTCTGCTCTCATCTCCTCCTGGGGTGAAGCCTTGTAGCAGAAGTGCGTTTCAGGCTGAGGGTGTGGGGTAATTAATTGGTTTATTAATTCCTCACTTGTGGTATTTATTGCAGGAAGAAGAGATTCTCAACACTGCGCCTCTGACTGGTGTTGCCAGAAGGGTACCGGTCAAACTGGTGGCGGTGGAGACTGGAGGATTTGTGATCGATGTTTCAGATCGTGTGGGTTGCTCGTCATCCAATATTCAGATTGTGCAGGTCAGAATAAGCCTTGTTTGCATGCCCTCCATGCCAATCCCACAGTAGAAGGCGCTGCTTTCCGATGTCCCTCACCCCAACCCTCCATGTCCCTCAATGCAGGCCTCATCACCAGTCCTCCATGGTACAGTGCTGCTTTCTGATGCCCTAAACTCCGGCCCCATGTCCCACCCCCAGGTGTGCAAGTTCCCCACATCAGCTTGCCATTCCCCAGTCCTGAAACCTCTGTGTGGCACCCCAAACTTATGTCTCCGGCATCACAATCCTTCATGCCCAATACCCCCAATGTTCAAGTCCTGCACCCTAATCCTTCGTGTTTCACGCCCCTGTTCCCTGTTCCACGCCCCTGTTCCCCTCTTCAGTGAACTAAAGTCTTGTCTCTGCCTTTACTCATATCACAGACTCCCCATCAATCACACATTTATCGACCATTTTAGGAAAAGTCAAAACAGACGGAAACACGCATGAAGTGCAACTATGGCCGATTGGGTGGTCCAGTCCAAGGTATACACTAGGTACTCAAATATCCGCACACCATATAGCAAGCCTTAAGAATATATACATCAGTTTACTGCTATATCAATTTGGTATAGATTAAATGAGGCCAAAGTTGCAAAGGACAAATTAGAGAGCTATTTGGAATGTTAAAGAATGTTTATCCATGGACCATAGCACAAAACATCTGTTCTTGCACAAAAACAAGCTTCAAATTGGTACCAGTCACTTACTGGATTAGTACAAGACTCTATGAACAGGCAGGGGTTTGCAAGCACAGAGAATATCAGCATCATTGCCACTTAAGGAAACCATGATAATTAATAGTCTATCATTAAGATAATTGATTTTGAAGAATATCCATACACCTAGGTTTGATGGAAACATTGAATTGTTTCGGCTTGCCCAGATTGATGCAGCCGGTCTTCCTCAGGGTGGGGAAGTGATGACTTTCAGCAGTGGAGGCTGGCCTGCCTTGGCAGTGGAGGCTATGGCCTCCCTTTCCCTAGCAGAGGATGGACCCAGAATTAGACACTGCCCCAGGAGGCAGGGATCTTGCTGCCATCAGTGGAGCTGCTCAATAAAATCCCAATGAAATGTATTCATTACAACATTAAGGACACAACCCAGTCATTTTTAGATGAAAAACTGTTTCTCGCTCTAGAAATTAGGCCATTTTTGTGATCTCTTATTTATCTGAAGGTGAAAGACACCTGAACGGGACCTGTGAAATCAAACTCAGTGGGAAAGGTGCAGTACAACTGCACTCTGTTTAACTGGCTGCTCCTATCGTGTTGTTATGGAAGATAAGCTACCGGAAGTCATCCCACACAAAACTGTTGGCAGCAGCCTGTTACTTGGCAGTTAGTGCAGCAGTAGAGATGCCCAAGGCACACACAATAATTGGTGTAAGCCAGCACACTCTGGTTTCAGAGCTTCGAGGAGCTGTAGTAAAATCAGTGGCACAAACGCTCTCACATCTGGGATTATCATGTCTGGGGTTACCTGCACATCTGTTGGGTGTATATGGGATAGGGCAAGGACTCCAGAACCTCATGTCTGGCATGCCATGGCCTGCGTCCATCACTTCACTCCCTAGTGTCCACACCCCATCCCCTGATGTCCTAACCCAGCACATCTACCCTATCCCTCACTATTTCCACACCAACCCCAAGCAGTTTCCTTAACCATCCCCCAATGCCCAGTCCCTGACACCAAGCCCCAGTGCCCATCACTTCATCCACTTGTGTTTGCCACATATCTGCTACATCCATTACCCTGCTCCCCCTCATCCCAGTGCCAGCCTTCTAATACCCCAAAGGCTCTCTTTCTCTCCACCTCATCCTAACCTCTAAGCATCAAATACCCCCTCGACCCCACACACAGTTTTATCTCACCCTTTTTTTACTCTCCATATTATCTTTTCCACCAGTCCTCAAAGGCTCCTGTTTCTTCTCTTACCCTCACCCTGCCCATGTGTCCATCAGAGGCTCTTCATGCCATCCTTCCTCTACACTGATCACACACACTCCATCCCTTTATTCCATCTCCTGTGCCCACCTCTCACCACAGGCTCCATCTTTCATCCTCACTGTGTCCTATCCACCCATTACGGGTTTCCTGTTTCTCCGCGTTACCCTGCCTCTCCACGCATCACAGGTGATGCGTCTCTTCTCCCCTTCTCCTCACATCTCATGAGTTCTGCCTCAGCCTGCCCCTCCACTTCCTCCAGGCTTTCTGTCTTTGCTCCACACACTGTTTCCCAACTCCGGAAAGACTTTCTCTCTGAACCTTATCTTTTGCCTCCACCTTACCCTATTCTTCCACACATCAAGGTTTCTTTCTCTTTCTCTGTCCTTCCACTTATCACAGGTTCTGTCTTTCGACCTCTGCTGGTCCCTCCACCACACGCTGTGACCCTCATCTCATCAAAGCTTCTCTGACCCATTTGTGCCGCCACTCATCAAAGGGTCCATAATCCTCCCCTTGCCCTGTCCCTTCCCCCGTCACTGGCTCCTTCCACACAGCACCAAGATGCCCTCGTGGGTGATAGTGAACTTTACAAATACACATAGCACAAGTCATCACAGGTTTCCGGTCTCTCGACCTCTGCTGCTGTCTACATCGCAACCTGTCCCACAACTCCTCAAAGGGTCACTCGCCCTTTTACCGTGCACTCATCACAGCCGCATTCCCCTTCACCTTTCACACTGTCCCTCATCTCATCAAAGGGTCACTCACTCTTTTACCGTGCACTCATCACAGCCGCATTCCCCTTCACCTTTCACACTGTCCCTCATCTCATCAAAGGGCCACTCACTCTTTTACCGTGCACTCATCACAGCCTCATTCCCCCTTCACCTTTTACCCTGTCCCTGTAATCCTCATGTTGTCTTCCCTGTCCTTGTCGCTCTGCCCCTCCTCTCTCGGATGATCTTATTTAAGTGCCCGATAGCCCATTTAGGGATCATGAACTCTGGACAAATGATTATAGAGTTGCAGTTCGCTTGGCAGTTCAGGATGGGTTGTACCCATGAGGAGCTGGGTCAGTACTGACTGCGTAAGGCGGGCCTTTCTCTGCGGTGGCACAGTGAGTGAACAGCGATGGATTGGAATGCGCCCCTGAGCGATTGCCAGTGGTGTAGACTTTTGCAAGCATTCCTCCTATCACCTTTCATGTGTTTGATGTAACTCCCTTAGTGGCCAAGAGTATGCCCAGACGTGGGTGTCTATCCCGCTGTGCCACAGGATCCCAGCTATGCTTCACTGAGGAGGCGTATTAACACAGAAACCGGTCTGGGGTTGCTTGCATTCCCTTATGGAGAGGGCGTTGCCCAACATTTCGGGTTGGACGTTTCCCGAGAGGAGCAGGGTCGGTAATGATTTGTATAAGGCTGGCCTCTGTCTAGAATGGCACAGTGGGCGAAAAACAATAAGTTGGAATGCTACCCAGAGCAATTGTCAGTGGTTTAGACTTGTTGGAAGCATTCATCCCATCAACTCTTATGACCCTGGCCAAAACCTGTATCAATACACAGAGAGATTCACTTATGTCATTAACCAGAATACAAGAAACTCGCTTGGGCACGGACGACTAGAAAGGTTTTGTTGGGTGGGTCAACATGGCCCTTGAGGCGGCCCTTTCACAAACAGACTAGGCCCACCGCCTGCTGCCCCTCCTCTGTGAAAGGGGCAGAGTGTGGATGCAAGGTGTTGGAGAGGGTCTGGGGTTCACAATATTCTTTAAGAGCCAGAGATGAGTTGAAGGCTGCTCTGAGGATGTATAAGAGAATGGTTGTTTGTGCTGAAGCGAACGTTTCTGCCAACCAGATCCTGGCTGTGCCCAGAACTCCTCCAAAGAAATCTTTTCTATAGAGCTTTTTTTGTCTTCACCTGCACGTTCTGAGCAGATATTGGACCATTCTCAACGCTTTGTGACAAATCCTTTAAATTATTTTAGGACCCAGTTGCAGCTGTGTGCAAGTCTTGCTCAGGCTCCACCTCCCACTGCATCGGAGGTCGAGGTTTCTATTTTGGCTGATGGGGCGTTTGCTGAGGTCTCTCCGAGTTTAGGGCACTTTGGTTCGTTCCCATCTAACTTGCTAAGAGAAACTGCAAGTCCTGTCGTTTCTGGCTCTGCTCATTATCCTGTATGAGGCTTCCATGACCCTGGCCCCACTGCCCTCAGCACAGTTCACCCACGATCAGCCAGCTCGAAGCCCACGGTTCCCTGACGCTCCTTTACAGGGTGTCCCCAGGTTTAGACATGAACACTCGGGGGGCAGGACTCTCTCTATCTCAGCTGCTAGGGTGTGCAAGGCCTTGTGCACTTTGCATAAAACTCGAGATCTTTCACTTTTTCATAAAGTGTCAAAAACCTGCCTTTCCCCACAATAGATTTCTGTTACATTTACCTCTCGGGCAGCTTTTTTTTCCATAGCGCCAGGACACCTTACATCTATCAGAGCGCTTTATATATCTATGAATATAACAATGTGAATCTGAGACTCAAAGTAACCGCAGGATGAGCGTAATGCTTACTCATAAACCTGATATCTTTGACCCCTGACCCCCATTAGCAACAGATCGATACAGTGGTGCAGTTAAATGAATTTCGCTTCTTGCCGCTCTCGGTCACATGGGATGAGCCCCATTAATGCCAAATGGACTAAACTCACTTAGGGCTCCAGGAAATCTCGTTTTTATGAACCCAATCCGTTTAGACGGGAGTGTGTTTATCTTTTTAGAGTGATTGAATATATTTGAATTAATTTATATCAATGCTGGTGGCTAAATTGAATGGTTTTGAACAAATCCATGCTTTGTGGTGTAGTCTGCGGTGCCCTCCGGGGAGGTACAGAATGTGTGCTCCATCGGTACGCGTAATCCTGCTCCGAAATCAATGTTTGGACATCCTAGATTTAAAATTGACCATAATGTGTGGAGATAACAGAGTTTCTGCTCTGCTGCCCAACATTTAAACTGTAGCATCTTCTTCCCACTGTTAGTGCTCGTTTCCTCTCTGCCCCTACTCTGGTTTCCTCTCACTTGCTCGCTCCCCTGCTCTACACTGTAGTAGTCTGTTATTTGCCCACCCCACTCTCTAGTTTTCTCTTCTTTGCTCGTACCCCTCCTCCACACTCCGCAGATTCCACCAGTCGCGACGTGGCAGATTTATCTCCCACGAAGCTCCAGAATATGCGAGCTGGCGAGCACGATTTGGCGTCCCCTAGAATGATCTTCTAAAGCAGTCGGTCATCGGCGTTCGTCAGCGGTTGGGGTCAGAGGGCTGCAGTTCGAGTAGATTTTCGACTCGTGCGGCAGCAAAATCAACTCAAATGGCCGTGCGTTCTTGCGCAACGCATGGTGTCGTTCACACTGATTTTCAGCACTGCTCGTACTACCAGCACTAAACTCCTCTGTGAGCTGCATATTTTCCAACCGTTGGCGGAAATCCGTAGAATCTCAATGAGTGATCTTCCACTTGCTCATAACCTCCTTCGCACTCTTGTTGTCTCTCATTTGCTCTACCCCGATCCGCAGCCCTCCGTTGTCTCTCGTCCTCTTGACCTCTTATTTCTCCATTGTTTGGGACAGAAGTTCTCTGAAGGGCGGAGGAAAGCTGTGCCATCCTGCTGGTGTTTGACGTTTCCTGGCTTGCCTGGCGCTTCACCTCCATTGAACTTGGCATTCTGTGAGTTCGTGGAACCTGTCACATGTGCTTTCACTGTGCATTATAAGTATGTACTGATGAAAGGGGGCGCACCCAAAGGGAACACCCAACTGGAGTGAGGAGGTACGGCCTCCTCCTCAGATATGAGGAAAATGGCTTTGTCGACAGCGATTCTATTTCAGGGTTACAGGACTTTTAACTTGTATCTGGGGAAACTGCTAGCCGCTTTCCCCATTAAGGTCCATCGCGTCCCCCATAATTTGAATACTTGGGTCGGATGTATGTAGTCGGGCGAGCTACTGCTCCCTGCAGGCTTCCTTTGTCCAGGGTGGAAGTGACCGCTTGTAATCCCTGTGCTTAGCAGCTCCTCCTTTGAACTAGTCTTGCCTGTGGGTTGATGGAAAGCTGCCCTTTTTTCAGTGTAGGATTCCCCTATTGAACTGAACTTTAGCCATCCCTCTTCCTGTGTCGCGTCCTGGCATCCTGGCATTGTCGCTCCCTTAATCATCTGCCAAGAACCCATACAGCTCCTTGACCAGTTTACTGGTCAGACCGGGTCCACCTTACTCCAGGAACCACTGGAAACAAGAGACAAAGCAGGAATCTGCACTTCTGCCTGATTGGGATAAAAAAAGAAATGAACGTTGGAAATTGCTGCCCTTTGGGTGGCTCTGGTTTCCCTCCTGCCTCTTCAAAGTGTGGTCAACCCTGCACCCGCGAGTTCAAAACCTACCACATCTGTGACTGACACCCGCCCCCGGGCTCTGGGCTGGGCAGACACTCGGGCAGGAGTCACACCCGGGTTGGTGGTCCCAGATCTTTGGGCATTATTTGATGTAAGGGATAGAACGAGAGACGAGAAGTGTCTGTTTTAAAGCAGAATTGGGTATAATTTGGACACCTTGGTAACAAGGGTGCATGAGGTTATAGAATAGAGGAGCAGTTTTGTGTCTACTTAAGCCGCCCTAGGTTCACTCAAGCACTTGTTTTTAATTATGCTGGGAATTCTGGTGTGGAAGTGTCTCCTCTTGAAAAATTGGACAATAGGAGTTCTATCCCAGTAGCTCAGACCAAGACTGATTTTAATACAATTCAGCCATTTCTGCAATGACCTAGGTAGCTAAAAAATGACACAAAGGAAATGCGCTGAGAGGACTTGTTAGTCATGCATATAATTCATTTGTTCCTATCGTCCATCACTGTTTTCCCAGTTTCAATCCTTTCATGTATCTTGCGTGGTACTTGCTGCACATTATTCTTGCAGCTTGTCTGTGGTTTGTGGTAAGTCTGTTGTCTCTGTCTTCCTCTCTCCTGTGGCCAGGTTACGGACACCTGTGATTTTGTGTATGTTGGCGGGAAGGAGAGTCGCGGGGCCCATGGCGTGGCTGTGGATTTCTGGTACGAGCGTCTACGAGCCACGCTGCGGATGACAGTCTGGGTCCCAATGCTGCCACTGCGGATTGAGGTGTCGGACATCCGCCTGGAGCAGATCCGGGGCTGGAGGGTGGCCTCAGCGGGGGACAGGTGCGTATCCGTTGAGCTATGTCATATGCAAGGGTACGGATATTGCCCCCTGCAGGAAGGGGTGAGAGTAGAAACACGCTCTGCTGTCCATAAAGGGGCACAAGAAGGGTCAAGCATACAAAGCGTCTTCCACACTCATACATTTATAAAGTTTTATATAGTGCGAAAATGACCTTTGTGGGTATCAGTGCTTTAGAGGGTTTAGGGAGACAGGTAGAATAACGAACAATGTCATTATCAAAGACAGATCGCATTATGACACAGTCCCAAAGAGAAACCACCACAGGATCCAAGACCGACAAAAACCTAAAATCCAAAAATAAGAACATAACATGCGGGAGATAAGCATGCGTGCAGAGTCAGGGACACAACGTGTTCAGGAGTAGAGATCGTGGATTCCAAGGCAGAAATGTGTTCATCAGTATCACTTTAACTTCTTTCTTGAATGAAGCAGTTGAGGGGTTCAGTGTGATTTCAGGGGGCGAGCATTCCGGATTCTTGGGGCAATACCTGAGAATGCTCGGTAATGTTTTATTTTTATAGAATTTCGGTGGTTTCAGCAGTAGGGTGCTAATACCTCTAGATGCTCTACAGCTACCCGATAGCACCACTTTTTGTGCAAGGTATCTCGGGGTGTTGAAGTGTAGGGCTTTGTGGGCCATGCATGCGATTTGTAAGTGAATCCTTGCCTGAAATATACTCAGCACTGAGTGTTCACAGATGTACGGGGGCCACCACTGGCAGAAGAAGTCAGATATACGTGTTGTGTGTGAATAGATGCAGAATATCAAAACCATGAAAACCAGAGATATTCTCTGTGCCGTGTGTTCATGGATGGACAGCAACCACCGCAGGAAAAGGTGGCCTCTGAAACTCAGGGCTGTGTATAAAGGGATGGCGAGAAGACAGGTGGTCCAAATAGATGTCTTCTGTGTGAAGGGAAGAGCTTGGATATACATGACTGGAGTCTCTTTCTATCCACAGTGGTGGGCTCTCTGAGCAGGAGGGGACATCGGAGGAGAGCCCCTCAGACCGTCGAGTCCGAGGATGTCGCCCACAGTACCAGCGTGCCTCTGTGCGCTTCCTTGCCCACTTTGTGGCTCACCCACTGGATGGTGGGCGGCACTTGACATACTTGTTGGGTTCTGATTGGCTGCTGGATGTTTCACCCTTGGTGAGAGGACATGCACGTGTGCGCGATCCCCGCGTGGCACAGCTAGAGGAAGGAAGTGTGCTGATTGGACGGGAACCTGGAATTACATCCATAGAGGTGAGGACTGGGGCATCCTTTTATTTTTTTAATATCTAATGACTGCCTGTTCTGTGTACCCTGTTGTCGAAGACACCAGATCATTTTTACTCAAGAGCTGTTTCTCCTGTATTAGGCCTTGCCTTGCAACACTTGTGTTATTCAGGAGATATCTCTGATGCTCAAACCTATCCATGTGCAACCTAAGTGACGCTCTCCTGTGGAAGCCTCTTCTTGGAACACAGCTGTCACTCTAGCGTAAGCTTTGTTAGCAGTATCTCTGCTGCCCAATGTCTAACCGTAACTGTAGGCTTAGCTCGGTTGTTTGGGGTCTTAGTGAATGAAATCGGTGTACCCTGAAGAATAGCTCTTCCGCTTAATACTTGGGCTTTTTAATCCGATTTCTCAGGTGATGTACAAGCCTTGGGGGTTGGACAGCTGAGCTATCTCTCCGGTTACACAAACCCGCTGCAGCCTGAGCCTGGCACCTCTTCATTCTGTAATGCTGGATTTTATACTTTGGATATTTTCTCTCTCCATCCTGGGGTTGCAGGTCAGTTTTGGGGGACTCCCAAGGCAGGAGATTGGCCTCTAACAAGGGGTTGTGTCTGGATGCCTGGTGTAAGATGGTTTCAGTGCTCACTAGGTGTGGTTTCTCATCCCCACCTACATCCAGAGGCTCCAGGTCAGTTTTGGGGGACTCCCAAGGCAGGAGATTGGCCTCTAACAAGGGGTTGTGTCTGGCTGCCTGGTGTAAGATGGTTTCAGTGCTCACTGGGTGTGCTTTCTTGTCCCCACCTACATCCAGAGGCTCCAGGTCCTTTTTAGGTGTCCCCATGGTTGTCAGTGGCCTGTGTCTGGATGCCTGGTGTAAGATGGTTTCAGTGCTCACTGGGTGTGCTTTCTTGTCCCCACCTACATCCAGAGGCTCCAGGTCCTTTTTAGGTGTCCCCATGGTTGTCAGTGGCCTGTGTCTGGATGCCTGGTGTAAGATGGTTTCAGTGCTCACTGGGTGTGCTTTCTTGTCCCCCTCTTACATCCAGAGGCTCCAGGTCCTTTTTAGGTGTCCCCATGGTTGTCAGTGGCCTGTGGCTGGATGCCTGGTGTAAGATGGTTTCAGTGCTCACTAGGTGTGCTTTCTTGTCCCCACCTACATCCAGAGGCTCCAGGTCCTTTTTAGGTGTCCCCATGGTTGGCCGCAGCCTGTGGCTGGATGCCTGGTGTAAGATGGTTTCAGTGCTCAATAGGTGTGCTTTCTTGTCCCCCTCTTACATCCAGAGGCTCCAGGTCCTTTTTAGGTGTCAGTGGCCTGTGGCTGGATCTCTGGTGTAAGATGGTTTCAGTGCTCACTAGGTGTGCTTTCTTGTCCCCACCTACATCCAGAGGCTCCAGGTCCTTTTTAGGTGTCCCCATGGTTGGCCGCAGCCTGTGGCTGGATGCCTGGTGTAAGATGGTTTCAGTGCTCAATAGGTGTGCTTTCTTGTCCCCACCTACATCCAGAGGCTCCAGGTCCTTTTTAGGTGTCCCCATGGTTGTCAGTGGCCTGTGGCTGGATGCCTGGTGTAAGATGGTTTCAGTGCTCAATAGGTGTGCTTTCTTGTCCCCACCTACATCCAGAGGCTCCAGGTCCTTTTTAGGTGTCCCCATGGTTGTCAGTGGCCTGTGGCTGGATGCCTGGTGTAAGATGGTTTCAGTGCTCAATAGGTGTGCTTTCTTGTCCCCACCTACATCCAGAGGCTCCAGGTCCTTTTTAGGTGTCCCCATGGTTGTCAGCGGCCTGTGGCTGGATGCCTGGTGTAAGATGGTTTCAGTGCTCAATAGGTGTGCTTTCTTGTTCCCTCCTACATCCAGAGGCTCCAGGTCCTTTTTAGGTGTCAGTGGCCTGTGGCTGGATCTCTGGTGTAAGATGGTTTCAGTGCTCACTAGCTGTGGTTTCTTGTCCCCACCTACATCCAGAGGCTCCAGGTCCTTTTTAGGTGTCAGTGGCCTGTGGCTGGATCTCTGGTGTAAGATGGTTTCAGTGCTCACTAGCTGTGGTTTCTCATCCCCACCTACATCCAGAGGCTCCAGGTCCTTTTTAGGTGTCCCCATGGTCGGCAGTGGCCTGTGGCTGGATCTGTGGTGTAAGATGGTTTCAGTGCTCAATAGGTGTGCTTTCTTGTCCCCCTCTTACATCCAGAGGCTCCAGGTCCTTTTTAGGTGTCAGTGGCCTGTGGCTGGATCTGTGGTGTAAGATGGTCTTCAGTGCTCACTAGCTGTGGTTTCTCATCCCCACCTACATCCAGAGGCTCCAGGTCCTTTTTAGGTGTCCCCATGGTTGGCCGCAGCCTGTGGCTGGATGCCTGGTGAAAGATGGCCTTCAGAGTTCACTGGGTGTGGTTTCTTGTCCCCACCTACATCCAGAGGCTCCAGGTCCTTTTTAGGTGTCAGTGGCCTGTGGCTGGATCTGTGGTGTAAGATGGTCTTCAGTGCTCACTAGCTGTGGTTTCTCATCCCCACCTACATCCAGAGGCTCCAGGTCCTTTTAGGTGTCCCCATGGTTGGCCGCAGCCTGTGGCTGGATGCCTGGTGAAAGATGGCCTTCAGAGTTCACTGGGTGTGGTTTCTTGCCCCCCCGCTCCAGAGGCTCCAGGTCCTTTTTAGGTGTCCCCATGGTTGTCAGTGGCCTGTGGCTGGATGCCTGGTGAAAGATGGTTTTCAGTGATCACTAGGTGAGGTTTCTTGCCCCCCCCCATATGGAGACTCCAAGTCCTTTTTTAGGTGTCCCCATGGTTGACAGTGGCCTGTGGCTGGATGCCTGGTGAAAGATGGTCTTCAGTGCTCACTGGGTGTGGTTTCTTGCCCCCCCTCCCCTCCAGAGGCTCCAGGTCCTTTTTAGGTGTCCCCATGGTTGTCAGTGGCCTGTGGCTGGATGCCTGGTGTAAGATGGTTTCAGTGCTCACTAGGTGTGCTTTCTTGTCCCCACCTACATCCAGAGGCTCCAGGTCCTTTTTAGGTGTCCCCATGGTTGTCAGTGGCCTGTGGCTGGATGCCTGGTGTAAGATGGTTTCAGTGCTCAATAGGTGTGCTTTCTTGTCCCCACCTACATCCAGAGGCTCCAGGTCCTTTTTAGGTGTCCCCATGGTTGGCCGCAGCCTGTGGCTGGATGCCTGGTGTAAGATGGTTTCAGTGCTCACTAGGTGTGCTTTCTTGTCCCCCTCTTACATCCAGAGGCTCCAGGTCCTTTTTAGGTGTCAGTGGCCTGTGGCTGGATCTCTGGTGTAAGATGGTTTCAGTGCTCACTAGCTGTGGTTTCTTGTCCCCACCTACATCCAGAGGCTCCAGGTCCTTTTTAGGTGTCCCCATGGTTGTCAGTGGCCTGTGGCTGGATGCCTGGTGTAAGATGGTTTCAGTGCTCAATAGGTGTGCTTTCTTGTCCCCACCTACATCCAGAGGCTCCAGGTCCTTTTTAGGTGTCCCCATGGTTGTCAGTGGCCTGTGGCTGGATGCCTGGTGTAAGATGGTTTCAGTGCTCAATAGGTGTGCTTTCTTGTCCCCACCTACATCCAGAGGCTCCAGGTCCTTTTTAGGTGTCCCCATGGTTGTCAGTGGCCTGTGGCTGGATGCCTGGTGTAAGATGGTTTCAGTGCTCAATAGGTGTGCTTTCTTGTCCCCACCTACATCCAGAGGCTCCAGGTCCTTTTTAGGTGTCAGTGGCCTGTGGCTGGATCTCTGGTGTAAGATGGTTTCAGTGCTCACTAGCTGTGGTTTCTTGTCCCCACCTACATCCAGAGGCTCCAGGTCCTTTTTAGGTGTCAGTGGCCTGTGGCTGGATCTCTGGTGTAAGATGGTTTCAGTGCTCACTAGCTGTGGTTTCTCATCCCCACCTACATCCAGAGGCTCCAGGTCCTTTTTAGGTGTCCCCATGGTCGGCAGTGGCCTGTGGCTGGATCTGTGGTGTAAGATGGTTTCAGTGCTCAATAGGTGTGCTTTCTTGTCCCCCTCTTACATCCAGAGGCTCCAGGTCCTTTTAGGTGTCAGTGGCCTGTGGCTGGATCTGTGGTGTAAGATGGTCTTCAGTGCTCACTAGCTGTGGTTTCTCATCCCCACCTACATCCAGAGGCTCCAGGTCCTTTTTAGGTGTCCCCATGGTTGGCCGCAGCCTGTGGCTGGATGCCTGGTGAAAGATGGCCTTCAGAGTTCACTGGTGTGGTTTCTTGTCCCCACCTACATCCAGAGGCTCCAGGTCCTTTTAGGTGTCAGTGGCCTGTGGCTGGATCTGTGGTGTAAGATGGTCTTCAGTGCTCACTAGCTGTGGTTTCTCATCCCCACCTACATCCAGAGGCTCCAGGTCCTTTTTAGGTGTCCCCATGGTTGGCCGCAGCCTGTGGCTGGATGCCTGGTGAAAGATGGCCTTCAGAGTTCACTGGGTGTGGTTTCTTGCCCCCCCCCCCCCGCTCCAGAGGCTCCAGGTCCTTTTTAGGTGTCCCCATGGTTGTCAGTGGCCTGTGGCTGGATGCCTGGTGAAAGATGGTTTTCAGTGATCACTAGGTGAGGTTTCTTGCCCCCCCCCCATATGGAGACTCCAAGTCCTTTTTTAGGTGTCCCCATGGTTGACAGTGGCCTGTGGCTGGATGCCTGGTGAAAGATGGTCTTCAGTGCTCACTGGGTGTGGTTTCTTGCCCCCCCTCCCCTCCAGAGGCTCCAGGTCCTTTTTAGGTGTCCCCATGGTTGTCAGTGGCCTGTGGCTGGATGCCTGGTGAAAGATGGTTTTCAGTGCTCACTAGGTGTGGTTTCTCATCCCCACCTACATCCAGAGGCTCCAGGTCCTTTTTAGGTGTCCCCATGGTTGGCCGCAGCCTGTGGCTGGATGCCTGGTGAAAGATGGCCTTCAGAGTTCACTGGGTGTGGTTTCTTGTCCCCACCTACATCCAGAGGCTCCAGGTCCTTTTTAGGTGTCAGTGGCCTGTGGCTGGATCTGTGGTGTAAGATGGTCTTCAGTGCTCACTAGCTGTGGTTTCTCATCCCCACCTACATCCAGAGGCTCCAGGTCCTTTTTAGGTGTCCCCATGGTTGGCCGCAGCCTGTGGCTGGATGCCTGGTGAAAGATGGCCTTCAGAGTTCACTGGGTGTGGTTTCTTGCCCCCCCCGCTCCAGAGGCTCCAGGTCCTTTTTAGGTGTCCCCATGGTTGTCAGTGGCCTGTGGCTGGATGCCTGGTGAAAGATGGTTTTCAGTGATCACTAGGTGAGGTTTCTTGCCCCCCCCCCATATGGAGACTCCAAGTCCTTTTTAGGTGTCCCCATGGTTGACAGTGGCCTGTGGCTGGATGCCTGGTGAAAGATGGTCTTCAGTGCTCACTGGGTGTGGTTTCTTGCCCCCCTCCCCTCCAGAGGCTCCAGGTCCTTTTTAGGTGTCCCCATGGTTGTCAGTGGCCTGTGGCTGGATGCCTGGTGAAAGATGGTTTTCAGTGCTCACTAGGTGTGGTTTCTTGCCACCCCCCCCCATCCAGAGGCTCCAGGTCCTTTTTAGGTGTCCCCATGGTTGGCAGTGGCCTGTGGCTGGATGCCTGGTGAAAGATGGTTTTCAGTGCTCACTAGGTGTGGTTTCTTGCCCCCCCCACCCCCCATCTAGAGACTTCAGGTCCTTTTTAGGTGTCTCCATGGTTAGCCTGTAACTGGATGTCTGTTGTAAGATGGTTTTTAATGTCTCGCTCTTTCTTAGGTGCGGTCTCCAGTTTCCCTCTCCATCCTGGGGGAGCAGGCCCTAGTAGTGTCGGAGGAGAAGGTCTCCATCTTGGAGGTGCGGGCCCAGATGGTGACGGGCATCTCGCTGATGCTCAGCAGTGTGGCCGGGTACCGCGGCATGGTCACAGCCAGCTGCCAGGCCAAGGATGCCCTGCAGGTGCACGAGCAGGTGAGTGGGCACAGACTGGGCGCGGAAGGGAGGTGGGGAGGGGGACTAGCCATCCATTACATATCAAACGCTTTACATGTCCTCCCATTGGCTCTGCCACAGTTTCATCATCTCTCTTCGCTTTCACCACCTCCACATCACACGCCTTTTCAAGAATGTCTTTGAGCTCACTACCCTGCCCTCTTTTGGTCCATGTCTCTTTCTCCTTCTTTGCATCTCCCTGGCCCTTTCCTCCCCACCTTTCGCCCCCTGCCCTCTTTTTCTCCTGGTTACTGCATTTCTCTTTTTTGAGCTCTCAGCGTCTTATTCACTAGCTGTTGTTTTCTTTCGCTCTACTTCCTTCTTTGTTTTACTCCTTTTTCTCCTCTCTTTGTGTCATTTCATTCTGTCCTTTCCTTCGTCTCCTCTAGAGTCTGCCTTAGATCTGTATCTGGATTTTGTTACATATCTCCCAGTCTCTTAGAGAGAAACTGCAGTCAAACACATGAGCAAAAATAAATGATCTGAGACAATCTGTAAAAATAAAATTCTAATCTAGATTTCTTTGTGTGCACCATCCACAGAACCCTCTGTATGAATAAAACTCTTTGGAGATATGAATCTCCATTGCAGTCAAATACATGGTAATACATTAGTATTTTAATATTTGAAATAAGTTATATGGAACATTTAGTCATCCAGTAGTTTGTGTTGTTAATGGCTAAAGAATGTGCTTCTGAGCTCCGCTCTCAACA
This sequence comes from Calotriton arnoldi, assembly GCA_963921515.1. Lineage (NCBI taxonomy): Eukaryota > Metazoa > Chordata > Amphibia > Caudata > Salamandridae > Calotriton > Calotriton arnoldi. Next base: position 2,790,612 of record CAWUFW010001440.1, read on the forward strand.
ATCACTCAACCGAGTAGTAACTGGTTATACAAACCGGGCGCTTACTTACTACACACTACACCAAATCCCAAAACTTCACATAGGTATCCGCACCAGCAGGCTTTGCCCCCCACTACCAGTGGTCCCTTAGAGGGTGTGGGGAATACAGCAGACCTCAGTGACCTCAGCTCTCACCAGCGCAGGCCCACCCATCGTGGTGCTCAGTTCTACTAGAGATGTCCATTCATCCACATGAGAATCTGCCCCTTGGTCAGGACTTACTCAGCCAACACCAAGGTCAAATCCCAGCCTACGGTCACTCAATATGGCACCCGAGGAATTTAAGTACCTGTAGCTGCCTGAAGAATGGAGCCAAATTCTTCAGTAAGCTTGAAATCCTTGTATGTGAGCATTTTATGCAGGGAAATAGAAGCATTTAGTCCGTTACTGTTCTACTGACATCATATCTGTCCTCACTACCACTGTCCAACGCGTCCGCTACCAACTTCCTGTTCGTGTTTTTCCTTACGCTTCTGTATGCTTACAATTGTAGCAAGCCTCCAAAAAAGGCATCATTCTGTTTTTAGAATCCCGTTCATAAAGGCATTTATAGAAGAGTTAACATTTATAATCACTCCCAGAGTTTTGTGGGATCTCGGTGCAGCCCTCCTTGGGCCAATAAGAGCACTTTGGAGTCGTCCACTTGCGCTCTCTCCAGTTCATTTTCTTGAAGGTGATTTTCTTTGTCGCAAAACTATCCAGTGTTATCCTTTGTTAGCACTTTGCAGTGCCTCATGGCCATGGTGAAACAGCTGCCTGTGGGCTTATGGTGATAAAAACACGAGGTGGTGCCATTGCTTTGGCCTCCTCAGTTTTTATGAGCTTACGTTAGCGAAGAAAGGAGAGAGAAGACAAAAGGACCCTGAATTTCCTGCCTTACGACAAAAAGCAACTTTGCAGCCCAGCTGCACAACAGTCTCCCATGCCATGGGATGGAGTGTTGGACCAAGGATGCACCGCTCTCTTGTTCAGTGGGAGCTCTGGGCACTTTTCAGTGGCTTTGTAACCAATTGTAAGATTGGGTGGCCTTAGCCAGGTGGAGAGGCCACCCTTAGGTACAAGGTTCCTGGGGTATGTAACCACTCCCCAATTACAGGATCTCCACCCTGTACAGATTCGCTTCCTGTGGGGGAGGGGCTTCCTAGTGCTTGAACTCTCACTGCGTATCTGCTACAACTCTCTGTCTGAAGGCTGACTCCATGGTGAAATGAAATGAAAGGGAAGGGGCTAGAGTTTTCGCTTGACCAACCGGCTCTCCCTCGGCTGCTTCGTCTGGTGTTAGGTCACTGAGAAAACCGTGTTGAGATTATTAGTTTACTTTGGTTTTACCCTAGTGTAGCACGCACACAATTAAAATGGAGTATTCTGCATTTGGATTTCTTGGTAACTGTAGATATTTGTGCACAACTTGGGTGTGCAAGCACCACAGCATTAGATCACTTCCTGAAAGGTCTTGGCAAAGATCCTAGTCGGCTTCTAAAGATGTTTAAAGCGCTAGGTCGGGACTTCAGTACTTCTAGCTGCTTTGGTACTCGCCCAGGGCTCCAATAAGAAATCATTCATTGCAGTGCCACATGCTTGGCCATTAGGGGTCAAGAGCATCTCATTCCACTTCAACAGTTCCAGCATAGGGTAGTTTTTGATACAAAGAAGCTTGTGTATTTAGTTTGTATTCCCAGAAATTTCCCAAACAGAGCAAAACTCCTCTATCGGAATGTTTGGTTCGGCTTTTCGGGGCCTCTGGATGCCTACTAATGGCCTGGTGTCTATATAGCATATCTGGGCTCTCTGTGGGCGAGAGACTATTTGTGCACACACAAGTTCTCCTCACAGTACCACAAACACACGTCAAGCATTTGTCATGGGTAACCGCGTCTGGTTGTAGGGGGTTGCTCCGCTTCTTAGGGGGCTGCAAGTGTGCACCATCTCCAGGCAGAGCCATTAATAAACCACACATCCTCCTTGCAGCTAGACCGGCATTTTCCATGGAATGGTTCTGTCATCATGACCTGTATCTCAACTCCTAGAGGAAGTGAGTGCCAAGCATTATCGGCATTAGCCCAACTAAATGTTGTATCGGATTTTCAGTTAAATCACATCATTTAGTTTTCTATATTATTCCTAAAGCTACTCATTTCAAGTGAAAGTGAGTACATGTGCCAAATGCCAGAAGGATATTTGTATATTACGTTGACAGAATGGTCGCTTTGTGATGTGCCATTTAACCACTTACCACCTAAAATGATTTCGGAAACAAACTTAGCCTTATGCATAGTGGCATGTCTTCGCATTTGCTGTCAGTTGCTAGGGGGGAACAGTAGGCAGTAGCCCAAACACATACTTCTAAATGGGTAAAGCAGCAACTGGGTCCCTCTACAAGAGATACGGAGAGCAAGGAGATGGCCTTAAGTTCGTAAAGTACAACTATCTGAACCCTGATGTCATACTAGGTAAGCAGATGGGACGAGCAGCGTTAAGAAATGCGCTTATAACTTCATTCACCTATTAATGTCTTCAGTCTCTGTAATGAGCGCCAGCCTCAACTGGAACTGACCCACACACACCTGGGGGGCTCAAAGAACTTGAAACACTCACCTTCTTCCCATACACTTCCATTCCTTTACTACGCTTCCCTCACTGCCACATGCCTGTGATACTCATATCTGCATCTCTGACAATACAGATGTTATTACCCTCAAGTGTATGTATGTGACATCCGTCAGTGCAAATGTAACCTGTGCGCCTTGCCGCCTATTCCTGTCCTGTAGAAATGCTCCCAATAAAATAGTGACGCCTCCTTGAATAATGGGATTACTTGCTAACCTGAGAACAGTGTGAATCTACACCAGTGTGAATCTACAACAGAATCATGGGTTCCTGTCAAACACACAAGACATCCCCTTACAGGCACCTACTCGGGTTGGCAAATGGTTGTCTCGACCGAGTACTAGCTCTCATGATTATGCACAGCACGTGAATCAAAAACAGACATTAATAAAATTGTAAAACCATTGTTACAGGTAAGTAATGTTTTCTTGGCCTCCTGTCTGTGCCTTGCATGTTTCTGATAGGTGAGCTCATACTACGTCTTTCTCTCCTCCCCTCTGCATCCTTGCTTCTGCTGAGTAAATGATAAATCAAGGGGTCCATTTAGATGGTGAATTGTCATTGATACGTCAGGTCAGGGAAGTTGTATTTTTTCACCTATCACGTTTGAGAAAGGTGGTTTACATTCTTCTCCCTTGTCAGAGGCAGTTAGTGGTAGGAGAACAATGAACTCTGGACTAGAATATAATACATCTGTGTGTTGCATCTCCAGCTACTTAGTTAAACAACTATAGCTGGTCCAAAATGCTGGTGTACGAAATGCATCAGACCTTCAAAAATATAACTAACATTGGGGCTTAAATCCCTCCAGTGGCTTAAACTGCACAATCAGTCACTTTACAATTATGTGTTTGGTCCACAACACCCTCCGTAGGCAAGAACTACGGGTCTGAGTTAAATCTTGGCAGATTAGTTACTCTATCACAACGGTGACGGATATCCCGTCCGCTGAAATATAAATTCCATTATATCGTATGGGATTTATATGTCGGCAGACTGGTTATCCTTCACTGTTGTGACGGAGTAACCTGTCTGCCAACATCTTAATCAAGCTCTGAGTAAACTGGCCGCTATATTTGCAACCCATTCAAGATTCCTTTAATCTGAACGGTACACACTTCTATTTCTATGAAATGCCAGCAACAAACACCAGGAGGAAGGAATTTCTCATTTTTATCCCCGGATATTAGAATACTCTCCAGGAAGAAATTTAACTAGAACATCATTATCCAAGGCTCTGCTTTTAAAAAAAATTATTTTTCAAGGAATGATGCTCAGGACAAAGGATTTTGACAGGACTGCGTTACTGCCTAGCCAGTGTTCTATTCCAGGCAACATGTCATTACAGCGCCAATAGAGATTTTGGAATGTGTGTCATACAAATGTATCCATTATTAACACAACCCTCTGTTCCCCATTTTCTCTTGTTTTTTCTGTTATGTTTTCATCCCTTTCTAACTCCCCTTCTCTCCTGCTATGTAAACTATGAGTACAACCCTCTGTCACCAGGATCTCGCCTCTTAATTGCAGTGAATAGTGAACTTTTTCAATTTCTTGTACCTATTTCTCACCAACTCAATCTTCTGTAGAGTAAACTCATGTATTTTCATCTCTATTCTGCTTCTTATTCTTTGACTCCTGTGTGAACTCTGACATTTTCCTTCTTTCTGCAGGAGGCAGCTCTTGGTCTGTGGCTGGTATTCAGTGACGTCACCATCGCACCTGTCGAGCTCTATGACCATCGACACATGTTCCTCACAGCCTCTTCCATGGACCACCATGTCCTATCTGTGTCCCTGGATCATGCTGGGGCCTGGCCAGTGCCAATGACTGTTGTGGCGGAAGGCCGCGGGGAAGGTCCCTTCCTTCTCGTCTCCCTTCAAGTACCAGAGCCTTGCCGCAAAGGGAAGCACCGGACCCCGCTTGCCTCCGGCACTGGCTGGGTCAACGTTGACTACGGGGAGAAGAACCATAGAATGATGCCAAAAACCCCAACTGCCCCCAGCCTGACACCGGATGACCCTGACATGCAGGCAGGTCCTCCATTCTCTAGAGAGGAGGGGGCCATGTTTGGACATATCCCTACTCTCAAGACTACCAAGCAGAGTGGCACGGAGCGCAGTAGGGGTGGAGTAGCTGTGGCTCCTCTTCCTGACCGCTGGCCTTCACTCCGAAAATTTGACCATGAGGACGACTTTGGCCTAATTCCGACTTCTGAGTTGCCCATGGACTTCGATGACTATGAGGATGGCGATGTCATCAGAACTGCTCATGGTGTTACGGACCTAGAAGTAGGGATGTATGTGCTTCTGGGTGTCTTTTGTCTTGCCATATTAATATTCCTGATCAACTGTGTGGCATTCATGCTCCGCTACCGGCGCAAGAAGGCCCCGGAAGTGGATGGTTCAGGGAGTAACCATGGCACGGGCGCACAGCCTCACAACTGGGTCTGGCTGGGGACGGACCAGGAGGAGCTAAGCCGGCAGCTGGACATGAGGGGCCAGGAGACCCCCCTCACCAGGGCTGATGGGTCCAGGGAGCTTGGCAGCCCTTCTTGTGGCTGCAGGGCACCCACAGAAGGGGGTGAGGGACAAGACGCTGAAGGGAAGAGTTGGGGTGGTGGAAATCTAGGTGGCTTGCCGGGAACCAAGTCAGTTGAAGAGATGAGGGCTAGGTCACAAGTAGAGGATCCTAGTTCCCTCACAAGCACATTTCATCCACTGCTTCCAGTAAAAAATCAGGGAACCTCCTTTCTTGATGCCGCAGGTAGCAGCATGGTCCCCCGAAGGGACCATCCCCTGGATGTTGCGAGCCATGCTTCCAATACATTAGCTTTGAAGGAACTCCAGCCCCAGGGGCTAACCGCAAAAGTGCCAAACACGCAAGGCTGTAACACAGTATCCTGGAGAGAGCTCTGTAGTCAGGGTTCAAACCTTCTGAGTACTCTAGGAAGTACCCACCAGAGTAACACACTTTCTAGAAAGGGCCTGAATAACAGCGCGCTTGAGTCAGCGGTGCCCAACGCGCTTGGATCCAACACGCTTACCAGGAAGAAGCAGAGCCCTGAAGGGCCTGAGAACAACACAGCCAACACTCTAGGGTCCAACGCGCTCGGCATGATGGGGTTAAGCATCCAGGTGCCTGGGACCCAGGCAACCAACACTCCAGGGTCTAGCACACTTTCAAGAAGAAAACAGAATCTCCAAGAAACTGAGAACCAGGTGCTTAGTATTCAAGCATCAAACACCCTTTCCAGGAAAAAACGGAGTCCTGAAGTGGCTGAAAGCCCAATGCCTGCTACACTAGGGTCCAATACACTCTCCAGGAAGGGGCACGGCACCCACGGACCTGAGAACCAGGCGCCCAACACTTCAGGGTCCAACACACTTTCTAGGATGGGACTGAGCAGCCAAGGTTCGGACACCCAAGGCCTAAATCCTCAAGGTTCTAACACGCTGTATAGAAACGGGAAGAACTCCCAGGGGGTTGAGAGCCTTGGCCTCAATATTCTAGGAACCAACATTCTCTCCAGGAAAGCGCCGGAGAATCAGACACCCACTGCTCTAGGGTCGAACCCACTCTCCAGGAAGGGGCTGAGCTCCCAGCCATCCAATTGCCTGAGCACCAACGTGTCTGGCTCAGTTTCTGGCAAAGAGCTAAGTAACCAAGGGTCTGACATCATCTCCCAGCAGCACCTCCAAGGTCGGGGATCCAATCTCTTAGGTGCCAAAGGGCCCTCTATCCAGATGGAGCCAGAGCCACTGGGAATAAGACGCAGACGTGCAGAGCTTGGCATGTTGGCCCCTCATGTTTCCAATGGTAACTATCCGGCTCCAGTGCAGTCCATCTTGGTCGCCAGTGAGGAGGATATAATGTGGGTCTGCGAGGACATGGGACTGCGAGACCCCGAGGAGCTACAGAGCTACATGGAACGGATCAGGGGCAACTCTTGAGCAAGAGCCTCTTTCTTCTAGGAACCCATTTGACCTTCTGGAGGAGTCTACGACTTAATAGGAAACCCACTGGAAGCGCTAAAACAGAGGCATCTTTCTCCCGAGGGCTCACTCGTCCCTTATTCTTCAAAGGCAATGATGCCCTTCAATCTATCTCTAATCCCTTGGCCGGTAGTCCCACTACCAATGCAGTCAGTCGTGTCTTTGTTTACGCATCAGTTCCCCACCCTTGGTGTGTTCTGCTGCTCCTTTCATTGGTCATCGGGCCTTAGCTGATAGATATGAATCACCAGGCCCCTGGTTGCTGCCCTTGAGACTCTAACAAGTGAAGACCGAACATAGGTCTAGGGTTCTGAGAGCTACCAGTCAAGGCCTAGTCTAAGGACACCTCTCGCCTCGTTACTATCCAGAATTCTGCAAATAGGTGGAGGACATCTTAAATTCCCCTTGTATGGTCCTAAGAGCTGAACAGTATCCGGGGTACGTACCAGCCCGGAACTGATCGCTCGCCCGGAGGTTCTACTACAGGAAGTAGTTCTCAGGTATTGGAGAGCCTTACCTTCAAGAAATTCAGACCCAAACCCTAGTTCATTTTTCCCCATTTCTAGTCTTTGTAGAAGGCGGACTGCTCCCCCTTGAGGGGTACGTAGTAGATCCTCTTCCCATTCCCCTTTCCCTTTGATCGATACTTGTCCTCTTTAGTGTTGGCTCCAGCAGTGCCTCAGCTTCCCTGTTAGGAGTTAGGGTGGGATCCAGTGGCCGGTTTACCTCTCTCCTCACCTTACACATTCCCCTTAATTTATTGGTAAGCTGTGTTTTTTATATATATAAATAGAAATCATTTTCCACAGCCTCCATGTAACACATTTTGATCACTTTTAGATATTAAAATTGTTAATTTATTGGTCAGGATTTGTTCCTCGCTTTATAGAATGACTACAATAAAATGGCAAATGTTTTTTATGAATTAAAAGTGACTTGAGGTTTTCTTTGTGTTTGTGATACAGATTTTGCTGGATGGACATTAAAAGGGGGCAGGGGTGATGGTCATCTCCTTGTAGTCCACATCTTTCCTTCTCACAGACCCATCCAGGTCCTCTCCTTGTAGTCCACATCTTTGCTTCTCACAGACCCATCCAGCATCGGTCTTCTTGTCCGCTCTCCAGACCAGCAGCACAGTGCACAAAAGAGGAGAGCGAGAAAGAAGTACATACTACTTTTAACTGGAAAAGCAAATCCTGAGGTGAGATCGCTGTGGGCAGGACTCGGCGCTTCCTAAACAAATGGAAGGTTTATCTCATGAGCAGCTTGAAGACCCCCAAGTGGTCTTGCATCAAAAGAGCGTTGGAGCCTAGAGATGTTCCTCTGTGGCTCATGTCTTGCAACCCGCGGCACAGGTGATATTTGTATATCGCGCTCCCTTGGTGATTGGGGACCCAAAGAGTTTAGGGTTCAATATATCTCTATTTGGGATGAGCCTTTTATGCTGGTAGAGAAATCAGCTGAAGGTAGAACTTGTGCATACAGTGGAGCATTGATTAGCGCCGACACAGAAACTCCTGTGTGTAAGCAGCCTCGTGTGGTACCTCTGCATATAATATAGGAGTCTTGAGTGCTGATACCGAATTTCCTCTTTATGCAGGCTATTGTTGTTTGTGTGCAGACAGTGAAGGGTCCTTCTCTGGTCATATGGAAGCAACGATCTTCGTGCAGTCTGTAGCCGAGTGTATCCATGGAGCGGAGGGTACCTTGGCGCTTGCACAGAAGATCCTATGTTTATACGTTATATAGTGGTACGCCTTCATACAGTGGATGCTCTGTCAGTGCACACACAGAAACCTTGACATAACAGAGAATATGTGTGCATGAAGTGGTGGATTCCTCAGTGGTAACACAGAAATTCTTCTCTTTATGCAGTCTGTGATTGTATGTGTGCATACATGAGAGATTCTGATTCTGACAGTGCAGGCTCAGAAGTTCCTCTTTTCTTATATATATTTTTTTTTTACAGTCTTGGGTTGAAGATATACACTCAGTGGATGTCTCTCAATGCTGAAACAGACTTCCTTCTTTAAGCGGACTAGGATTCAATGTGTGCATACCGTGGAGGTCTTTCATTGCTAATCTGGAGACTTCCTTCTTTATGCAGCCTAGGATTCTACATGTACATACGGTGGAGGTCTTTCAGTGCTGATACAGAGACTTTCTTCTTTATGCAGCCTAGTATTCTACATGTACATACGGCAGAGGTCTTTCAGTGCTGATACGGAGACTTTCTTCTTTATGCGGTCTAGGGTTCAATATGGGTTCAGCGTGTGCATACGGTGGAGGTCTTTCATTGCTGATCTGGAGACTTCCTTCTTTATGCAGCCTAGTATTCTACATGTACATACGGCAGAGGTCTTTCAATGCTGATACGGAGACTTCCTTCTTTATGCAGCCTAGGATTCAACATGTACATACCATGGAGGTCTTTCAATGCTGATACGGAGACTTCCTTCTTTATGCAGCCTAGGATTCAACATGTACATACCGTGGAGGTCTTTCAATGCTGATACGGAGACTTCCTTCTTTATGCAGCCTAGGATTCAACATGTACATACCGTGGAGGTCTTTCAATGCTGATACGGAGACTTCCTTCTTTATGCAGCCTAGGATTCAACATGTACATACCGTGGAGGTCTTTCAATGCTGATACGGAGACTTCCTTCTTTATGCAGCCTAGGATTCAACATGTACATACCGTGGAGGTCTTTCATTGCTGATCTGGAGACTTCCTTCTTTATGCAGCCTAGGATTCTACATGTACATACGGTGGAGGTCTTTCAGCGCTGATACAGAGACTTTCTTCTTTATGCAGCCTAGTATTCTACATGTACATACGGCAGAGGTCTTTCAGTGCTGATACGGAGACTTTCTTCTTTATGCGGTCTAGGGTTCAATATGGGTTCAGCGTGTGCATATGGTGCTGGTCTTTCATTGCTGATCTGGAGACTTCCTTCTTTATGCAGCCTAGGATTCAACATGTACATACGGTGGAGGTCTTTCAATGCTGATACGGAGACTTCCTTCTTTATGCAGCCTAGGATTCAACATGTACATACCGTGGAGGTCTTTCAATGCTGATACGGAGACTTCCTTCTTTATGCAGCCTAGGATTCAACATGTACATACCGTGGAGGTCTTTCAATGCTGATACGGAGACTTCCTTCTTTATGCAGCCTAGGATTCAACATGTACATACCGTGGAGGTCTTTCATTGCTGATCTGGAGACTTGCTTCTTTATGCAGCCTAGGATTCTACATGTACATACGGTGGAGGTCTTTCAGTGCTGATACAGAGACTGTCTTCTTTATGCAGCCTAGTATTCTACATGTACATACGGCAGAGGTCTTTCAGTGCTGATACGGAGACTTTCTTCTTTATGCGGTCTAGGGTTCAATATGGGTTCAGCGTGTGCATATGGTGCTGGTCTTTCATTGCTGATCTGGAGACTTCCTTCTTTATGCAGCCTAGTATTCTACATGTACATACGGCAGAGGTCTTTCAATGGTGATACAGAGACTTCCTTTTTTATGCAGGATAGGATTCAACGTGTACATACGGTGGAGGTCTTTCAATGCTGATACGGAGACTTCCTTCTTTATGTGGACTAGGGTTCAATATGTGTTCAGCGTGTGCATATGGTGCTGGTCTTTCATTGCTGATCTGGAAACTTCCTTCTTTATGCAGCCTAGGATTCAACATGTACATACGGTGGAGGTCTTTCAATGCTGATACGGAGACTTCCTTCTTTAAGCAGACTAGGGTTCAATATGGGTTCAGCGTGTGCATATGGTGCTGGTCTTTCATTGCTGATCTGGAAACTTCCTTCTTTATGCAGGATAGGATTCAACATGTACATACCGTGGAGGTCTTTCAATGGTGATACGGAGACTTCCTTCTTTATGTGGACTAGGGTTCAATATGGGTTCGACGTGTGCATACGGTGCTGGTCTTTCATTGCTGATCTGGAGACTTCCTTCTTTAAGCAGACTAGGATTCAACGTGTGCATACGGTGGAGGTCTTTCATTGCTGATCTGGAGACTTCCTTCTTTATGCAGGATAGGATTCAACGTGTGCATACGGTGGAGGTCTTTCATTGCTGATCTGGAGACTTCCTTCTTTATGCAGCCTAGGATTCAACGTGTGCATACGGTGGAGGTCTTTCATTGCTGATCTAGAGACTTCCTTCTTGATGCGGACATGGGTTCAACGTGGGTTCAACGTGTGAATATGGTGGTAGTATTTCATTGCTGATTTGGAGACATCCTTCTTTATGCAGACTAGGCTTCAACGTGTGCATACGGTGGAGGTCTTTCATTGCTGATCTAGAAACTTCCTTCGTTATGCAGATTAGGGTTCAACGTGTGCATACGGTGGAGATCTTTCATTGCTCATCTAGAGACTTCCTTCTTTCGAGTTGAACTGTACTCCCAAGAGCGGCATGCTTCTGCACAGGCGAAAACCATGGCTGTACACACAGTCCATCCTACACCCAGCTTTGCGGGGAAGTTCACTGACATGCGGTTTGACATGCATAGGTGGTCCTGGAAATATTTAGGCATAACCTTTGCATCAAATGAGGTGTGGGACACTTCAAAAGGTAAGGATTTCGACATTGCTGTCCAGTCTTGGGTGGCACCTGAAGAGTCTGCAGGTGAGGGAATGATGCTATGAGCGTTCGAGGCAGGCTGCCCCGGTCATTCAGTGGTCTGCGTTTGCTTCAGCGCCGTATTCAGGGAGGAGAGACCTGAGACTCCATGAGTGGAGGTGTCACATGCCTCCTTGTTTTGTATGAATTTTTCTTTAAAGTTCTGTTTATTAAACCGCTGCATGATACACCATTACAAACAATGTGTATATATATATATATATAATATATATATATATATATATATATATATATATATATATATATATATATATATATATATATATCTATCTTAGTCTGGCGGTAGTAGACAGAAGGAACAGTACAGTTTCAATCAACAAATAATTGACCTTAGCGATCCCTAGGCCCTCTGGGTGTAGGCATCCTCTGTCAACCCTCCCCCACCTGACCCTGCACCCTTAAGTTCTGTATTTCTCCCAAGGGCTCCAGATCTTCTCCCATTTCTTTGGACACCCTCTGCTCTGGTAAACTACTTTCACCGCTCGCTGGCACCAGTCTAAATCTTGTTTCCAGTCGCTGATCTTTTGGGGATCAGCAGCCCCCCACGTCCTAGCGATGTTCCTTTTTGCCACTCCCGCTGCCAACATCAGCCAGACCTTGGTGTGTTTAGGCCATATAGTCTCCCCAGTTACTCCCAACAGGTGCCACCTTGCTTCTGCTGAAAATTGCAGACCCACTACTGTAGTCATTATCCGGGCCACTCCAATCCAATATCTCAGAATTTTGGGGCATGCCCACAGAATATGGAAAAAGTGCCCACCTCCTCGCATCCCCTAGCACACTGGCCAGAGTCACATTGGCCTAGTTTGTGTTGGAGCATCCTGGAGGCGTGCAACCTATATAGGATTCGGAGTTGAATCAGTCAAAACCGGGTTCGTATAGCACTTTCTCTAGGGCTCTGTAGGGCCTCAGCCCAGTCGTCGTCCTCTAGTAAACCCACATCTGTCTCCTAGCCTCCCTCAGGGGGCCCAAAGGATCCGGCAAATTTTTCATTATCTTCTGGTAAGTTAGAGAGATAGCCTTGTCTGCTAGCGGGTCAAGTAGCAATCTGTCTTCTAGTGGGGGCCAGTCAGGCAACAGTTCTCCTTCCGGTATATGGCACCGTAGGGCATGTCTCAACTGCAGATACCGGAACCGTTCTCCATCCATTGTTCTGTGTGATTGATACAGGTGGCGTCAGTTGTATCCTGAGCTCTGAGATGGGGAACCAATGGTTGCTTCACAGGGTCTTTTGCCTCCTTCATCTGTCACAGCTTGTGTTTGTTCTACGTTAGTTTCAGCTGAAGCGCTTCTCATGAGATTACCATTTCAAGCACTAGTTCCTGATCTACCTCTGCGGTCTCTGGAGTGAAGATTGCATGAGTTCGTCACAGGGATCAGCTTGTCTCATTAGTCAACTTGAGTTGTTGCTCTTAGGCTGCATGGTGTTTGTATAGTGCAGCCTTCGCCAAGTCCTTGGCCTCTTGACAAGTATTTGATGTATGGGAAAGTAGAGCAGGATTTCTTCTTGACCCCCATTTTACGTTCTACTCTTGCTTTGCCCCTGCGCTCCGTGAAGAGGTGGATGTGTCTGTGCGGCCAGGAGTCACTTGTATTGAAGGTGCTGCCTTCTAATGGTCTTGCTTCGCCTCTGCAATCGATGAAGCACTGGATGGACTTGTTTTGCCAGGAGCAAGTTATATTGTTCATCTAATTAGCGTGTCGTCTGAGGTGTATACAAGGTGACGTCTTCTCATAGCCTTGCTTTGCCTCTACGGTCTGTGGGGAAGTGAATGCATTTGTGCTTCCCGAAGACACAGAGGAGGTCGCTCATTACGCAGTCTTGCCTTGCCTCCGACTGGTAATCGATTGGAGCACCCTCAGGGGCTCGTTAAGCGGGCTCAGTTTCCATCTGTGGTCGCTGAGGAGGTAAGCCTCAGCCATCAGTTCTTTGCTGCTCCCCCTTACCAAACTCCCTAGAGTCCCAAGCGCAGTCTGTGAGCACCAAGGATCCTATGTGCTTCCATTGCCGTCGTTGACGCACAGTCGACAGGCCTCCCGCTCCTTCCGCTCATAGTTGACTGAAATGAGGACGAAGACCAGCAGTGTGATCGCCTGGATCCCCCCCAGCAGGAAGAAGTAGAAGTCCATGTGGCATTTATTGATGTTCCCTGTGGATGAATGAAAGACAATCAAAATGTTAGAAACAATTGGACCGTTAGGTAATTTTTTTTGCATTACACGGTCTCTTCCTCACCGCATCCCACCTCCCTAAGCCAGATGATGATGCCTCATAGCAATAATAAAAAAAGATTTTTTTTTCTCTTCATTTTTAAAGTTTTTTTTTAAACAATAAAGTGATGTATACAGTTATGACTCCTTAAGGAGATATTTGGTTGGAAGGGTTCCAAGTGACATAGACAGTGAACACTTGCTCTATCGTCAGAAACCTAAGGAAGATGTTTGCTGTGGTAGTGAACACACTGACTTGGACTCTGCAGACCTCGGTTCCAATCCCACTTGTAATAGTCGGCAAAATATTAGGTGGTTCTGGGGAAATCACTTGGGGCTTGATTACTCCGTGACAAATATCCGGCCGCGTAATATACATCTCACTGTAGCCTATGAAATTTATATTTCAGTGGATGGGATATTCGTCACCTTTGTGACACAGTAACCCGTCCGCCAGCATCTAAATCAGGCGCTTAAACTCATTGTATCTGTAAGTAAGTGTGATGTACGAATGCGATTTTGTAAAGCAAAGTGTGTTGTGCAAATATGCAATACCACCTGCTCCTGAGTAATACCTTCAATCTTCTCCAAAAGTGGTATTCAAAACTTACTTTCTGCCCAGTTAGGGATGTAAAAAAAAAAAAAAATGTGCTAAGTAACGCCAGCACATAGATAAGGAAGGTTAAAGCACCCATAATTACAGGCCACCAGCTTTCTCACGTCTAAAATTTGAATTGAGAAAATACAGAAACAATTTTAAGACACTGTAAAAAACATTCACTCTGGTAAAATATTAGCATTGTTTTCTCAGAGACCAGTTTCAAGAACATAATGTGCCACCAATGCATTTTGATAAGGGAACCGATTATGAGAACCTTTTACACCACCGGTAAATTTACACATCCTTGAAGTTGAGCAGAGCAGTACATAGCCGGAAAGAGGAAGTAGGAGTCGGCCAATGAGCCGCTTGCAGGAATCTGAGACGAGAAGGCGTACCGTGGAAGGGTAAGATCAATACAGCTTAGGGGGCATTTTTTGGGGCATGTTTGGTAAGGAGTGTGAACATTACTGTAATAGAGTTAAAAATATAGTTAAAAAACACTCCCTCACAAACAGGAGGTTAACGAAGGAAGTTAAGGAAAATAAATTGCCGACGTTTTGGAAGTCGAAATTCTGTTACTGTGTTGACCCCAAAGAGTTCTTGAGACGTCACCCAAAGCTCCCACCTCGCCTCAGGCCGCTCCTCATTTTAATTAGGTGCGCACCCATTCCACACAATCCTACACCAGGGCGTAGATTTATTGTATCCCTCTAGGAAGCTGGGTGGAAGCCGGTTTACCAAGCGCCTACACCTTGTAATGTACTTGTTAAACTTCAACGAAGTGTCTGTTTCAAAGTACAAGGGATTCCTATGTGGGGCTCAAGCGACTGTCACTGCTCTACATCCTTTGGAGTGAGACCCTGCACCCTCTTGTGCCCATCCTTGACCACCGCGTGTGCGCAGAATATCACCTAGACCCAATAAAAGTACCTGAACCCTGTGTCTTCCTTCCACCCCACATACCACAGACGTGTTGTCTGGTCTCCTCCTTGGTAGTTTCAGGTACCAGCATGTGACACATCAAATTCAGGACATGAGGGATAATCGTGAAGTTGGCGTTCCTCATAGATTACAATATTGTGGGTGTCTCAAGCGCAGCTCCTTAACATCCAATCACTCACCCAGTCATTTCCAGTATGTAAACATTCTGTCTAAGCCCTCAAGCACAACCTCGCCATCACCCTCAAATTCCAGCAATTAAACCATCATTGATTCAGAGACTTTCCTACAAGTCATCATCTAACTTAGCCACTCAAAACGTACAGCTTGGAAATCCAAATACATCCAGTGATTCAAAAATGACATGCATCAACCCAAACTTCCTCCGGTCTTCTCGGCAAAGCACCATCATAGTCCATCTCAACCAGTCATTGGTAAAATGCAAGGGTCAAACTGCAAATCCCCAAATCAATGCTCATATGTAACCTTCTGGGAGAGGCCTCCACTTATTTTCATCTTTCCCATTCACACTTATTAAAATGGTTCAACTGGTAAACAGCAAAACATACTTCACCTAGTTTCCCCCACTCGATCACCATCAGTGCCAACCACAAACCAGTCTCAGTGTGAAACTCTGAAATTGAGCTACTCACCCCTAACCTACAACCATGAATCCAACACAACTTGACTCCCAACCTCTTGCAACTAACCAACATGAGTCACTAATTTCCATTTTTTAGCTCTTAAACTCAGTCTTAACCAGTTACTTCCAACTAGAAGTCACACAGCACAACCTCACAAGTGCCACTGCAAAACAGGTCACCTAACCCTCCTAAATCAATTACTGTAAGCCTGCAACACACCACCCAAACTCAACTCTTCAATCTCGTACACTCGCTAAGCCGTTCCACCAACAAATACTAAACTCAACCCAGATACTATCAACCAAACCAGCTATCATTAAACCAACCTGGCCCAGTCGCTGAAGCGGTGACTACCAACTTGCAACCATCACACTAACCTCACCAGTTACTACAGACTAGTTCAAGACCTCAGCGTGTGATTCTCTCAAATGAAAACCCACCACTGGGCCAAGTTACAACCAATAAACTTATCCTCACCCAGTTATTTCCAAAGTATAACTCTAAAACTTACAATTATCCAGTAGCACTCAGCCTACAATCATTTAACCAGTTTCCACACATTTGTTGCCAGCCTCTTATCAAAAAAATACAGCCTCGCTCATTTCCTCTCCCCCTTCAGACATTATTCAGTCTCCTCCTCGTCATTACCAACCCACCACCATCTAAACCAATCCCACTCACTCACTGACAACCTGCAACCAATATCACCCAGTGACTTCTAACCTCAAACCCAACCTCAACAATGTCTGCCTTCCTGCAGCTATCTAACATGACCTCTCCAGGGGATTTCTGACATAGAGAGGTAAACTGTCTCTTCTCAATAAATTCCTAAACTAATCCACCTAAACTACCTTGCTTGACCTATAAAATACACTGTCTTAACAAACTCCCTGATCACTCGGATCTCGGTCCTGTCCCGCCATATACTGTGTAATCTATGCTCCCGCCTTGTATCCATCACCTGTAAATGAGCGCTGCTCACCTGCTTCCTGCCCTGTATCTATGACTTTTCTCTCCCACTTCTGTTATGCGCGCTTTATATGATGTAAACGATGCACATGTAACTCTTGTAAAGCCCTATCCTATGGCTATAGTTCCTGTAATCGATCTATATGTAATTATTGTAAAGCGCTCTGATGCCCTCGGGTCTAGTTCACGCTATATAAAACCCTTAATCAATAAATTTAAAAAAATAATTCTGACATGCAAATAATCAACCTAACTTTATCCAACCAACCAACCTGCACGTCCCAAAGTCAGCATCACTCAAACAGTTCTAGCCTACCAGCATCAAAAGCATTCTCGGTCAGTCCCAGGAACCTACAACAAGCCACCACCAACCCTCAGCCTCCAGACAGACCTCATGCACACGCTCTGTTGCTGCTTCCTCACATTGGCCAAGGTCCGTAAAAACTTACCGTAGTCCTTGGGGCAGTACATCCATCCAGTTGAAGGCAGTGATAGTATGGAAAGAAGGCCGGACCCCAGCAGCGAGCCCACGCCGGATATGCAGAAGAACAGGCCCATGATGACGGCCTGCATGGACTTGGGAGCCTCGGAGTAGGCAAACTCCAGACCTGGGGAGAGAAGGGAGGTGAGGCGTAGTGAGCTTTCAGATCTAGTAAAGCCCTCTCATGCGGTACATACTGCCCTCAACCCTATGTATGCCTCCTCTCCTGGTGCACCAGCATGGTGAAGAAAGTGAACCCTACCTAGAGAGATGTTAGGACTATCCGCCATTCCAAAGATGCCCCATCGTCTAGTGCACCAGGATGGTGAAGAAAGTGAACCCCACCTAGCGTAGTGTCATTAAGTCCTGAAAGTACTGTCCTTCTGTCTATACATGTTTCATCTCCTAGTGCACCAGCATGGTGAAGAAAGTGCACTGTACCTAGCGTGTTGTTCGTACTGTCTGCCCTCCATTCCATACATACCTTATTTTCTAGTGCACCAGCATGGTGAAGAAAGTGTTCCACACCTAGTGTGGTGTTAGTAGGTATCACAAAGTAGCGGTAGATGCACACCAAAGTACAAACTGCTGATAGATAAAGTGAGTTAAAGTTCTGCGTGCTGCCAGGGTATCGCTGACTGATCACCAGCGTGGAGCAAATGAACTTGAGGGCTTTATCTGGACAGGTAACGTCCCCCGGTTGCACAGCTGTCCTCCCGGTGGAGGTTAATCCAATTTCAATTCAATAAATGGGCAATTGATCAGGTCGAGAAACTTTTTATTCTACAACATAGTAGAAAGAAAACTTCCAATTCATCGCAAAGGAAGAGTATCATCAACAAGATGGCGGGTCCAAATAAATTCAAGCCCAATGGGTTCATTGGAAGAAACCCAATGCATTTCGGGCGAGTAGGTATGGGACGTACCCTCCTCCTTTCTATACATGCCCCATTTCTAGGTCATCACCATGGTGAAGGAAGTGCGCCCCGCCAAATATGATGTTCGCAGTTATGTAAAGTGCTGTCCTCCATTTCATGCTGCCCGATCAAGTGTGCCAGCATGGTAAAGGAAGTGCACCCCACCTGGTGTGGTGTTAGGTATGTAAAGGGCTGTACTGCATTCTAAACATGCTGCATACTCTAGTGCACTAGCATGGTGAAGGAAGTGCGCCCACCTGGTGTGGTGTTAGTAGTTATGTAAAGTGGTTTACTCCATTCCATACATGCCCCATCCTCTAGTGCACCAGCATGGTGAAGGAAGTGCACCCTACCTAGAGAGATGTTAGGACTATCCGCCATTCCATAGATGCCCCATCGTCTAGTGCACCAGCATGGTGAAGAAAGTGAACCCCACCTAGTGTAGTGTCATTAAGTCCTGAAAGTACTGTCCTTCTGTCTATACATGCTTCATCTCCTAGTTCACCAGCATGGTGAAGAAAGTGCACTGTACTTAGTGTGTTGTTCGTACTGCCCTCTATTCCATACATGCCCCATCTTCTAGTGCACCAGCATGGTGAAGAAAGTGAACCCTACCTAGAGAGATGTTAGGACTATCCGCCATTCCATAGATGCCCCATTGTCTAGTGCACCAGGATGGTGAAGAAAGTGCACTGTACCTAGTGTGTTGTTCGTACTGTCTGCCCTCCATTCCATACATACCTTATTTTCTAGTGCACCAGCATGGTGAAGAAAGTGTTCCACACCTAGTGTGGTGTTAGTAGGTATCACAAAGTAGCGGTAGATGCACACCAAAGTACAAACTGCTGATAGATAAAGTGAGTTAAAGTTCTGCGTGCTGCCAGGGTATCGCTGACTGATCACCAGCGTGGAGCAAATGAACTTGAGGGCTTTATCTGGACAGGTAACGTCCCCCGGTTGCATAGCTGTCCTCCCGGTGGAGGTTAATCCAATTTCAATTCAATAAATGAGCAATTGATCAGGTCGAGAAACTTTTTATTCTACAACATAGAAGAAAGAAAACTTCCAATTCATCTCAAAGGAAGAGTATCATCAACAAGATGGAGGGGCCAAATAAATTCAAGCCCAATGGGTTCATTGGAACAAACCCAATACATTTCGGGCGAGTAGGTATGGAACGTACCCTCCTCCTTTCTATACATGCCCATCCTCTAGTGCACCACCATGGTGAAGGAAGTGCGCCCCGCCAAATATGATGTTAGCAGTTATGTAAAGTGCTGTCCTCCATTTCATGCTGCCCGATCAAGTGCGCCAGCATGGTAAAGGAAGTGCACCCCACCTGGTGTGGTGTTAGTAGGTATGTAAAGTGCTGTCCTGCATTCCATACATGCCCCATACTCTAGTGCACTAGCATGGTGAAGGAAGTGCGCCCACCTGGTGTGGTGTTAGTAGGTATGTAAAGTGGTTTACTCCATTCCATACATGCCCCATCCTCTCGTGCACCTGCGTGGTGAAGGAAGTGCACCCCACCTGGTGTGGTGTTAGTAGTTATGTAAAGTGTTTTACTCCATTCCATACATGCCCCATCCTCTAGTGCACCAGCATGGTGAAGGAAGTGCTCCCACCTGGTGTGGTGTTAGTAGTTATGTAAAGTGCTGTCCTCCATTTCATGCTGCCCGATCAAGTGCACCAGCATGGTAAAGGAAGTGCACCCCACCTGGTGTGGTGTTAGTAGGTATGTAAAGGGCTGTCCTCCATTCAATACATGCCCCATCCTCTAGTGCACCAGCATGGTGAAGGAAGTACATCCCACCTGGTGTGGTGTTAGTAGTTATGTAAAGTGGTTTACTCCATTCCACACATGCCCTATCCTCCAGTGCACCAGCATGGTGAAGGAAGTGCACCCCACCTGGTGTGGTGTTAGTAGTTATGTAAAGTGGTTTACTCCATTCCATACATGCCCCATCCTCTAGTGCACCAGCATGGTGAAGGAAGTGCGCCCACCTGGTGTGGTGTTAGTAGTTATGTAAAGTGGTGTACTCCATTCCATACATGCCCCATCCTCTAGTGCACCAGCATGGTGAAGGAAGTGCACCCCACCTGGTGTGGTGTTAGTAGTTATGTAAAGTGCTGTCCTCCATTCCATACATGCCCCATCCTCTAGTGCACCAACATGGTGAAGGAAGTGCGCCCACCTGGTGTGGTGTTAGTAGTTATGTAAAGTGTTGTCCTGCATTTCATACATGTGTCTCCTTCTAGTGACACACAATCAGGGCACTCCCACAAGGTGCCTCTTGAAAGGAGGTCCCATGGACCCTCCAGACATCCCCTTGCAGGCGGGTGCAGTCACTCACTGTTCTCACCTGGAGACGGAGCTCGGCCTCATTTCAAATACAGGTTGGGTTGTCACCTGCACGGTGAAGGGCAGATCAGAAATTTAGACAGCCAGTACCCCTTTCACTAAGGCGCTGCCCCATGGACAGGCACTAGTTTGTGGTTGTAATGGTCATTGTATTTACTGTGATAGGGCACACTGACCCAGTCTGAGCTCAGCGCACACTTTTAAGGGTGCAATGTAGACAACTAGGGATGTGCACCTTCTATGTAATGTGCGCCCTGGTAAGGCATGCAGCGCTGGTAAATGTACATTCTTCCTACCAGAGTGCATGTTTCGGTTCTCAGCAGCATATCACAGGGGCTGCTGCATGTCCATTTCTCTTAAGACTGCTAGTGGTTCATCTCTCAGCCTAGTGTTAGGTGGATCTGCACAGCTGATGATACTGTCCTCCGTGCTGAGACCATGCCCCATCACCCGGCATAGTGTTAGGTGGCACTGCATTGCTGCCACCCATTACTAGGCTTACCACCTAGCACTGTTTTAGGCAGCACCAAAAGTCAGTTATGGCATCCTCCATACTGGACTATGCCTTACCTCAGATAACGCTGTTTGGTGGTGCCAGCCTGCTGATGGCACCATGGTGTTATCTACCCCACCTCCATGCCGAGTGACACACCCGCTAGTACAGAATGCAAGGAGATGCAACCTAAGTAACCGCATCAACGCAGTGGACACGCTACACGGCAGAGTGGGTGGCATTTGCTTGTTTTACCTGGGATGCTGGCAAAGATCTCACTGATGCCGATAAGCAGGTACTGAGGAATCTGCCACCAAATGGGCAACGAAGCAGCGAAGTACACATCTCTACCAATCGTCTGGTTCACCACCAGCCCTTGCTGGACGTAGAGTAGCCGCTCAGTCTCCAGGATGCCTGTGGGAGGAGAAGGGTGAAGTAAATAACCGTGGCCGCACTATGGGTCTGGCACACATTCAGCAACAGGTTGGCGGGCAATTTGGACTTCGGCTAGAAGAGGAACCAACCCCAACATTTCCACTTTAATAGCCACAGAATTTTCTCTGGCCACTGAACAGCCAAGGTACAATTTCTACTTCCTGTGGAAATGAGGACTGGTGTGCCCTCTTATGAGTAAAAACATCGGTTGGTTGTTATAGCGAACAATGTAAGAATTCAGGGGGTACACCTGGAAGCCTGATAGTTAAGGTTCTAAAACATGAACTGGTTCTAACACATGAATTGTACAAACGTCAGCACATGTCACTGAAAGGCTCTCCGCTACTATTTCAATTAACTCTGATTCTTGCTTTACGTCTCTGAACATTGCTGCTGTTTACATATTTTATTGTTGTTGCCATCTGAGTACGTGGCCTTGATGAGGTCCAGGAGCAGGCAGAGGGAGGTGTTGAGGATGAGCGGGGAGAAGATTGAATCATGAGTCAAATGCTAAAGTGTTATGCAGATGAGTGACAGTGTCCCACACTAATCCCCAACCCTGTTCAACCTGCACATATAGCCCACTGATGAGGGAGGAATCCCGAAACACTGGTGTCTAGAGATACGATTTCCAAAGACGGCATTAGTTGAAAAATAATATGAACTTTATGTGAAAAACTGAACTACAACTACCAAGATGCTATGGGGTAATGGCGCTGTTACATGCAAGCAGTGTGTTCCTACCCACTTTCACATATTGTATTGTATTGTAATTGTATAGCGCTTACTACCCCTGACGGGACCCATAGAGGATTAGTGTTGAATTAGTATAGTGAAACATGCAAGTAAATTTTAAGTGGTGGATATGTTAGTCAGTTATTTGGATTCGGAAGGATAGCAGAAGGATAGAAGAGGAAAAAAGGTTTGTATTTATATAGCGCTTCTTACCCATGATGGGGTTTGAAGCGCTTTTTTTTTTTGGTGAGTAGCATGCTACTCCGGAAACCCATAAAGGATTAGTGGTGAATTAGTATGGTGAAATATGAAAGTAATTTGAGTGGTGGATATTAGTCAGTTATTTGGAGCGAGAAGGATAGCGGAGGGATAGAAGGGAAAGAAAGGTTTGCATTCATATAGCGCCTGTTACCCCTGATGGGGTGTTGAAGCGCTTTTCTGGCGAGTAGCACGCTACTCTGGAACCCATAAAGGATTAGTGTTGAAAATTAGTATAGTGAAATATGAAGTAATTTGAGTGGTGGATATGTTATTCAGTTATTTGGATAGAGAAGGGTAGGCGGCAGGATAGAAGAGGGAAAGAGGTTTGTATTTATATAGCGTTTGTAACCCTGATGAGGTGTTGAAACGCTTTGTTGGCGAGTAGCACGCTACTCTGGAACCCATAAAGGATTAGTGGTGAATTAGTATAGTGGAATATGGAATTAGAGAAGTGAACATGTTAGTCTGTTATTTTGATTGAAAGGGATAGTGGAGGGACAGAAAAGTGAAGGATTTCTTTTTTTAGGTCATAGCAGTAGGAGGAGGCTTTTGGATGAGTAAAAATGGGTTTTTGAGGGGAAGAGTCAGAGGGAAGAGTTTAGAAAGGTTTGTTTTGGGGGATCGGTATAGTAAAAGAGGTGTCAGATGATGCAAGGAGGGTAGAGTAGGAGAGAGTCTAGAAAGGGTTATTTTGGGGATCATAGTAGTGGTATCGGGTTTGGGATAAATGAGAGAGTGGGTGTAGAGTATATAATGATAGATGTATAGGGTGAGAGATAGGGTAGTGCATTGGAAAGAGTAGTAGAAAGAAGTTTGAGATGAGTCAGAAAGTTGAGCTAGAAGATATATTGAGAGAAGTATAGGCTGAGAAATAGGGTAGTGCTTTGGAAATGCTAAATTAGAAGAAAGTGATAAATATATAGATCCATAAGTACATTGAGAGTATATAGATGCATAAAGGAGGTAAGTATACGCAGATTAAAGATATTGATAGAGGTACAGGATGAGAAATAGGGTAGTGCATTGGATATGCTTTTTCAGGGGAAAAGTAACAGACACACAGATCCAAGTACATGGAGGTACATAGATGCCCAATGGAAGCAAGTACATGTAGACCAAAGAAGATTTTTTTTTTTTTATAACATAATTATTCTACATGTTTATACAGAGCAATACACAAAGATAGGTACATATCTATAGTGAAAATAAATGCTTATATATAGAGGGACACATAGATAGGGTGGGTATTAATGAATGGGAATATGGGCAGCATTTCTGGCCCAGGTCCCGACCAGTCCCGAACAGGCTTAAACAGGCACTCACCCTTGTCCTCTCCACCCTTAACAAGCTCAAACAGGCACTCGCCCTTGTCCTCTCCACCCTTGTCCTCTCCACCCTGGCTGAGACGCCCTAAGCCTTGGCCGTTTATAGCCCTAGTAGTCAGGTGACCCCATCAGCCAATGGGAACCCTAACACTATCCAATCACAACACTAGCCTTAAAATCTAGAACCAATAGGAGACCAGGACCTTACAGCCAATCTTAGCCCTAGTCCAAGCACCCAATCAGTTTCAAAACCCTGATCTCTACGTCCAATAGAGGCCCTAGCCCTACCAGTAGTCCCAACCCTAGTCCAAGCAACCAGTGGCACAGGAAGCCCTAGTCCCTACTTCCAATAGAAAGCCTAACCCTACTCTTAGTCCCACACCTAGTCCAGCAACCAATAACACCAGAAGCCCAAATTGCTACTTCCAATTAAAGACCTAACCCTAGCCCTAGTCCCAACAACCAATAATACAGGAAGCCCTAGTCCCTACTTCCAATAGAAATCCTAACCCTAGCCCCACCCTAGTCCCAACAACCAGTAACACAGGAAGCCCTAGTCCCTACTTCCAATAGAAATCCTAACCCTAGCCCCAGTCCCAACCCTACATTGATTGAATCACAGACCCAGAACCCAATCAGAACCCTCAAATACCCAACCAATGAGGACCCTAATCCAGTAGAAACATCAGATGCAACCACCAATCAGTGTACACATGTACCAAACAATGTCAGACTATATAAGGTCCCAGCTACCTCAGACAAGGTTTGCTGGCCAGGGAGTTGGAAGCTGCTTCTCTATTCAGAAATCTCCTAGGAGACAGACAGGCTCAATCCACACTATGGCACTATGGACTTCTGCAGGTAAAGCCCTAACAAACTTGTCCTCTAACACCACTATTTGTATAAAGCTTTACTCCCTCTCCTGGCCAAAAAACGAAGTGCACAGTCCCTATTAAACACAGTTTAAACAGCTTACAGCAGATTACTGCTGTCTCGGGGGGGCTGGTTTCACTGACTTGTTAACACAAAATGGTCGCTGGGGGTGCACTGCTTAACATACAGGTCTTAGCACAGAGCAAAGGAGACATTGGGAGGGAAAAACTGATAGTAACGGGGAATGAGAGGGAAAAACTACAGAGTTTGGACTGCAAATCCCACAATTCAACAGGTTAAATGGAAGCAGTCACGGGCAGGAAAAACCACAAGTTTAAACACAAAAACATGGGATAAATTATGCTATCACTGGCAGGTTAAAACTACAATTTTAAACTGTAACAACCACAGGCAAAGACAGGTAAAGAAATTTAAAAAGAAAAAAATAAGATGATGCAATCACAGGTGGGGAAAATCGTTTTTTTAATTTTTTTAGGAAAGAGACAGCACTAGTCTGCCTCCTTACCACTTCCTGGACTCTGCTCACTGCAATCTGGGCACAGGTAGGCATATGTCTCGTGTCTACGAGACATATAGCCCATAGGCACCTGTGGAACAACACAAATGTCTCACACCGTGTCTAAGCTGATGATCCGCTACACTCTAGATGGAAACCTCCTTCCCCAAACCACTCTGGTCAAGTAATACCATGAGGGATCAATCTGTGCACTGTAGAACACAAACCAGAGATAGGACCCTAGACAGTCACTTGCTAGAGTAGGGAGCAGTGCACCACCCAAGACCACCAGGAGGAATAAGAGTTTGGGTATCGACAACTTACTGCTCTGTGGAATCCCCAAGATCCACCTTGTCCCTCTCAAGGCAACAGTCCAAGCAACAATAAGTCTCATTATAGTGAAGTGGGAATCTGACCGCCTTACTCCACTGCTGACCTCTCTCAAAGGGCTATCAACAAAAGCAGGATGCCAGTCAACCTCACTTGCATCACATAAAAAGCAAAATATATAGAGAAACTTCTGAATACCTGGAGAGCACACTAACCATATCAGGAGGTCAACGCTCTCTGACAGGAGCAAAGACAGACGCTTCCTTTACATGCTAGCCTTCAACAAAGAAAAAAAGTAGAAACAGACCTGTTCAGGAAATGCACCCATGTTCTGGAGCTCCTTGCTACCCTCCCGTGAGAGCACGTCTACCTGCATAAACTTCAACAGGGACCCTGGAGCCCAAACGCTGCACAGTGATTAGTCTCCTGAATGGATCACTTGTCTTATCCCCCTCAGAAGAATCACCTTGGGAGAAAATGGTGAGAATGTCTTTTGACCTCGATTTCTTTTGTCTGAAAGTTACACTATTTTTACTCTAACAATGTGGACTGATTGCTAACATTTGTTAAGCACTCTGTCATCACTGGAGGTCTGGTTTGCGCTATATGAAACCACCAATAAATACATTTCTTTTATGGCCAGCTCCAATGGTCTCAGAAGGAGGAAGTGGTAGTGGACTGTGCAAAATGTAGTGCAATAGTGGTAGTGGACTGTGCAAAATGTAGTGCAATAGTAGAGGTGAAGTGAACCCCCTTTCTGACCAGTTCAGTCTTCAGGTCGCCCCAGACAGAAATCATGGCAGATTTCGTACCTCTTTCGGATGGAACTCTGTTTAATGATCTGAAAGTAGGTTTATTTTTCCCAGCAATCGTGTATCTGAGTAAAAGCTGCCCTGTAAATCGATTTTCCTAGCAACGAGCCATTGCAGCTGGTCGATAGTTGGCTGGGTCTATGGCGTCTTGGTTCTTCTTCATGAGCAGTCTTGTGTGATCGGTGCCGGATGTTCGAGAGGAGTCAATGAGGGTCTTGTTGGGATGATGGCAGTCATTGAGAGTAGGATATCCTACGAGGACAAGGGTCTGACAGTGAGATGGTTAGGCGCCTAAACACTTCTAGAACTCTGTTAACCAATAGTTGATTGAATAAGGCCAGCTTGAGATGTCTGTTGGTGGGTGTGTCTTTTAATTCTGGTCCGAATGTGCTGCCTTCAGACTCCTTGCTCCAGAGAAGTTGTTCCAGCATCTTTGCTTTACAAACAACTTGGTCTCCGATGGTGTTTCAGAAAGCCTGAGATTGGGGTCTTCAAGATTGTGCATTTTCAGTTACAGAACTCCTTGAGTATCTGCTGCAGTTTCTTGTTAGGGCCTTCGGCATTGTAGATCTGTTGGGAATAGAGAAATCTATTTGCCTTCTTTATGGAAGAATTGTAGTGTCTGTTGGGTGATTTGAGGCGAGTTATGTCTTATTGGTTCTTAGATGTTGTCCCTCTGCATGGAAGTGCACTGATGTAATCTTTTATCTCAATGTCTTCATTGAACCGAGCACTCTTAGGTCAGTGGTTTGGTTAATGGATGCTGTAGAGCATCTCCACTTTTATTTGATCAAGAGATGTGAGTTGAATGTCATGAGGTTGAGTTGGTTCCGCGTTCTGTAGATGGTCTTGTTGGTGACTATTGCTTTAGCAGTTGTTCACCTTTAGTGTCACCCCTTCCCCCCAAGAAGATTAGGTGGTGGTATCTCCAGATGATGATGAGATTTCCTTTTCATTGTGATGAGCCCAGGAGAGGCTATGGAATCCAGTTTTGGCTGGCTCAAAAGACACGTAGTTACCACCTCTATTGTACTCTTTATTAGACTAATAACAGCTGGAGAGGAGAAAATGTGTCTTAATTTTAATGTATATCAAAAGGGTGTGCAGTTCCTAACTGGACGTGTGGGGAAAGAGAGGTCTTTCTTCGTGATGCCCTCACACACCCTGGAGGATGTCATGCTTCATCATTGGGCCATGCTCCTCATCAGGCTGGCCCTGCAATGCCCGACGGGCTCCCGTAAATGGGGCTCTTTGTCGGAGATCTTTTGAAGAAGCCGTTGGGTGCGTGCGGGTGTGAGGGCTGGGTAGTGCATGGGTAAGTGAAGTAAAATAGGTCAGGAGCAGTCCTACTCTGGTCTGGTTTTAATGTTTAGGTAGCTGAAGCCTAATTAAAAAGGTGTGGGTGCCCTAAGCGGATGTGATGTTCCTAAAGGGCTGCCAAAGTGAAGTAGGTCAACATGTTTTGTGCCTCATTTGCCCCTAACGGGTCAAGTGGCACTTCATCAGGACCGGAAAAAACTAAAATGTGAATGGTGCACTACTGTCTGGGTCTATAATTTTTGACTAGTTGCCAGACACGGTAGGGGGTACCCTAGTAGGCTAGTACTGGGGTATTGTAGACCCCTAATACTGAAGCCTAAGGCTGACGGGGGAGGCAGAGCACGTCGTTGCTCTAAGGTTCGGGTGGCAGACGACTAGCGTTCATCCTACCCATACGGGGCCCGGAGCTATGGGTAGGATGATCGCTAGTCGTCTATTCACCCTCCCTTCCTCTGTCTTCTTCAACCGGTCCAGTTTGGTTGGTCAAGCACTGGGCTGTTGACTTGTGAGAACAAGTTTCTTTGGGGGCTTTTGTGGGTGAGGAGTCAAAGGAACTGAAAACTCTTGATGTGAGGTGGGTACGGATGCCACTGGAGCTGGCAGGTCTGGGTCTTGAGATAGCGTGGTGTATTCAGGTGACGGCCGCGTGTCGGGCACTGTGTTCATGAGTCATTTTTATGGATCTGATTCACCATAAATTGAAGACATTATTGGAACGCTCCCGCACTTGAGATAGTTTTTGGATAGCATGGGCAAATTGGCGCACTTGGTAGTTAGGAAAAGCTATTTCTCCTGTTCTTTAATCTTCATCTGTAATGAAACTGATGTTCAGATTCATCCTCTTCTCCCACATTCTCTCTGTCACCCTATTCTTCCTCAAAAACAGTTTAATCTAAAACAACCTTTGGTAGCACTGAACCTCCTCGCATGAGATTCAACTTCTGTATAGGAAACAATGACGTATCCCCATCAGATGAGGATGCCATTGTCGAAGTCTTTAGAGGGCTGTTGATGCGGGTGGGTGTTAAGGTGGGCTCTGCTGATCCATCAATTAATCAAGTCATATTTATAGAGCGCAGCTTGTCACCTGAGAGGGTATCCAGTCGCTTGCTGCAGGTATCAGTCGAAGAACCAGGTCTTGAGTCCCTTCCTGAAGTGAGTCAGCAAGGTTGAGGTGCAGAGTGTTCCAGCCTTTGGTGGCGAGATGGGAGAAGGAGAAGCAGAGGTTCCTGGGAGGTCGGTGGAAATGCAGGCAGTGGTTCATGCAGCCTGGTCCTTGGTCATGGAGGGCTTTATAGGCATGGGTGAGGAGCTTGAAAAGCATCTCTTCTGGAGTGGGAGCCAATGAAGGTCCCTCAGGTGCTGGGTTCTATTGGGCAGGTTGAGGATCAGTCTGGCGGTTGCGTTTTGGATCGTCTGAAGTCTTCATGAGTTCGATGGTGCTGCCTGCAAAAAGTGTGCTGCTGTAGTCCAGTCAGCTGGTGATGAGGGCCTGCGTCACCATTTTCCTGGTGCGGATGGGGAGCCACTTGAAGACTTTGCGGAGCACGCGGAGAGTGTGGAAGCAGGCTGAGGAAACAACATTGACCTGAGGTTTCATGGAGAGTTCACTGTCAAGGATGATGCTGAGGTTGCAGGCATGGTCTTTTGGCGTGGAGGTGGGTCTGAACTCCGACAGCCAGAGGGCGGTGTGTCTCCAAAGATCAGAACTTTACTTTACTGCACATTAACAGACAAAGCAGGTGCTCGGTGTACAAAAGACCGGTATAGATGCCTGGATTTATAGACCACAAAGTACGCTGTAGTATACAATCTATGAGATGCTGAAAAAAGAACGTATCAGTGGCATTGTAAAGGATGCTTGAGTGGTGGGCTGTACAAGGGTCCTCGTCAATGTCTTCATGCCATGACAAAGACAAAGCCTCAGTACCTACGAGGATGTCCATCAAATGTATGCTGACAACACCCAGAAAAAGTCAAAGCCACAGGAGCATATACATATCCGCTATCAAAGGGGCACAGCGAGCTTGTAGTAACAGCCTTCACTTAGGGATGGGAAAATTAATCTGTGATCTTCAAGCTATACAAAACCAAGCTGATAGGATGGTCGTAACCCCCCCCTGCATTGTCATGCCTCTTCCCTCCTACATTGTCGACCCCTCCATGTGACATCCAAAGCCTTGCGTATAATACGTCACTCTGATCTCTCTTCTCTGCCAGGTCAGTTGCTTTAGTGATTCCTTGATTCTCTCTATCCCATCCAGGAGGCCCAGCCTTCTCTACGCTGGCTCCTCGCCTGTGGAATCCTCTTCCTCCTAATGCTCAGGGTGCTGCTAACTATCTTCATTTCAGCAGACTCGGCTCTTTCTTTCTAAACTCATGCATAAACAACACCTCACTCTATGTCCATGCTGCTTCCAGGCTTGTTAAGAAGTTGATGGTAGCAAAATATTCTCTGAATACCTTGCCCTTGTACTTTTTGCTCTCCACTTCCTACAAGCTGTACGCTCAGCTTTAGTCCTTCTACAGTGTCTATCACTGAAGGCTGTCTTGTGTGTGATTGGCTCAGATAAGCATAGGGGCACAACCATGCCGGCGTGTCCCTTTTCTTTCTCTTTTCCACATCATCAAAGCCTTTTACTACATTAGTGGTCATTGCTGAAGCCATGTGGATTGTGGCTCCTGTAGGTTCAAGTTGGGTCATCCGGTTGGGTTGCCATCCCAGGAGATCCCCCGTCAGTTCCCTGAAGCTGGTGAGGTCTTTAAGCGCTGTTATTCTCCTGTGCCTTACAACACACTTTCCAGTCTACCTCTGAGATGAGAGTAGCTCATCCCTAGAAGGTATGCTCTATAGTGAATCAGACTGTATTAGTCCGGACTAGTCCATATTCCTTAACAGATGGGGGGAAATTAAATCCCTTGTTTGAGCTTTCAGAGATCTAGAGAGTCTCTTTTCCTATTCTTAGCTCTAAAAGTCACTGGTTTAAGGGCAAAAGTTCAATCTGTGTAATCTATACAAACTATG
Organism: Calotriton arnoldi; assembly: GCA_963921515.1. Lineage (NCBI taxonomy): Eukaryota > Metazoa > Chordata > Amphibia > Caudata > Salamandridae > Calotriton > Calotriton arnoldi. The sequence goes on from CAWUFW010001440.1 coordinate 2,821,177, forward strand.
CATCTGATATTAAGCTACACAGCCCTGTCTGGCTCTATGAGAATACTACGCGGTAGAACTACTATTGCAGGTCTGCAGGCAAGAAGGTGGCCTTCTCTGTCCTGTTCTCCAGAACTTCTCTGGGCCACTAGCATCTTCATTTCAGCCTCAGCCCCCGCTGGGGGCAAAGAATGGACATCTCTTTCAACCCTTGGCTGCCCTGTTAGAAATGCAATGAAATGAAGTATTTATATAGTGCTACATGTACCCAAGGGTGTCTAGGCGCTGCTAACTATGTGTATTTGTGAAGCGCACATTCACCCAACGGTACCTTGGCGCTCAATAACAGATGTTTATAGTTACCCAACTCAATGGTATTCATTTTATCGACCTCAGAAGGATGAAAGGCTAAGTAGACCCGCCGGGTCTTGAACCTGTGACCATGAGGTCGAACACAGACCGCTACGGTGAACGCATTAGTCTGCTGAGCCACCAGACCCGGCTATGGGGTAGAGGACCCCTTGACTCCCGGAGACACTGGGCCCTGTGGTTTGACCCCCGCCTATGCCTTCAGTGTGTTTGTGGTGCAGCCTGTCTAGGGAGACCCCACTGCTCTCCACAGGTTGGCGCTGGACACATCTGGGTTCTGAGAAGGTCATAGATCACTTCCTCGTAGTGGAATCTGTGCAGGGGGGTCCTCCAGCTTCACTGCTTAGACTTTAAAACATGAGGAAAAATGGAGTCTTGAAAAGCTTCATCCATTTCTACACAGATTAGGAATACTGCACACTTCAGAGGACACAAAGCTGCACACTACAGGTCTCATGTAGAACAAGGCACTGAATCCATTGGTAATGACCAGCAGCTGCATTACCACTGGGTATATGTGCCTGGCAGACAATATGGGGCATAACTGCAGCCAGCAGCTTACCTCAAGTCCATTCTGCATGTTGCTTACCACCAGCCTTTAACTGGGAGTAACCGGTGATGGAAAACGAGTGCGCTGCTGCGGCGATGGAGATGCTGATGTCATCAGTGACTTAAAATTGCAGATAAGTAAAAATGTGTGCTAACACAATTACCATACTTTTGTATCTTTAAAGCAGCCCCCAGGAGCAAGAGGGGCCTCATCTGGTTCCCTGGAGCCCTGGCATCACCCATCCCGTATAGATATACCCGTAAGGCGGGCTCCTGAGGGTACAAGTGCTACCTAAGAACTTACTGCTTCACTGTAAACAACCCTGAATAATAACTCGGGGGGCCCTTGTACATCACTCCGCTACTCACTCGCTACAGATCTCGTTTTAACGCTTTCATGTTGGGCGGTTGGGAAATACATGCCTGGTAGGAAAGACATGGCACTATCGGCATTTGTGAAATCCTTGACGTATTTTTTTTTAGGGGAATGCAACATCCCGAGGCATTTTCTAGCGCGCCATTTAGGATCTTGAAGAGGAACCCTGTGAGGCTCCGCATTAGTTTTGAGACTTAATGATTCCCATACCTTGGATCTATATGAATCCTCAAACCCCGACAGTTGGACATTAGGACCTGTAATATTGCCCTGCCAACATTAGGATTTTTATTAGTTCTTCTATGCCCTGAGGAAGGTGAACGGTATTCGGTGTTTCACCGAAACGTGTGTCGGCATGGACTCAATATAGAAAATTGAATGAAGATCGATAGTGGTGGTTATTACAGAATTTCAAGAAAAGGAATATATCAAAAAGAAAAGGAAACAAAGTAATTTGAATGTATGAAATCAGAGAGAGAAATTCTACATTTGTTGAGAATACCTACAAAATATTTGATGCATGTTTAGATCTATGTTTTACTCTGAGAGGAAGTTGTCTGTTAAACACCTTGTCTGGCAGTGTATGAAATAATGAAATATGTAAAGATTGACAATGATATATTTTGTATACAAGATGATGCTGTGTGCACTATTTCAATTTGCTATCTATATTATGACATGAAGAGGTATAAATAAATGATGAGATACTAACATGTAAAGAAGAACTTTCGGTTGATTACTCTGTATGTATCTCGAAGGGGAGGCGGTGTTCAGTTGTTTGTCCCTCTACAGATGCCAGCACATAGCTCATAGCACACCAGGCCCCAGAGGTAGGGGAAGCCTCTCTACCCACCTCTTCTAGGCGCTGTGGAACCCCAATCGACTCTTGAGGCTGGCTCTGGTGCCGTTCTTAGAGTTTACTCACAGATTTGCAGATCTATCCATTGCTAATTTCGTATTTCTAAGGAGAATAAATCTCTATACGGACAGTAATCTATTTACAGGCACTTTTGCTAGTTTGCTTTGTATTGTTTAGCTCGGATTAAATTATTTTTGTTTTTGTCGTGAATACAGACAATCATTATAGGAAAGTATTGAAAGAGGACATCTCAAAAAACCACACATATCCACATACAATGTCTGTCTGTCGTGAGTGCTTGAGGGGGACTTCAAGAGCTCCGCTTGAGACCATAGTTCTCTTTCAGAAAACCAGCAAAGTCCGGGCGGGGGCTTGAAATCTTCACCGCTCCATGAGATGGACAGCATGGGTATGTCTTTTCTTCTGGCACGACTGCTCATAAGTGCCCCAGATTAACCAAATTCTTTGCTTCTTTAATATGTACCCAGTACAGAAAGCAAAGACCCTATTCTAAATTTGCTGCGGTCCTCTTTGAGGCGACCTCTGCTGCACTACATATCGCAGTCGTTGCCCCTAAATATTTATTGTAGAAGTCACTTAAGTTCCCCACTGATGAACGACTCTAAGTTTCCCAGCAGGAATATTTCTGAAAACTACTGGCCTAGATTAAAGCACCATCATACTATGATCTTCTCTAGTTAACTGAGCCCGCCCACCACTTCTGAAGCAAGAGCTCTGCCTAGTATGCCACCAAACAGAAAGTAAGGCTGGTTGTAAGAGCCCTCCCCCTCTCTGCTCTGGACCACGCTAGCCTGGTTTGGTGACAGTTTGGGTACGGTGCTTACCTGTGCTTTACCAGGGGTCCCTCTGTCTGAGTCCTCAGAATGGATTGTAAATTTAAGACAGGAATACGATTTCTTTGTTGTACCACTTTGGGTATTTAATGCTGAGGTGAGCCGTGACCATAGGATGAGTGCCATCTTGTATTCAGTGATGGAAGCATGGGTAAAACACTTCAACAGACCCCAGACCACCCATCTTTAACCCACCGTCTCTCCCTTGCCCTCACTGTGATGATGGACCGTATCTTCAAAGATGGATCAAAATGTACCTGCCACGAAGACAGAAGTGAGGCCGAAGAACATGCCCAGGGCCATTCGCTTCAGCGCCGACGGAAAGAGGTTTCTTCGCATGAGGAAGGGGTCTATGAACCGGTCCTTGAGAGGGATGAGAACCAGGAGAACGATGACGTTGGCCATCAGCAGCCAGGCTTCTGGGATCTGGAGCAAGAGAGAAGGAGAGGGTGAGCGAGAACAGAGGGTGTGAGAGGTGCGAGGTACGGAGAGGCATTGCCCCTCTTACATGACCCCGCTGGAGCAGTCAAGGTAGTAGTTATGAAGGAGTGGAGTGGGTGAAACCAAGTGGATTCGCTTAGAGATTCCTTTTTAAATGTGTGTCTGTCCGTGTAAGGAGCCGTACGACTGCTGCAGAGACTGGCACATGAGTGGCGCAGTGCCACCTGGCTCTGTAGGGTGCACCATGTCTCTTGCTGGCACTAACCAGAATGATACCCTGGGAGGACTCCCTCAATGTACATGGCTTAGGATGGCAGCAGAAGTCTAGGAAGAGGTCTGTGTGGCATTGTGGGCACGGGACCCACGTCTGGGCATTCCCGTCCTACTCGGGGTGACAAATGCAAAAAGAACAATTGATGCACAGAATGCAGAACAATGTCAAATGTTCACCACAGTACAGAGATCTGGGCCTAAATCCATCGATTTTTTTTTTTTTTTTTTTTTTGCTCGCCACGCCATTCCAGTTTGGACCCAGCCATATGCAAATAAGTCTTGATCCTTAGGGCGACAAATGCAAAAAGAACAGCATTCCGTCCATCTTCTGTTTCTTTTGCATTTGTCACCCTAAGTGGGATGGGTATGCCCAGACGTAGGTCTCGTGCTCACTGCACCACTGGATTCAAGCTAGCCTGGCTGATATGGGGTGATACCCCGAAACCGGTCCCAGCATGCTTGTTTCCGGTCCACGTAGGACCTGGCCTAGCAGTTTCTGCTGCACTGTTCCCATGGGGAGCGAAGTCAAGACTGATTTGAATATGGCTGGCTCCAAACTGGAATGGCATGGGGAGCAAAAAAACGATGGATTTGGGCCCAGATCGCTGTACTGAGGACGAGTGTTTGACACTGTTCAGCATCCCGTCCATCGATTGTTCTTTTTGCATGTATCTGTCTCTAAGGCACACGTCTCTACTCTCAGCTCTCTCACTTTTACCCATGAGACCCTAACTTCAGCTCTATCAGCCAGAAGTCTTGGCGCGGACCTTGATTACAGTATGAGCAGGGATTATTTCACAACTTGTAAGCAACAGCGATCAACCACCACCGATATACATGCAAATTCAAGCCAAGCATTTCATTGCACACATCTGAGACACTGATCGATGCAGTAGTCCTTGAAAGAACTGATTCATGCAAAAATCCTTCTGGTAGGTCTGGCTCACTGGACAAAGTACTACCTATTGGTGGAAGGAAATTAACCTCACTAGTGGCCCCCTGCTCCTTCGACTCTCGCTATCACCAACAGGTAGGCTGGCTGTCCACTAAAAAAAACGGAGTTATATACAAATATTGATTCTAGTCTTCAAAACTATCAACGGCTCCCCCCAAACTACCTCTCTGCTGTCCTGTCAGTTGGCACTCGAAATGTACTTCCAGCTAGTCCGAACGTTCTAGTCCCCCCGCTCCTCTGAGCACAGCTACACACCTCTGGTCCTGCATTCCACTGGGACTCCCTTTGTGTGACACACACTCAACCAGGAGGCTCCCCACACTCAGCCGGGAGGCTCCCCACACTCAGCCAGGAGGCTCCCCACACTCAGCCGGGAGGCTCCCCACACTCAACCAGGAGGCTCCCCACACTCAGCCGGGAGGCTCCCCACACTCAACCAGGAGGCTCCCCACACTCAGCCGGGAGGCTCCCCACACTCAGCCGGGAGGCTTCCCACACTCAGCCAAGAGGCTCCCCACACTCAGCCAGGAGGCTCCCCACACTAAGCCGGGAGACTCCCCACACTCAGCCGGGAGGCTCCCCACACTCAGCCAGGAGGCTCCCCACACTCAGCCAGGAGTCTTCTCACACTCAGCCAGGAGTCTTCTCACACTCAGCCGGGAGGCTCCCCACACTCAGCCAGGAGGCTCCCCACACTCAGCCGGGAGGCTCCCACACTCAGCCAGGAGTCTCCCCACACTCAGCCAGGAGTCTCCCCACACTCAAGACTGGTCCCAAAGGCACCTCGTCCACAGTCCGAATGATGACTACACCGACTCCGTCCCCTCTTCCTGTGCACATCTCCACCCTCGCCTGCGAATTTGCCCCCTTAAATGTGTATAAATCTATATCCTTGCCAACACTTCATCAGGCGTTGCATCTTTTTGTGGAATACTGAGTTCTTGCTGGTGGCAAGTGAGTTCCAGGACTGAGAGCCCACTTCTCAGCTAGCCATCCCACCCCTTTGCATGCCGCTCGTGTGCAGTGAAGAAGTGGCTCTTGGGGGCTCACTAGAGAGTTTAGCCAAGCAAGTGTCTGAAGAGCCTTTGGCAACCAGTGGACCTGGTCATTATTTAAGGTAATGGACTACTAAATCCAGCGTTTCTTCCTGCTCTGGCAGCTACAGCAGTTCCTCTCATCTTTTGTTTAGTATTAGCCAACCTGGTTAAAGTCATGTATACAAATAAGAACTTCTCCTACAGGCTCCTGCCCCTCTATGATGAAATGACGTCTCTGCCCACTAGGAGGTGGGCATCCAGAGAGGCTGGGTGAGTGGTCAAGGATTGGTTTGAGTTAAATTAACCGAAAAATAAGATCTCAGCCTAATGGCTAGTAACACTTAGTGGAGGGCCCTCAAAGAATGTCACACATAGTCTTTCTTCCATTTCTATGGCAGACACTGAAGACATGCATTTATCCTTGGAGGTAGTCCAACCTGTCTTGGAGTTTGACAAGACTGCAGTACCAGAGTCAGCTGTAATACATGGAAACTAAAACTGAACTCTGAAATCAGCATTCATTGTACGCAAGGGGGGATTTTAAGAAACAGCCACACAGGAATGCTGTTTGTGTACTTGTAGCATTGACTGACCTCGGATGCTTCATCTCTTGTCATCCTGACACAATTTTCAGGCGAGTGGTCAAACACCTCTTTCCCAGGCCACCCTTACCCAGAAAATGAAGTCACTGGACTTTTGCTCCTACTGTGGAAAACCCACACTAGGTACATTTTCAAAGTTCTTAATGACACACACCATTGTTACTATGCCTTATTTGGAACAAGCTATAGTGCCAAAGGCAGTGTTACAATGTGCAGTACTCCGAGTTACACTCTGGAAAGTGAATAATACACATCACACATTTAGACGCACTACTGCAATTACAACACAATGCCTTCCTGCCCCCTTACTCCCTGTGGTATCTATGGAGAACTTGCAATAGAGCAGAAAGCCAGCACTTGTCGGTCACATTGTTTCCATAAAGTTACTGAATTGTCCATAGTTGTGACAGCACACTGCCCGAAGGAAGCTGCGATGACCCACGGCGCAGTGGTGGAAAGTGAACAGAAGGAATCGACCCACGGATTCCCCCAGCAGAAGTCGACAGTCAAGTAGCAGCAGCATTGTCAGCAAACCGCAAGCAGGGGGCACTCAACGACTTACAGAGACGTGTATGCAACAGGTCCACGCTGGGTGGAAGGGACCACCCTTCAGCCTTGCACAGGTGTGTGCCAAAGAGCTGTGCTTATATGTTTCTAGGGAACAGGGACGTAGGACCTGTGCCCCCAAGTGCACCAAAGCTGTCGCATGCAGCCCTTACTGGGGCTACATTCCACCGATCAGCACAGGCGCATGCGGTGAGGAGGCGACTGTCGTAGGGACCTCTGCGATGAGGGTCAGCGAGTGACACGAGGCGTTCAGTTGTACGGATAGTTTTCATCACTAGGTATGCGAGAGAATGAGGGAGTCAAGCCCCAGGCTGTACTAGGTGTACCTGGTTCCTAATATGTCCATTCTGGAGGAGACCATCTTGTACTAAAGTCTGGGGGAGGTGCTAGCGTGACCTGACGTCACTGGTGTTCCTAAGGGATGGGCACAGAGTTGCGCGTCAACACCAGTGGGAAAGAGTCCACATCACCAGTTCCTGACCTACAAAGAACTTCAGAAGGTGCGAGGGTCGAAGCTGAGGGTCCCCGCGATGGTCAGTCAAGGGGGTCGTACATTGATGAGGGGTCTTTCCACACAAAGGGTTGTAATCAAGAAGGCATTCTAGGCAAAGCTGTAATCTAATGAAACAGAAAGATAATTGGAAGGAAAAGTGGAGGAGGAAGAGGGAAACTTCCAGACTGTTCAGTGAGAAGAAACGAGTCAAGCCCAGGCCTGGGTCAGAGGTCAGAACCGGGACATCTGTTCAGGGGAGAGGAAGAGACAGAGGTTGTTAAGAAGCAGGTAAAGGCAGTCGCCATGCTGAAATAACAGCCAAAAACCACCCAGAACAGAAGCAGGCAGGGTCAAGACCCGAGGAAATACACGAGGGTGCAGGGACGAGGGACACCAGACAGGAGAAGAGCTGTGAAGCGCTGTGGAAGTACAAAGGGTGAACCCTTGGCTCCTCCGCTATGGCGGAGGAGCGTCGCCACCCCTGCCAGCACTTCAAAAAATGTAAAAATAAAACCCGTTTTATTGTCGTTTTAGTTAGCTTGTGCCGGGGCTTGGGGCGGGGCCAGGGTTAGGATAGGCTGGCGGGGGAGCGGTGGGCTCTACCTACACTGTGCATGTGGTTTTTGGCAGGCTGTCTCAGGCCGGCCAAAAACCACATGCGCAGTGACTCCTCTCCAACCCCAGATGCATTGCTGGGGCTGGAGAGAGCAGGCACAGACTCCCAGTCTGTCCTGGAGTGCACATCATCGGCACTCAGGCCAATCCTGAAACTGCTCTCATGCGAGTGGTGGAGACGAGCGGAAGAGCACGACGCGATGCTGGAGGGCAGCAGGTAAGTTTTATTTTTTTAATTTTTTGTCATCCTTGTACTCCGCTCCCTCCCCCTCCCCGCCTCTTGGTAAAAAATGTTTTTATTGCCATTGTCCCCCGTCTCCGCCCCTCCCCGGACCCCTACCCCGCCTCCTTTCCCCAATGCCAGCCGCTCCTGCCCTTTAACAGTGGTTATCTGCCCCTGCAGCACCTGGGAAAAGATGCTGCTCATGCAGGGCACACGCACATAAATGGCTGCTCAGGGATGGACACAGACAGGTGGACATGGGTCCGCCATGGAAACTGAAGAGGGACTCTTAGGGAAGAAGAAGTCTTCACATCCAAGGGTAAGGTAATTAATGGCATACTGGTTCTCGACTCACGCAAACCAGAGCAAAGACTATTGTGTACACACTATGGGGCATATTTACGGGATTAGTGGTGCAGGGCAGCGCAGCAAGGCACCTTGCTTCCCTGCATCACAGAGAAAGGGCAGGAATGCGCCGTATTTATGCAATATGGTGCATTCCTGTCCTTTTCCCGCTGCGCTGGTGCTGTTTTGGTAGCCTAGAGCCAACGCGGGCAACCATGCACCATTATGCAAGGGTGACTGCATTGTAAACAAGATTGTTTTTTAGCATGGAGGGACACCTTCCTGCACAGAAACAATCCTGAAAGGCTTTTTCCTCAGCACACAAGACATTGCCTTCCCACGGCAGAGTAAGGCAATGCAGAGATTTGCGCTGCGTTGCCTTACTCCAGAATTATGGAGCCACTCTGGGCCAAGGAAAGTGGCCTTGCACGGCTTCATAAATCTGACTTAATGATCTGAAAGAAACACATAGTGATAGATTCCTTACCTTAGAATATCCCCAGGCGTCAGACTGGATCCGGAAAGTTTTCATCAGCAGTACCACTGCGCGTCGGTAGGGGCGTCGTGCGGCTCCGCGTCCGTAGTTGGCGTCGTGGTCGCCGAGATGACGTCACGGGCGCTACTTGGACGCCGCCCACGCGCGCTGACG